>JAFBMS010003300.1:0-13296 GCA_019788955.1 Albula glossodonta | reverse complement strand
CCGTACACACTTTTGCAGTTGTTGGAGTGTACTGACAGCGAAAACCTTTTCCTGCACTCACTTTAAGTTTTTTGGCTTTCTTGACGCATGTGCAGCACAGGAGCGAATGAACGCGTTTCGTGAGCACCTTAGAAACTCGCAAGTGCCATAGCGCGTTTTGAACAACATTTCCTTTCATCGGTGTAATGTTTGTCATCGCACAGGCTGGGAAGTGTACGAAGAAGCAGAAACTGAAAATGTTGACTTTTGTTGAATGCTTTACACACGCATGTAGTTGGTAAAGTGTTTGCGAGGTGTGATCCAGCCTGTAATGTCAGAGTGAACATTCAGTCACTGCGAGAGTTCCTTTCATTGCAGAGAGCTGTACTGCTCTCACAATGAAGGGAACCAGGAACCCTACACTGCCACAGACCAAGAAGGAAAACTGAAGTGTTGCCAGTCCAAGAATTAAAAACCATTACTACATGACAGTGTTTCTGAGCCAAAGACAAAACTAAGTTTTCTTAGTCCCAACAAGCTTGGAAACTTGGATCTTGCATCCGTACACACTTATGCAGTTGTTGGAGTGTACTGACAGTGAAAACTTTTTCCTTCACTCACTTGAAGTTTTTTGGCTTTCTTGACTCACGTACAGCACAGGAGCAAATGAACGCGTTTCGTGAGCACCTTAGAAACTCGCAAGTGCCATATCGCGTTTTGAACAACATTTCATTTCATCGGTGTAATGTTTGTCATCGCACAGGCTGGGAAGTGTACGAAGAAGCAGAAACTGAAAATGTTGACTTTTGTTGAATGCTTTACACACGCATGTAGTTGGTAAAGTGTTTGCGAGGTGCGATCCAGCCTGTAATGTCAGAGTGAACATACAGTCACTGCGAGAGTTCCTTTCATTGCAGAGAGCTGTACTGCTCTCACAATGAAGGGAACCACGAACCCTACACTGCCACAGTCCAAGAAGGAAAACTGAAGTGTTGCCAGTCCAAGAATTAAAAATCATTACTACATGACAGTGTTTCTGAGCCAAAGACAAAACTAAGTTTTCTTAGTCCCAACAAGCTTGGAAACTTGGATCTTGCATCCGTACACACTTTTGCAGTTGTTGGAGTGTACTGACAGCGAAAACCTTTTCCTTCACTCACTTTAAGTTTTTTGGCTTTCTTGACTCATGTGCAGCACAGGAGCGAATGAACGCGTTTCGTGAGCACCTTAGAAACTCGCAAGTGCCATATCGCGTTTTGAACAACATTTCCTTTCATCGGTGTAATGTTTGTCATCGCACAGGCTGGGAAGTTTACGAAGAAGCAGAAACTGAAAATCTTGACTTTTGTTGAATGCTTTACACACGCATGTAGTTGGTAAAGTGTTTGCGAGGTGCGATCCAGCCTGTAATGTCAGAGTGAACATTCAGTCACTGCGAGAGTTCCTTTCATTGCAGAGAGCTGTACTGCTCTCACAATGAAGGGAACCACGAACCCTACACTTCCACAGACCAAGAAGGAAAACTGAAGTGTTGCCAGTCCAAGAATTAAAAATCATTACTACATGACAGTGTTTCTGAGCCAAAGACAAAACTAAGTTTTCTTAGTCCCAACAAGCTTGGAAACTTGGATCTTGCATCCGTACACACTTTTGCAGTTGTTGGAGTGTACTGACAGCGAAAACCTTTTCCTTCACTCACTTTAAGTTTTTTGGCTTTCTTGACCCATGTGCAGCACAGGAGCGAATGAACGCGTTTCGTGAGCACCTTAGAAACTCGCAAGTGCCATATCGCGTTTTGAACAACATTTCCTTTCATCAGTGTAATGTTTGTCATCGCACAGGCTGGGAAGTGTACGAAGAAGCAGAAACTGAAAATGTTGACTTTTGTTGAATGCTTTACACACGCATGTAGCTGGTAAGTGTTTGCGAGGTGCGATCCAGCCTGTAATGTCAGAGTGAACATTCAGTCACTGCGAGAGTTCCTTTCATTGCAGGGAGCTGTACTGCTCTCACAATGAAGGGAACCACGAACCCTACACTGCCACAGACCAAGAAGGAAAACTGAAGTGTTGCCAGTCCAAGAATTAAAAATCATTACTACATGACAGTGTTTCTGAGCCAAAGACAAAACTAAGTTTTCTTAGTCCCAACAAGCTTGGAAACTTGGATCTTGCCTCCGTACACACTTTTGCAGTTGTTGGAGTGTACTGACAGCGAAAACCTTTTCCTTCACTCACTTTAAGTTTTTTGGCTTTCTTGACTCATGTGCAGCACGGGAGCGAATGAACGCGTTTCGTGAGCACCTTAGAAACTCGCAAGTGCCATATCGCGTTTTGAACAACATTTCCTTTCATCGGTGTAATGTTTGTCATCGCGCAGGCTGGGAAGTGTACGAAGAAGTAGAAACTGAAAATGTTGACTTTTGTTGAATGCTTTACACACGCATGTAGTTGGTAAAGGGTTTGCGAGGTGCGATCCAGCCTGTACTGTCAGAGTGAACATTCAGTCACTGCGAGGGTTCTTTTCATTGCAGAGAGCTGTACTGCTCTCACAATGAAGGGAACCACGAACCCTACACTGACTGCCACCAACAAGCTTGGAAACTTGGATCTTGCATCCGTACACACTTTTGCAGTTGTTGGAGTGTACTGACAGCGAAAACCTTTTCCTTCACTCTAAGTTTTTTGGCTTTCTTGACTCATGTGCAGCACAGGAGCGAATGAACGCGTTTCGTGAGCACCTTAGAAACTCGCAAGTGCCATATCGCGTTTTGAACAACATTTCCTTTCATCGGTGTAATGTTTGTCATCGCACAGGCTGGGAAGTGTACGAAGAAGCAGAAACTGAAAATGTTGACTTTTGTTGAATGCTTTACACACGCATGTAGTTGGTAAAGTGTTTGCGAGGTGCGATCCAGCCTGTAATGTCAGAGTGAACATTCAGTCACTGCGAGAGTTCCTTTCATTGCAGAGAGCTGTACTGCTCTCACAATGAAGGGAACCACGAACCCTACACTGCCACAGACCAAGAAGGAAAACTGAAGTGTTGCCAGTCCAAGAATTAAAAATCATTACTACATGACAGTGTTTCTGAGCCAAAGACAAAACTAAGTTTTCTTAGTCCCAACAAGCTTGGAAACTTGGATCTTGCATCCGTACACACTTTTGCAGTTGTTGGAGTGTACTGACAGCGAAAACCTTTTCCTTCACTCACTTTAAGTTTTTTGGCTTTCTTGACTCATGTACAGCACAGGAGCGAATGAACGCGTTTCGTGAGCACCTTAGAAACTCGCAAGTGCCATATAGCGTTTTGAACAACATTTCCTTTCATCGTGTAATGTTTGTCATCGCACAGGCTGGGAAGTGTACGAAGAAGCAGAAACTGAAAATGTTGACTTTTGTTGAATGCTTTACACACGCATGTAGTTGGTAAAGTGTTTGCGAGGTGCGATCCAGCCTGTAATGTCAGAGTGAACATTCAGTCACTGCGAGAGTTCCTTTCATTGCAGAGAGCTGTACTGCTCTCACAATGAAGGGAACCACGAACCCTACACTGCCACAGACCAAGAAGGAAACTGAAGTGTTGCCAGTCCAAGAATTAAAAATCATTACTACATGACAGTGTTTCTGAGCCAAAGACAAAACTAAGTTTTCTTAGTCCCAACAAGCTTGGAAACTTGGATCTTGCATCCGTACACACTTTTGCAGTTGTTGGAGTGTACTGACAGCGAAAACCTTTTCCTTCACTCACTTTAAGTTTTTTGGCTTTCTTGACTCATGTACAGCACAGGAGCGAATGAACGCGTTTCGTGAGCACCTTAGAAACTCGCAAGTGCCATATCGCGTTTTGAACAACATTTCCTTTCATCGGTGTAATGTTTGTCATCGCACAGGCTGGGAAGTGTACGAAGAAGCAGAAACTGAAAATGTTGACTTTTGTTGAATGCTTTACACACGCATGTAGTTGGTAAAGTGTTTGCGAGGTGCGATCCAGCCTGTAATGTCAGAGTGAACATTCAGTCACTGCGAGAGTTCCTTTCATTGCAGAGAGCTGTACTGCTCTCACAATGAAGGGAACCACGAACCCTACACTGCCACAGACCAAGAAGGAAAACTGAAGTGTTGCCAGTCCAAGAATTAAAAATCATTACTACATGACAGTGTTTCTGAGCCAAAGACAAAACTAAGTTTTCTTAGTCCCAACAAGCTTGGAAACTTGGATCTTGCATCCGTACACACTTTTGCAGTTGTTGGAGTGTACTGACAGCGAAAACCTTTTCCTTCACTCACTTTAAGTTTTTTGGCTTTCTTGACTCATGTACAGCACAGGAGCGAATGAACGCGTTTCGTGAGCACCTTAGAAACTCGCAAGTGCCATATCGCGTTTTGAACAACATTTCCTTTCATCGGTGTAATGTTTGTCATCGCACAGGCTGGGAAGTGTACGAAGAAGCAGAAACTGAAAATGTTGACTTTTGTTGAATGCTTTACACACGCATGTAGTTGGTAAAGTGTTTGCGAGGTGCGATCCAGCCTGTAATGTCAGAGTGAACATTCAGTCACTGCGAGAGTTCCTTTCATTGCAGAGAGCTGTACTGCTCTCACAATGAAGGGAACCACGAACCCTACACTGCCACAGACCAAGAAGGAAAACTGAAGTGTTGCCAGTCCAAGAATTAAAAATCATTACTACATGACAGTGTTTCTGAGCCAAAGACAAAACTAAGTTTTCTTAGTCCCAACAAGCTTGGAAACTTGGATCTTGCATCCGTACACACTTTTGCAGTTGTTGGAGTGTACTGACAGCGAAAACCTTTTCCTTCACTCACTTTAAGTTTTTTGGCTTTCTTGACTCATGTGCAGCACAGGAGCGAATGAACGCGTTTCGTGAGCACCTTAGAAACTCGCAAGTGCCATATCGCGTTTTGAACAACATTTCCTTTCATCGGTGTAATGTTTGTCATCGCACAGGCTGGGAAGTGTACGAAGAAGCAGAAACTGAAAATGTTGACTTTTGTTGAATGCTTTACACACGCATGTAGTTGGTAAAGTGTTTGCGAGGTGCGATCCAGCCTGTAATGTCAGAGTGAACATTCAGTCACTGCGAGAGTTCCTTTCATTGCAGAGAGCTGTACTGCTCTCACAATGAAGGGAACCACGAACCCTACACTGCCACAGACCAAGAAGGAAAACTGAAGTGTTGCCAGTCCAAGAATTAAAAATCATTACTACATGACAGTGTTTCTGAGCCAAAGACAAAACTAAGTTTTCTTAGTCCCAACAAGCTTGGAAACTTGGATCTTGCATCCGTACACACTTTTGCAGTTGTTGGAGTGTACTGACAGCGAAAACCTTTTCCTTCACTCACTTTAAGTTTTTTGGCTTTCTTGACTCATGTACAGCACAGGAGCGAATGAACGCGTTTCGTGAGCACCTTAGAAACTCGCAAGTGCCATATCGCGTTTTGAACAACATTTCCTTTCATCGGTGTAATGTTTGTCATCGCACAGGCTGGGAAGTGTACGAAGAAGCAGAAACTGAAAATGTTGACTTTTGTTGAATGCTTTACACACGCATGTAGTTGGTAAAGTGTTTGCGAGGTGCGATCCAGCCTGTAATGTCAGAGTGAACATTCAGTCACTGCGAGAGTTCCTTTCATTGCAGAGAGCTGTACTGCTCTCACAATGAAGGGAACCACGAACCCTACACTGCCACAGACCAAGAAGGAAAACTGAAGTGTTGCCAGTCCAAGAATTAAAAATCATTACTACATGACAGTGTTTCTGAGCCAAAGACAAAACTAAGTTTTCTTAGTCCCAACAAGCTTGGAAACTTGGATCTTGCATCCGTACACACTTTTGCAGTTGTTGGAGTGTACTGACAGCGAAAACCTTTTCCTTCACTCACTTTAAGTTTTTTGGCTTTCTTGACTCATGTACAGCACAGGAGCGAATGAACGCGTTTCGTGAGCACCTTAGAAACTCGCAAGTGCCATATCGCGTTTTGAACAACATTTCCTTTCATCGGTGTAATGTTTGTCATCGCACAGGCTGGGAAGTGTACGAAGAAGCAGAAACTGAAAATGTTGACTTTTGTTGAATGCTTTACACACGCATGTAGTTGGTAAAGTGTTTGCGAGGTGCGATCCAGCCTGTAATGTCAGAGTGAACATTCAGTCACTGCGAGAGTTCCTTTCATTGCAGAGAGCTGTACTGCTCTCACAATGAAGGGAACCAGGAACCCTACACTGCCACAGACCAAGAAGGAAAACTGAAGTGTTGCCAGTCCAAGAATTAAAAATCATTACTACATGACAGTGTTTCTGAGCCAAAGACAAAACTAAGTTTTCTTAGTCCCAACAAGCTTGGAAACTTGGATCTTGCATCCGTACACACTTTTGCAGTTGTTGGAGTGTACTGACAGCGAAAACCTTTTCCTTCACTCACTTTAAGTTTTTTGGCTTTCTTGACTCATGTACAGCACAGGAGCGAATGAACGCGTTTCGTGAGCACCTTAGAAACTCGCAAGTGCCATATCGCGTTTTGAACAACATTTCCTTTCATCGGTGTAATGTTTGTCATCGCACAGGCTGGGAAGTGTACGAAGAAGCAGAAACTGAAAATGTTGACTTTTGTTGAATGCTTTACACACGCATGTAGTTGGTAAAGTGTTTGCGAGGTGCGATCCAGCCTGTAATGTCAGAGTGAACATTCAGTCACTGCGAGAGTTCCTTTCATTGCAGAGAGCTGTACTGCTCTCACAATGAAGGGAACCAGGAACCCTACACTGCCACAGACCAAGAAGGAAAACTGAAGTGTTGCCAGTCCAAGAATTAAAAATCATTACTACATGACAGTGTTTCTGAGCCAAAGACAAAACTAAGTTTTCTTAGTCCCAACAAGCTTGGAAACTTGGATCTTGCATCCGTACACACTTTTGCAGTTGTTGGAGTGTACTGACAGCGAAAACCTTTTCCTTCACTCACTTTAAGTTTTTTGGCTTTCTTGACTCATGTACAGCACAGGAGCGAATGAACGCGTTTCGTGAGCACCTTAGAAACTCGCAAGTGCCATATCGCGTTTTGAACAACATTTCCTTTCATCGGTGTAATGTTTGTCATCGCACAGGCTGGGAAGTGTACGAAGAAGCAGAAACTGAAAATGTTGACTTTTGTTGAATGCTTTACACACGCATGTAGTTGGTAAAGTGTTTGCGAGGTGCGATCCAGCCTGTAATGTCAGAGTGAACATTCAGTCACTGCGAGAGTTCCTTTCATTGCAGAGAGCTGTACTGCTCTCACAATGAAGGGAACCACGAACCCTACACTGCCACAGACCAAGAAGGAAAACTGAAGTGTTGCCAGTCCAAGAATTAAAAATCATTACTACATGACAGTGTTTCTGAGCCAAAGACAAAACTAAGTTTTCTTAGTCCCAACAAGCTTGGAAACTTGGATCTTGCATCCGTACACACTTTTGCAGTTGTTGGAGTGTACTGACAGCGAAAACCTTTTCCTTCACTCACTTTAAGTTTTTTGGCTTTCTTGACTCATGTACAGCACAGGAGCGAATGAACGCGTTTCGTGAGCACCTTAGAAACTCGCAAGTGCCATATCGCGTTTTGAACAACATTTCCTTTCATCGGTGTAATGTTTGTCATCGCACAGGCTGGGAAGTGTACGAAGAAGCAGAAACTGAAAATGTTGACTTTTGTTGAATGCTTTACACACGCATGTAGTTGGTAAAGTGTTTGCGAGGTGCGATCCAGCCTGTAATGTCAGAGTGAACATTCAGTCACTGCGAGAGTTCCTTTCATTGCAGAGAGCTGTACTGCTCTCACAATGAAGGGAACCAGGAACCCTACACTGCCACAGACCAAGAAGGAAAACTGAAGTGTTGCCAGTCCAAGAATTAAAAATCATTACTACATGACAGTGTTTCTGAGCCAAAGACAAAACTAAGTTTTCTTAGTCCCAACAAGCTTGGAAACTTGGATCTTGCATCCGTACACACTTTTGCAGTTGTTGGAGTGTACTGACAGCGAAAACCTTTTCCTTCACTCACTTTAAGTTTTTTGGCTTTCTTGACTCATGTACAGCACAGGAGCGAATGAACGCGTTTCGTGAGCACCTTAGAAACTCGCAAGTGCCATATCGCGTTTTGAACAACATTTCCTTTCATCGGTGTAATGTTTGTCATCGCACAGGCTGGGAAGTGTACGAAGAAGCAGAAACTGAAAATGTTGACTTTTGTTGAATGCTTTACACACGCATGTAGTTGGTAAAGTGTTTGCGAGGTGCGATCCAGCCTGTAATGTCAGAGTGAACATTCAGTCACTGCGAGAGTTCCTTTCATTGCAGAGAGCTGTACTGCTCTCACAATGAAGGGAACCACGAACCCTACACTGCCACAGACCAAGAAGGAAAACTGAAGTGTTGCCAGTCCAAGAATTAAAAATCATTACTACATGACAGTGTTTCTGAGCCAAAGACAAAACTAAGTTTTCTTAGTCCCAACAAGCTTGGAAACTTGGATCTTGCATCCGTACACACTTTTGCAGTTGTTGGAGTGTACTGACAGCGAAAACCTTTTCCTTCACTCACTTTAAGTTTTTTGGCTTTCTTGACTCATGTACAGCACAGGAGCGAATGAACGCGTTTCGTGAGCACCTTAGAAACTCGCAAGTGCCATATCGCGTTTTGAACAACATTTCCTTTCATCGGTGTAATGTTTGTCATCGCACAGGCTGGGAAGTGTACGAAGAAGCAGAAACTGAAAATGTTGACTTTTGTTGAATGCTTTACACACGCATGTAGTTGGTAAAGTGTTTGCGAGGTGCGATCCAGCCTGTAATGTCAGAGTGAACATTCAGTCACTGCGAGAGTTCCTTTCATTGCAGAGAGCTGTACTGCTCTCACAATGAAGGGAACCACGAACCCTACACTGCCACAGACCAAGAAGGAAAACTGAAGTGTTGCCAGTCCAAGAATTAAAAATCATTACTACATGACAGTGTTTCTGAGCCAAAGACAAAACTAAGTTTTCTTAGTCCCAACAAGCTTGGAAACTTGGATCTTGCATCCGTACACACTTTTGCAGTTGTTGGAGTGTACTGACAGCGAAAACCTTTTCCTTCACTCACTTTAAGTTTTTTGGCTTTCTTGACTCATGTACAGCACAGGAGCGAATGAACGCGTTTCGTGAGCACCTTAGAAACTCGCAAGTGCCATATCGCGTTTTGAACAACATTTCCTTTCATCGGTGTAATGTTTGTCATCGCACAGGCTGGGAAGTGTACGAAGAAGCAGAAACTGAAAATGTTGACTTTTGTTGAATGCTTTACACACGCATGTAGTTGGTAAAGTGTTTGCGAGGTGCGATCCAGCCTGTAATGTCAGAGTGAACATTCAGTCACTGCGAGAGTTCCTTTCATTGCAGAGAGCTGTACTGCTCTCACAATGAAGGGAACCACGAACCCTACACTGCCACAGACCAAGAAGGAAAACTGAAGTGTTGCCAGTCCAAGAATTAAAAATCATTACTACATGACAGTGTTTCTGAGCCAAAGACAAAACTAAGTTTTCTTAGTCCCAACAAGCTTGGAAACTTGGATCTTGCATCCGTACACACTTTTGCAGTTGTTGGAGTGTACTGACAGCGAAAACCTTTTCCTTCACTCACTTTAAGTTTTTTGGCTTTCTTGACTCATGTACAGCACAGGAGCGAATGAACGCGTTTCGTGAGCACCTTAGAAACTCGCAAGTGCCATATCGCGTTTTGAACAACATTTCCTTTCATCTGTGTAATGTTTGTCATCGCACAGGCTGGGAAGTGTACGAAGAAGCAGAAACTGAAAATGTTGACTTTTGTTGAATGCTTTACACACGCATGTAGTTGGTAAAGTGTTTGCGAGGTGCGATCCAGCCTGTAATGTCAGAGTGAACATTCAGTCACTGCGAGAGTTCCTTTCATTGCAGAGAGCTGTACTGCTCTCACAATGAAGGGAACCACGAACCCTACACTGCCACAGACCAAGAAGGAAAACTGAAGTGTTGCCAGTCCAAGAATTAAAAATCATTACTACATGACAGTGTTTCTGAGCCAAAGACAAAACTAAGTTTTCTTAGTCCCAACAAGCTTGGAAACTTGGATCTTGCATCCGTACACACTTTTGCAGTTGTTGGAGTGTACTGACAGCGAAAACCTTTTCCTTCACTCACTTTAAGTTTTTTGGCTTTCTTGACTCATGTACAGCACAGGAGCGAATGAACGCGTTTCGTGAGCACCTTAGAAACTCGCAAGTGCCATATCGCGTTTTGAACAACATTTCCTTTCATCGGTGTAATGTTTGTCATCGCACAGGCTGGGAAGTGTACGAAGAAGCAGAAACTGAAAATGTTGACTTTTGTTGAATGCTTTACACACGCATGTAGTTGGTAAAGTGTTTGCGAGGTGCGATCCAGCCTGTAATGTCAGAGTGAACATTCAGTCACTGCGAGAGTTCCTTTCATTGCAGAGAGCTGTACTGCTCTCACAATGAAGGGAACCAGGAACCCTACACTGCCACAGACCAAGAAGGAAAACTGAAGTGTTGCCAGTCCAAGAATTAAAAATCATTACTACATGACAGTGTTTCTGAGCCAAAGACAAAACTAAGTTTTCTTAGTCCCAACAAGCTTGGAAACTTGGATCTTGCATCCGTACACACTTTTGCAGTTGTTGGAGTGTACTGACAGCGAAAACCTTTTCCTTCACTCACTTTAAGTTTTTTGGCTTTCTTGACTCATGTACAGCACAGGAGCGAATGAACGCGTTTCGTGAGCACCTTAGAAACTCGCAAGTGCCATATCGCGTTTTGAACAACATTTCCTTTCATCGGTGTAATGTTTGTCATCGCACAGGCTGGGAAGTGTACGAAGAAGCAGAAACTGAAAATGTTGACTTTTGTTGAATGCTTTACACACGCATGTAGTTGGTAAAGTGTTTGCGAGGTGCGATCCAGCCTGTAATGTCAGAGTGAACATTCAGTCACTGCGAGAGTTCCTTTCATTGCAGAGAGCTGTACTGCTCTCACAATGAAGGGAACCAGGAACCCTACACTGCCACAGACCAAGAAGGAAAACTGAAGTGTTGCCAGTCCAAGAATTAAAAATCATTACTACATGACAGTGTTTCTGAGCCAAAGACAAAACTAAGTTTTCTTAGTCCCAACAAGCTTGGAAACTTGGATCTTGCATCCGTACACACTTTTGCAGTTGTTGGAGTGTACTGACAGCGAAAACCTTTTCCTTCACTCACTTTAAGTTTTTGGCTTTCTTGACTCATGTGCAGCACAGGAGCGAATGAACGCGTTTCGTGAGCACCTTAGAAACTCGCAAGTGCCATATCGCGTTTTGAACAACATTTCCTTTCATCGGTGTAATGTTTGTCATCGCACAGGCTGGGAAGTGTACGAAGAAGCAGAAACTGAAAATGTTGACTTTTGTTGAATGCTTTACACACGCATGTAGTTGGTAAAGTGTTTGCGAGGTGCGATCCAGCCTGTAATGTCAGAGTGAACATTCAGTCACTGCGAGAGTTCCTTTCATTGCAGAGAGCTGTACTGCTCTCACAATGAAGGGAACAACGAACCCTACACTGCCACAGACCAAGAAGGAAAACTGAAGTGTTGCCAGTCCAATAATTAAAAATCATTACTACATGACAGTGTTTCTGAGCCAAAGACAAAACTAAGTTTTCTTAGTCCCAACAAGCTTGGAAACTTGGATCTTGCATCCGTACACACTTTTGCAGTTGTTGGAGTGTACTGACAGCGAAAACCCTTTCCTTCACTCACTTTCAGTTTTTTGGCTTTCTTGACTCATGTACAGCACAGGAGCGAATGAACGCGTTTCGTGAGCACCTTAGAAACTCGCAAGTGCCATATCGCGTTTTGAACAACATTTCCTTCATCGGTGTAATGTTTGTCATCGCACAGGCTGGGAAGTGTACGAAGAAGCAGAAACTGAAATGTTGACTTTTGTTGAATGCTTTACACACGCATGTAGTTGGTAAAGTGTTTGCGAGGTGCGATCCAGCCTGTAATGTCAGAGTGAACATTCAGTCACTGCGAGAGTTCCTTCCATTGCAGAGAGCTGTACTGCTCTCACAATGAAGGAAAACAGGAACACTACACTGCCACAGACCAAGAAGGAAAACTGAAGTGTTGCCAGTCCAAGAATTAAAAAATCATTACTACATGACAGTGTTTCTGAGCCAAAGAAAAAACTAAGTTTTCTTAGTCCCAACAAGCTTGGAAACTTGGATCTTGCATCCGTACACACTTTTGCAGTTGTTGGAGTGTAATGACAGCGAAAACCTTTTTCTTCATCACTTTAAGTTTTTTGGCTTTCTTGACTCATGTACAGCACAGGATCGAATGAACGCGTTTGTGAGCACCTTAGAAAATCGCAAGTGCCATATCGCGTTTTTAAAAACATTTCCTTTCATCGGTGTGTAATGTTTGTCATCGCTCAGGCTGGGAAGTGTACGAAGAAGCAGAAACTGAAAATGTTGACTTTGGTTGAATGCTTTACACACGCATGACTAAGTTTTCTTAGTCCCAACAAGCTTGGAAACTTGGATCTTGCATCCGTACACACTTTTGCAGTTGTTGGAGTGTACTGAACAGCGAAAACCTTTTCCTTCACTCACTTTAAGTTTTTTGGCTTTCTTGACTCATGTACAGCACAGGAGCGACTGAACGCGTTTCGTGAGCACCTTAGAAAACTCGCAAGTGCCATATCGCGTTTTTAACAACATTTCCTTTCATCGGTGTATAAAAATCATTACTACATGACAGTGTTTCTGAGCCAAAGACAAAACTAAGTTTGCTTAGTCCCAACAAGCTTGGAAACTTGGATCTTGCATCCGTACACACTTGCAGTTGTGGAGTGACTGACAGCGAAACCTTTCCTTCACTCACTTTTAGTGTTTTTGGCTTTCTTGACTCATGTACAAGCACAGGACAGGCGCTGAACGCGTTTCGTGAGCACCTTAAAAACTCGCAAGTGCCATATCGCGTTTTGAACAACATTTCCATTCATCGGTGTAATGTTTGTTATCGCACAGGCTGGGAAGTGTACGAAGAAGCAGAAGAAACTGAAAATGTTGACTTTGTTGAATGCTTTACACACGCATGTAGTTGGTAAAGTGTTTGCGAGGTGCGATCCAGCCTGTAATGTCAGAGTGAACATTCAGTCACTGCGAGAGTTCTTTTCATTGCAGAGAGCTGTACTGCTCTCACACAATGAAGGGAACCAGGAACCCTACACTGCCCC
>JAFBMS010003299.1:0-13345 GCA_019788955.1 Albula glossodonta | reverse complement strand
TCCGTGTTTGGGCCCGGAGCCGAGCCCCGAGAGGAGACCGTGTCGAAAGGAACGGAGGCGTCAGCCACAAAAAACGACCCCTTCAGTCCATCCTCGTTCGGGACGTCCAGCCCCTGCATGCATGCTCCTTGTAAATGGATAAGCAGGCGTGTATGGAGCAGCACTTTCTATTCAACACTGTGTGTGGAAACAGTACACGCTTTGATAATAGCTCGACACATAGAAACACTGACATATTACATGAAACAAATGAGCCAGGGTTTCTACCCCTGAACCACACACAAAAATACAGACCTCTCTTATAATTCAATACACATACAAAATATACCCCCCTCCCCCCAAAAAAAAAAAAAAAAAAAAAAAAAATAATAATAATAATAATAATAAAAGTAATAATATTGCAACAAAGGGTTTCTACCCCTGCTCTGTGCAAATCAAACAGTACTGTGCAATAACATACCGGAAATCACAGACACCTCAGAGCCTCAAACCGTGCTGGGACTATCGAATTACAGACTCACCAGGATTATGTACGATTATAAATAAACAAAAGGCCCCTGCACCATCCTACAACTGTCATAAGGGGGGGGACATACAAAATGAATGGAGAGTTAGAAGCCATTTTTATGCTTTTATGCTTCGCACTTAATTCTTACATTCAAATTCAGTAACCTTGTAATAGAGCCTACTGTTCCGTTGTGTTTATTTAGTCTTGGCTTGGTTCCCTTCTCTACAGTACTGAGTAAAGCAGGTTGCATTATTCTGACACCAGTAACTTACACTTTGGTGGTTGTGGGTAGTCGGGGAGAGTGGTTGTCTGACAGCCTGACATTCACGCAACCCACGTAATGCGATCCAACGCATTCAGGTCTCAAAACAGTTTAATTACCTCTGTGTGGGGAAGAAACGTAGACTGCCCACACCACAGGCAGTCAGCGCAGGTTACAATACAAAACCAAAAAAAAAAAAAAAAAACAAAAAAAAACAAAGGCTGGTATGAACACAGGCAAAAGCTTAGGCACAAGGACCTCAAGCAGCAATTCACCAGTCAGAAGACCATCAAACACAAAAGAAAAACCTACAGCTTTTTCCCATTCATTTCCCCAGTAACCTTGCAACCACTATTGCCACCATAATTAGTAGACCCAAGCAAATCACTTTTTTTTTTTTTTTCCTGGAGATGACAAGTCAGCTTAAAAATTCTGAGTGATTAATTTCAGAGAAAAGTAATTACAGACCTGAGCAGCTCACAGCTTGACTGAGAAACAATGGGTTTGATCTACTGGGAAGCTGCACTGCAATGAGGTAGGTATGATGGGAGTGGGAGTACTGGGGGTGGGGGTGGGGGTGGGGGTCCAGGCCGCACACGACATGGGTGGAATATCCCTGGTTGCCAGCAGAGGCGTGTGTGTGTGTGTGGTGTGTTGTTGTGTGTGTGAGTGTGTGTCTTTATTGTTCGTTGGAGTTGAAGGGGCGGCAGCTTTGTCATGCCACTGATAGGAAAGGGGTTGGTGGGGGGGGGGGCGTGTTTGAGGAATTGAAGGTGGGTTCTGTCTCAGAACTATTCAAACCATGCAATAGGAAAAGGCCCGGCGCGCGCTCACCCAGAGCTTTAAGGGTATCGTTTGTCAGCCAAATACATGCCAAAAAATAAATAAAAAATAATGGCCAAAAGTTTGAATGAAATGGTGTTCTGCTCATCATTCAAGTCTGGGGTCACCGTTCACAAATAACCACCCCCTTACCCTCACTGCCACCATGTTCATGACCGCCTAAAATAACTCACAGAGTCTAATGGATTCTCAGCAGGGCCCATTTCTTAAGCATGTAGAACAGTTATATAATTTACTCAATCAGATTCATCAATTGTTTCAATTTTAATTGTTTTAAAAAAAAATTAAAAACTGACTTTCCAACATGCAAGACCTGTCCACAATAAGGGGTTAAAATCTCAAACCCTAGCATATATACACAGTGAAAATATACTATACATCTCTAAAGTATGACTCACAATCACTTGTCTTTTTATCATGCTCTGTTGAATTTTTAAAAAAGTATTCAACACATGACTGTACCTATAAATTGTTGACTATAGAATATACATTAAAGTGGGCAGGCAGAAATTTGAACAATGGAACCGAGCAAGCTATGGACCTCTGGGTCTAATGGGGGTGGAGCTTCAGGGAGGTGTAATAAACATGAATAATGCATCCACCCGTATATTATGGCCCTGCAGGTTTTTATTACCTTCCTAGTCTGTTTACAGCTGCAGCCATTAGCAACCCTGTAATCCAATACCGACGTCACCCTCTGTGAGTGACAACACATGGAAGCCAATCCCAGATTAGGCTTGGTTTATCACCATCCAATCCGTGTAGGCAGAGGGAGGGAGGGCAGATGGGTTACCACTGGTTTAAAGAGCTCAGATTACACTACACCAACAATGTGCCAGGCCACAAAACGATCACTATAACTGTGAAGAGAAGAGAGCAAGAAACAGGACCTGTCTAACACATTTTTTAAAAAATATATATAAAAAAAAAAAAAAAAACTACCAGAAAACAATTCAATGAAAACCATGACTATTTTGCCATTAAACAGAGACATGAAGCTAGTGAACAGCCAGTGGTACAGCAATTACATTCATCGCTATGGACATGAATACTACTTTGCCTTCAAGCCACAAAACCAGAAATCTTAAACATGACTCCGACCTCACCTGAGCATCCGCGGCTCAAACAGGTCTTAAGAGAAAAAGTAGTTAAAACACACCAAAATAAATGGTGGAATGCTACCTATCAACTTCGGGGCAGAGATGTTTGAAAGATAAGGGTTCAGGTTAACCAGAACATTTTGAAAACAAAAGCAATTACAATGCCTGTTAAATTTGTGATGTAGGCCATTAGAGGCATTTTAAGCTCACAGCCAGATTCATTGTTCTTGTGCATTTTGAACATAATACATTGATCAGTTTCATTTACTAAAGAGACAAGTCATCCTCATTATATTTATTCAAAGTTAACCCAATAACCAGTGAACCTGTCTCAGTGTATCTGATGGTGTCACATTTGCTATGGTGACTGCCCCGTGAAAACATAACTTCATAATCGAATGCACTTCCAGACTACAAGAGCCACCAAGCACCTACTCCAGGTATCCATATAGCCCTGGAATGGCATCTATTCCAATACACAGTTTGGAGCCAAATTAGACCAGCAACCACCTTGTTATGGCCTGAGGCCATAACAAATGTAGTGTGAAAAAGATGCATATAAAAGAAAAACAAAAAAAAGCATGACTCACTCAGAAAAGTCAGATGGAAGATGCCAGCCATGCAGGTAGTTAAATGGGTGAGCAAGGATCATTTTCTCCATCTCCCAAAAAAAAGGGTAGTTCAATTGTTACTTACATCAGCAGCCTTTACCTGTGGCTGTTTTCTCGGTCTTCCGCGTCCCCTTTTCTCTGCTCCATCCTTGTCTTTCTGGGCGGCAGCCTGATTGCCCTTGGTCGTATCACTCATTGTGACTGATAGCTCTACAAAAACAAACACAACATATGTATATTCATAAAAAAAAAGGTTTTAACGTGATTGCACAACTTCAGAGGACCAACACTTAAGCAATTAAGTACTTCACTGAGCTCAGTAATTCGAGATACAAGGATTCAAATGCACAATCGGAAATGGACCACACATATGAAACAGAAGTTACAGTGGGGATCAGGGAGGTCCATGCACCTCTTCCATACATTTGACAATTTCACACTTCAGCCAAAAATCCTTCCACGGCCGTAAAGGACGAGCAATGGGAGCCTAATTGAAGTGAATCAAATGTCGTTTGTTCAGTGCTGATTGGGGAAAGTACACTTCACAAACTCTGCCGGCAACTCCACCGTCCATCAACTGGGGAGGGGGGGGGGTCATTGTTTAAAACGGAGGAAAAAGGCGCCACGCACAAACACGCAAAAGTGCGCGCTCTACCTCTATAAATGCTTATCACTTGTAGTTGCACACATGCGGACGTTGAGCCTGTGGAGGCGGTTTACGTTTATAACTTCGTATGTATACCACCATTAATCATGCACTACCACACACTACAGTGCAGCTTCACACGCGTGATTAACGGCTACTGTTTTGACAATTTTCACCCCTTTAATTCATAGAAGTACCGCCTCCCGCATTAACACTACTGTATAGCATGACACAGACGAAGACGTTAGCAAAAGTAATATTCACAAATCCTACAAGTATGCACTCATTGTATTGCATAGTGTATAACTGGATTAGCATACTAGACATGGAACGAGACCGGGCAGTTAAAACACAAGGAACTGAAATGTGGAGCATGCAACGTGAGGTGAGAGAATGAGCGAGACACCGGCACGCTGAATGTTAAAAACATGTTGCAAAAGGCCGAAACCCTTACACATCGATACAATATTTGTGAAACGTAACACCATGTGCGAAATACAGCGAAACTAACACTGTTGATATCGAAAGCGTTCAAGACCCGCCATGTCTATCGGAGACTTACAAAAAAGGATATTTTGTTGCTAGCTGATTGTGATAATTCTTAAAAACATTGTCGCTACGGATGCCCCGCGGTTTCAGCACGAACAGAAACATGCAATATAACAAACAGAAATAGACAAGCACAACATGCACACTCAATAACAAAACGCGAATATCCAACCGCTGTCGGCCTTTTAAATGCAACCGAGGTCAGTCGGTGCAAACGTTAAAAAAATCTCCAAACGGGACGCGAGGGAACATGTGGCCTTAAAAAGAATAACAGTGATACATGTGCCGATCCAAACGTACAGAAATGCATAACTCGTAATCAAGGTAAATTTTACCAACAGCAAATCCAAAAAAGGTGGCCACTCACATTCAGGCAAGGCCGGTTTTTGCTCTCGCAAACACACAAACAGCCGTGTTGGATTCCCTGCTTCGGTGTCTGTCCTTACCCCCACCCCCACGGTAATGTCCTCTGATTAAATTAAAACAAAAAGCTCCCTGCTTGTCTGTCTGCCTGCCTCGCCGGTTTAAAGCCTTGAACTGCTGCTACCGCATATAAGGCTGAGGAAATAAGCACACAACCCAGCCCTTTAAACCTCTGTTTTTTTTTTCCTCCACAGGAAAAAAAACAGAAGTGAGACGCACAGAGGAAGTAAGGAGATAGAAGGAATAAATAAATAAATTACCAAAATTTAAAAAATGTTGCAGGTCCTGGAGCCAGTCCAAAGTGTGCTATAAATAGCGCGTAGTGCCCTCCGAATGGAATAAAAAGCGCCAACCGGGGGGAGTTTTAGGGCAATTTAAGGAGGCTCCCGCGCGGGGAATATAGCAACGGAGGGGCGGAGATATGATAAGTAGATCCGTCTCTTTAGAATCCTTCGCATATTTAAATATTTAAGAACATTAAATACGAACCACGCATCGAGCATAGATGTTGGTGTTAACACAGTGTGTGTTTATTTCTTTTATTGAAATCGTCCATACATTTTGAATAACTTAATAAATATTGGATAGTGATTGTCTCTCATCGCCGGTCATTTTTTGTACTCTCAAATTTCAATTTAAAAAGTTAGCCATCTGCCATTGACATTTACTTACTTAATGAGGTTAAATAATGAAATAGTTATTTATACATAATTGAACAAGATGTGCACTTGTTCGTTAATTTAGATGTTTTAAATATTACTGTAATACCTTTCTAACGTGATGTTCATCAATAGACATCATACAGAAATGATATCAAACAGAAGATAAAACTCTCATGTATCATGCTATGTTTAAAGCTGTTGGAATAATCATGAAACAACTCTTGTTTAAGATCGAGCACCCTAATTATAATTTCAAGGTAAGGAGTTATTTTCTTTCGTCTCATTTATGTTCTCCATTGAATCAATATCATGGGTGCAACTGCATCTAATAAATCATTTGATACATTATTGTTTTCCCTGTAAAGATAGCAAACATTTCAGTGGACTGGTAGAATAAAAAACAGCAGTCACAAGGCTGCTATTCTGTCTTATACATGTCTCAAGGGAGACAAAACATTTGAAGTAGTGCCCATAGATAACATAATGGGTAGAAGTTCATGAATCTCGAGTTGATCGAATGATTAAACATATATTACAAGAGGCATGAAGAAAAATACTTGAAAACTTGACTAAAGAAAGCAAAAGCATGTTGACCAAATCATTATTTTATCTCTTTCTAATCTCTAAATGTATGATGTTTAAGCTATGTAAATAAATAAATGACTGATGAAAGAAGATTTGTTGTGGGACAAATTTGTAATGTAATGTATCAATGGACATCCTGGTGCCTTGCAGTACAGTGGCTTCTGGGAAATCTACTAAACAAGCACTTTCCTTTCAGTGAGAACATGAAAAGCAGTCCCTTTCAGTCCGCTTAAGCCATTATCATCCTCTGACACCCGATGGCGGGCTCTGAAGTAAGAGGTTCAGATAGCTGGAGGCACAGGCATGTAGACTTACTAAAAAAAAACCCCACATCCACATTCATTATACCTTTGCAAGGAGAGATTTTACTTTAAGAAAACCTGGCTCAAAAACAAGAAACTGTCAATAAAGCCAAATCAATACATAATAGATCCTCTCCATTACCTATTTTGGAACATGACACTTTATTCATAACAAGAGAGGAGAAAACCATATTTTTTAAACGGTATGATACAGGGTGGAATTTCAATAATTTTTTTGAGGGCTCTGCAACAGTGTTGAACTTATATGACCTTATAAGGAGTACCTGTGAAAGAGCCTCACCAATTCTAAACCTTGGCAAATAGAAGGACAAAGACCCATCAGAAACTCTTGGAAGGGGGGCACAGCTAGTGGAACCCCACCCCCCAACACACACTCACACACAGAGGAGGTAGGTCTTTGTCACCTCAGAGTATTCTGTGAGTACAGGGAAGAGTTGTCACACCTTTACTGTGTGACTAACAGTCCACTGGGGGCTCAGCACCCCAGGCCAGGAGATGTGGTCACAGGTGACAATGGATCTCTCTGAGACCGAATGGAGATGTGTATTACCTGGCAAGCTCCCCCGTAGCTTATCTGGAGCGAATGAGCCTTTAAAACCGTACGCAATCACAGACCCAGTGTTTACAATGCAGAACAGTGGTGGCATGCCACGTTTTCTGAGAGTAAAGCAGCTTTGCCTGATGTGACATTGTATTACTTTGATGCTACTTTCTTTTCTTACACAGGCAGGTAAACTTGCATGCGATTACTCTCCAACCAAAAAAAGAGATGCGCACACATTTAGTTTTATCATGTGTGCAAGATAGAGGTGTAGTGGCAACTAAAGAAGTGAGCATACTATCTGAGGAGACGAGTATACTGTAACTCCAAAGCCCATATGTATTGATTTTAAAAAAGGCTAGCAGGTTGATTCATGGTGCTTCATCAGATATTAAAGTACCTGTACTCCACATACACGCATATACCCTCAACCCGACCACAACACAGCTGGTGCAAGCTCAAGGATAACTGAATAACATGTTCGTTATTGAATGCCAAAGCTGCCACCATTTAGAGCATTATTGGGTTCCTCATAAAGAATCTCACCGTTCACAGGAGGCACTTCAGTGTGTGAACATAACTACAGACATATATCACACAGGACATGCATTACAATACTGATACTGCCACCGCCAAGTGCTAATGTATGCAAAACGTATGGCGCATGTGTAAAATCATCTGTTGTTTCTTTTGCTTTTTGCTTAACATGTCTGGGTCTGCCAGTTTTTTTGTTTCGTTTTGATTTGTGTTTTTTTTTTTGCTTGACTGAACAGCTCTTAAATTAAGGCAAATACATTTTTGCATCTTTTGCCAGGGGAATGAATGGACGTTCTACCTGAGATCTCCGCTTACAGCGTTCAGTCTGTACTATCAGCTTCAGAAACATTTACATGCCAGTTCTGTTAGCTAGGGTTGGTCATTATCATGAGTGAATGCTACAGCTGCATCGTATGCTTTTTAATGGAAGAGAAACACACAAAGTGTCTCCACTCAGGTGGGAGTTCAATGACAGAGGTCAAGTACAAATTTATTTGTAATAAAAAGTAAAGTTCTTTTTGATTCTGTTATACATGATCATGTAATTATGGTGACAGACTATAATGATGTGCTCCAATACCCACCGTCAAACCACATTGTATTTACCATTCTAATTCCATTCTAACCACTTTTCAACCATGTTCCGGCGTTAATATAAACACATTCTAACCACATTCTAATCTCCGTTCTAGCCACATGCTAATCTCATCCTAACCACATTCCAAGCATATTCTAAGCAGATGCTAATCAGGCTTTACCCATATTTTATTCAAATGGTTTCACATGCCAAATTTACTGCAAAAACAATGGGACGTAATTAACATATGTTTTTATCCTGCACTTTGACCCCCATTTAAAACTTCTTTTCTGCAGTTAAATCTCTTTAAATTAAAAGGCGAACCTTTACCTAAATAATCACTATTCATCTGATGACATTAAGACTATTAAACTGTCTATGAATCATTTAAATAAATATTTAAAATATATAAGTAATGATTTAATTGTTTTATATTGTGTTTTTTCAAATAGTTTTTATAACTGCCCATAAAGAATGAAAAAGATTTTATTTTTATATTTATAATATTTATAATTTATTTATATGATTTTATATTTAATCAAAATATTTAATCCCATTTTATTATCAGCATATCTTTTGTATGCATGAATATTGTGAACTTAATTTCAGTTACACAATAAGATGAAGTTGATCAAAACCAAAAGGTGATGCTTTTCTGTAAGTATAGACTTATTTGGTGTAAATATCCATGCTATTTTTCATGTTTTATAGTCATACAATAATATACCTCATCATGGTAAGGATAAAGCAAAATACATAAACCGAAGTTGTTCATTTATTTATTTACTTGTTTGTTTATTTGTTTGTTTGTTTGGACATGTTGCTTACGCTGCAATGCCCCAGGCAGGAACAACCAAATAGGTAGGACTCAATCCAGTCTAGACTCAATCCAATCATGTATCCCCATTGCTGCCAGGGAGGATGGGATGGTGTTTTTGTTTGTTTGTTTATCCTGTTAATTTACTTTTCTGGTCTAAGGGCATTTTCTGAAGTCAAAAATCCAATCAAAACAGATGTGGGATGCCTTTAGTATGCGTAGCTATGTCCTGTCATGTGCGCCTCTGTGAGTTACTCTGGATGAGACTGCAATATTCTTAAATGTAATGTATACATATCCATACACTTCTTTTGTTTAACATGCATGTGTCTGTGCGCATGTGATGCAGTGGGAACTGAGGAGGTAGGAAGTGGGGATACTATCTGAGGAAGAGGGCATACTGTCTGAGGAAGTGGGCATACTGTCTGAGGAGGTGGGCATACTGTCTGAGGAAGAAAACACACTGTCTGAGGAGGTGAACATACTGTCTGAGGAAGTGGGCATACTGTCTGAGGATGTGGACATACTGTCTGAGGAGGTGAACATACTGTCTGAGGAAGAAAACACACTGTCTGAGGAAGTGGACATACTGTCTGAGGAAGTGGGCATACTGTCTGAGGAAGTGGACATACTGTCTGAGGAAGTGGGCATACTGTCTGAGGAAGTGGGCATACTGTCTGAGGAAGTGGACATACTGTCTGAGGAAGTGGGCATACTGTCTGAGGAAGTGGGCATACTGTCTGAGGAAGTGGGCATACTGTCTGAGGAAGTGGGGATACTGTCTGAGGAAGTGGGCATACTGTCTGAGGAAGTGGACATACTGTCTGAGGAAGTGGGCATACTGTCTGAGGAGGTGGGCATACTGTCTGAGGAAGTGGGCATACTGTCTGAGGAAGAAAACACACTGTCTGAGGAGGTGGGCATACTGTATGAGGAGGTGGGCATACTGTCTGAGGAAGTGGACATACTGTCTGAGGAAGTGGGCATACCGTCTGAGGAAGTGGACATACTGTCTGAGGAAGTGGACATACTGTCTGAGGAAGTGGGCATACTGTCTGAGGAAGTGGGCATACTGTCTTAGGAAGTGGGCACGCTGTCTGAGGAAGTGGGCATACTGTCTGAGGAAGGAAACACACTGTCTGAGGAGGTGAACATACTGTCTGAGGAAGTGGGCATACTGTCTGAGGAAGTGGGCATACTGTCTGAGGAAGTGGGCATACTGTCTGAGGAAGTGGGCATACTGTCTGAGGAGGTGGGCATACTGTCTGAGGAAGTGGGCATACTGTCTGAGGAGGTGGGCATACTGTCTGAGGAGGTGGGCATACTGTCTGAGGAAATGGACATACTGTCTTAGGAAGTGGGCATGCTGTCTGAGGATGCGGCCATTTAGTCTAAGGTGGTGAGCTTACTGTTTTTGGAGGTGGGCATACTGTCATGCACACAAGTAATCCTTTTGTCCATTAATTAATTTCAGAGTTTAAAGTAGCATTTGTGGTTTGGAATTGGTATGTTTCACCATTCGCTAACTTTTCAGCTAAATAATGCATACTGTGGTACTGTAGAGGAACAGTGGAATAAACGCAGACAGAGAAAAACAGAGGTCTGGCGAGATTTACTTTTATTGTGAGGCAAAGAGAGTACAAGGCAGATGACAGTGTGTGCTGCAGACATGCGCTGGAATTTTCTGGGTGGTATTGGACCACCCCTGTAAGCATGTGAATGTGCATGATGAGAGTGTGTTTGTGTGTGTGCACGTGTGTATGTGTGTCAAATTGTGCGTATGCGAGAATATCTGTGTCTAATTGTGAGTATGTGTGTGCATGTTTAAGTATGTGCATGTATGTGTATAATCGTGTGTGTGAGTGTATATGTATGTATGTGTGAATATGGGTGTGTCTTAGTATGTGTGTCAACTGAAACTGTGTGTGTGTATATGTGTGTATATGTGTGTGTGTGTGGGATGAGTGGGGTTGGGCGCTGGATGTCTGTCACACAGGCCTCCCACACATCCTCACCCACCCCACCCCCGCCTCCTCCACACCTCCTCCAGCTCCGCAATTGGGCCCCAGGTCCGGAAACCCGGCCGGGACACCGTGAGACTGAGTCAGAGCAGGGGAGTGTGTCACAATGAAAACAAACACTAGGCTCCGCCCACTTCATTACAGCAGCCACACCAGAGGACATAAACAAAAACAACCGGAACAAAGAAAATGCTCATCTGTTTGTGTGTTTGTGTGTGAGTGTGCAAGTGTATATGCTCATCTGTTTGTGTGTATGTGTGAGAGAATATGCTTGTCTGTTTGTTTTGTGTATGTGCATGTATGTAACTGTTTATATTTGTGTGTGTGTGCAAGTATATATGTGTCTGTTTGTTTGTGTGTATGTGTGGGTGTGTATGTTTTGTGTGTATGTGTGTATATATGTGTGTGGGTCTGTGTGTTTGCATGTAACTCTTTGTATGTCTGTGTATGCATGTTCATCTGTGTGTGTGGACATGTTTGTGTATTTCTGTTTGCGTGTATCTGTGTGTGGTGTGTGCATGTACCTGTGTGTATATTTACATATGTGTATACTTGCATTTGACCATGTGGGTGTATGTGTATATATGTGCTTGTGTGTGTGTATGCAATTGTGTGTACACATGTATGTGCGTGACGAATACAAACTGCAGTGTGTGTGTATGTATGTGTATGTGTGCACATGTACATGTGTATAACTGACACAGACCTCAGTGTGTGTGAGTATGTGTGTGAGTATGTGTATGTATGTGTGTGCAAGTGTGCACATTTACATGTGTCTGACTGACATAGATTGCAGTGTGTGTATGTGTGTGTGTGTGTGCATGCGTGTGTATGTATGTGTGTGTGTGTATGTGTGTGTGTATGTATGTGTACGTATGTGTGTGCGCGTGTGTGTGTGTATGTGTGTGTGTATGCATGTGTGTGTATGCGTGTGCTTGTGTATGTGTGTGTGCATGTGTGTGTGTGCGTGTGTATGTATGTGTGTGTGTATCTGTGTGTGTATGCATGTGTGTGTGTATGTATGTGTACGTATGTGTGTGTGCGTGTGTGTATGTGAGTGTGTGCATGTGTGTGTATGTGTGAGTGTGTGTGTGTGTGTGTGTGTATGGATGTGTGTGTGTGTTTGTGTGTGAGTGTATGTATGTATGTGTGAGTGTGTGTGAGTGTATGTATGTATGTGTGAGTGTGTGTGAGTGTATGTATGTATGTGTGAGTGTGTGTGAGTGTATGTATGTATGTGTGAGTGTGTGTGTGTGTATGTATGTATGTGTGAGTGTGTGTGAGTGTATGTATGTGTGTGTGTGTGTGTGTATGTATGTATGTGTGTGTGTGTGTGTGTTGTATGTATGTGTGTGTGTGTGTGTATGTATGTGTGTGTGTGTGCAGAGCCATGCTCTAGCTGACTAAGAGGCATTGGATAGGGATGAATGGAGGAGGGTGTGCTTTTTCTCAATGAATCCAATGTTCTGCTCAGCATGTGCTTGCCTGGCAGGCCAGCTTCCCTCTCTCACTTACTCCACACACTTCCTCTCTCCTTCCCCCCCAAACCTCTCTCTGCTCCCATCCTTCTGTGCCACGGCCAGGCTGGGTCAGCCAGGGGAATGTGTGAGGAATGCACCCTCCATCTGGGGGCAAAGGGGGGATCCAGCTGTGGGCGCAGGGTGGAGCAGGGCGCGGGAGCCCCACTCTTTTCACTGTTGCCGTGTTTACCCGGGTGCCACGGCGACAACAAAACCGCGCCACATGCCAGCGCGGGAGCCGAGCTCCTGTCATTTCTGTCACGGGGGCCGTGATGCTTTCTGCTGATGGAAGGTGGCACTACAAACCTGTTTGGCATCTGCGGGTCCTGTTTGGGGGCACCAAACCGCCGATCTTTCGGGTGTGATGTTGACTGCTTCTGGTTGTCAGCGTGACATTTTAGAACCCCCTTTCTGAGACAGAGCATCACCCCTTGAGATACTCAATCCTCATGGGAGCAAATGCACAAAAACCCCGTACAAAAACATACAAACACACATGCGCACAGAAGTCAACAACTCATACCAATGGATGTATGAAGTGATTATACTGGCTGAATATCGAAAAGAAATGAAGAAGGAAAATACTATTGATTTGAAATATTCCGTACAAACCCTGGATGTTGAAGGTTATACTGTCATATAGAAACAAAGGCTTTGCGACTGATGCACAATGAAACCAAGGCTCCTTTCAATGGAAATTGTCTTCATTTCTATATCCTGCAAGCAGCAGAACTCCACTACAATCTGACCCCCATGACATCGTTCTGAAATGGACAAACGCTCAGAGTGGCTCTGGACAAAAAGAGATAAAGAAAGAAAA
>JAFBMS010003298.1:0-13420 GCA_019788955.1 Albula glossodonta | reverse complement strand
TCTCCCACTCTCACACACACACTCCCACACACACAAACTCTCATATACTCTCACACACACACTCCCTCACACACACATTCTCCCATACTCTTTCTCTCACACACACACAAACACACCACTCTCACACACACACTGTCACACACTCTCTCAGCTGCACACACTTTCACACACACACCACTCTCACACACACACACTCTCCCAAACTCTCTCTCGCACACACACATTTTCACACACATACCACTCTCACACACACACTCCCACACACACACATTCTCCCATACTCTCTCTCTCACACACACTTTCACACACATACCACTCTCATTCACACACACACACACACATTCACACTCACTCTCAACCACACACACGTACACTCTACCACTCTCACACACACTCCAGCATACACAGTTCTAGGAAAGCATTGCTTGAACAGGCCATTTTTCATACCATAATGCTATTTTTCATGTGATTTCCATGGGTTAAGAACAATGAAACATTTTGTTCTTTCCTGAGACATTCACTCTGAAGTTTTCTACACAGTCTGCAATAACCGTAGACTTGAACCCGTGGTGTCATTTTCTGATTGGAGCAGCCACAGTTATGGCCTGTTTCACATGCTCAGGGCACCTCCCGGTCACAGTGGTGGGAACGCTTCTGTGTGAGCGCTGGCAGCCTCACTGACTGTGTCAACTTGTCACTGGAGTACCATTAAATAACTTCTATTCCCTTTATCGATCCCATCGCCCAGGGGTGGCTCGTTTTCATGGCGTTCACAGGGTCGGGAATTTACGCGCTGGCTACGGTTTAGTGCTTCCTCAGCCAAGTGTGTTAGTGTTACTGGGACCCCCAACACTGATCCTGGCTGATCCCTGATCTATGGGGGGGTCAATAGTAAGACCTATTCCCCCAGGTACAGAATAAAGCTGATACAGGATAAACTGTCCAGGGCACTGCACAGCTTACTGAAAGCACTAATTTATCCTCATTGCATACCACTTTGGAACCCTGAAATCTCCTACTGACCCTCAGTGGCCACCATACATTACTAGGAGATATCTTAATTAGCCCTGAAGGGAGCCACTATAATCTGACTTTGCAGATGGTATTTCACACTAACATTGGCTCTGGGTGATTACTATCACCATATATTGAACCAGTAACATTAAAATTTCAGAAAACCTTTTTGTTTTACAATGTTAAACCCCTCTAAATTCTCCCTGCCGTGATCTCTGTGGGAAGACCCAGCTTTCAGGTTCCTTTGCAGTGATCAGGTTCAGCCCCTCCTGATTGGGCCTCACTGAATAAGGCAGAGATTTGTTTTATGCCATGATGCAGGTCCCTATTGCCCAATCAGAATGAACCCTCAACCTACTCACCAGCTCCTCAGCCACACAGGGCTAAACAGACACACAGGTCAGAGCTGCTAAAGGAACTCACAGGATGGCGATACTGGAGGGACACACAGGGCAGAAATGCTAAAGGGACACACAGGGCAGAGGTACTAGAAGGACACACAGGGCAGTGATGCTAGAGGGACACACCGGGCAGTGGTCCCGGGGATCCCTGTGTGTGCTGGTTGGTGCTGGTTTTTGGCTTTGAAAATGCACCCATTCATACCCAGGCACTGGCAGAAGCCCTGCAGTCTGAGAAAATGAAATTAAGAATTGCCGAGGGCCAAGTGCTGGCAGATTTACCCGATGGCTGGTAAGACATTTGCTAATTTGACTTTAACGCACTGGCTGGCTGGAGAAGTTTTCATTGCCTACCAAGTTTTTCGTTGCACTTCAGCTCAATGACAAAAAAGGTCTGCCCACTGTGTAAGAGTGTGGCAGGACTGAACAAGATGGAGGGATGGAAGAGCTGGCTTCACTCTGCAGTGGGAGGACAGAGAGAGAGAGAGAGAGAGAGAGAGAATAAGCAGCATTGACAGAGTAAGGAGGCAGAGGTGGAGGAGGATATGAAGAGGGGAAAGGGAAAGGTGGAGGTAGGAGGAGAGCTGGAGAGAGAGCAAGAGAGCGATGAGGGGAACAGGATGAGAGTTACACAGCAGAGACAGCTGGGAGCTACATATTGTGTGTGTGTGTGTGTGTGTGTATGAAAGAGTGTATGTATATGTGTGTATATGAGAGAGAGTACAGGATTCTCCCTAAAGAATGCTACAATGGCCTGGGAGCCATTGTGTTGTCTTTACAGCCACATGATGCAAAATTAGCCATGTTTGTTGATATAGCAACAACCATACAAATGCTTAACATATTTTTTAAATTACTGGGTTTTAATGTGTTGTTCAAGAAGTGTAACAGATTTTGGTAGTGAAAGGAGATTTATCACAAGGCCACTTTCAGATGATGCAATGCGCTACCTTGTAAAACATTGTGTGAGAGAGAGAGAGTCTGTGTGCGTCTGTGTGTGTGTGTGTGTGTGTGTGGTGTGTGTGTGTGTGTGTGTGTCTGTGTGGTGTGTGTGTGTGTGTGTGTGTGTGGTGTGTGTGTGGTGTGTGTGTATGTGTGTGTGTGTGTGTGTGTATGTGTGTGTGTGTGTGTGTGTGTGTGGTGTGTGTGTATGTGAGTCAGCACCTATGTGTGAACATGTGTGTGTTTTTGTTCCCTGCAGAGCCGGCATTGGGCTAGGTTTGGAAAGAGGAGTGCTACAGAAATGAGCGCTTTAGTGGGGCTGCTCCTCCAGCACCAAGCAAAGGAAATACACAAAAACTCATCACATATTTTCTCAGCAACTTCTTCAGTATTGTATTTATAACCAAACAGATACTACATTTAACATGACAAAGTGGATGAACATACACAGAGGTTTCCGAAAGCAGTTGGGAAACGTGACTCTTGTATCCGGAGAACCAGAATTTTTAGGGATGTGATGTCCAAATGCTGCTCTTCTAACAGAAAAAAAAATTACAAGAATCAGCTTTCTCAAAACGTGTTGCTCCACCATTTTCAAGACCTGGAACACAGAGCAACATGAAGCAAGAATTGTGATTCTCACCTATAGACATCATCAAAGAAAAAAAAATTGGAAAAAAACTGAAACGTTTTTTTTTATACTTTCTAGAGGTCCCTGACATCGTCAGTGTCCATTTTGTGCGATCTTGCTGGACGCTTGAAAAATTAGGGGTCCCCCCAAACCTCCCAAGAAAGCACAGAGCCCAGTGCTGTCCCTTCTCTGTGCGGAGCAGAGAGGAATTCTGGGCAATGGAGGGTCCCCGTTGTGCTGCTCAAACCTGAATCCGCTTGATTTTTGGAATGTTTGTGTCCATGCAGTTTGTTGGAAGCTCCTGTGGAAGGTTCTGGCATAGTCGGTCTCCCCCGCTGGGAAGGGACCTGGGCCAGGGGAGAAGAGCTCTTGGTTTTTTCCGCGTGCGGATGAAATTTCGCGGCCGGCGTTCCTGGCGTTTATGGCACTAGGCAGGAAGTTGGAGGGGTTGACTTCAGTCCCGCATGGCTGCCACGTTATGGACAGAAACACTGTGTGCACACACTCTGTATACCCGCTCACACACCGGCCCGTACACACACCTGCACGCTCACACACACACTCTCAATCATCCACACACACACATACACACACTCATGACCACACACAGAAATACCATTTCATACATGTATTATTTAAAGAAGATAATATGTATTTATATAACCAAAACCACCAACATGATCATCATCATCATCACCCTTCATTTAGCCACTGAAGATGAAGACCAGTTTCTCAATTTTTTCTCTCCGCCACTCAAACACTACGTCTCCCTGTCACCCGGTGTCTCCTCCACAAGTAAAACACCTCCAATCACACCAGTATCTACACTATGTCATTTCTCTGGAGTCTTATGCGCTTGTGAGTTTGCTTAGCTCAGATCTGTTAGCGACACGGGCAGGGAAACAGGTCCGCTCAGCTCAGAAGTCTTTCCGGCGTGTGCCAAGGGCTTCAGTCCTTTCAGTCCCTCTCTCTTTCAGTCTGTTTTTCATATTCACACATACTTATCAAGTTTGTGTTTTTTTTTGTCATCACATCACATGATGGCATTTTTCATATTTTTAAATATTTTTTTTAACTTCCACAACAACATGACAAGCACATGACACTGAAAAACATGGCTATATAAGAGAACTGTTTTTTTGGGGTGGGGGGTGTTGGGGTGTTTGAGTACAGGTTGGGATGGGGGGGTCTGGAGCCTGTCATATGGGGAGGGTCAACAGGTCTAGTAAGTGGAAAGATGTGCCCCAAACCCCCCTTTTCCCTTAGTCTCACACCTGGGTGAGGATGTTTAGGAGGGAGTATGCAGATTTTCAGTCTCATAACTATGACATCATAACTATGAGCCTGACTAACTTCCCACTCAGATATGGTGAAAGACAAGATGTGCTTTGCTAATAAACCAGTGATCAGTTACTGCTCCTAACATGTCCCACAGTGGAGTGAGTGGTTGAAATGCTTAACCTGAGCCAATCAAATCCACCATCAGAAATATGCTGGCACAAATCAGATTGTAGGAAATCTAGGCCAGACAAACTGACAATGTTGCCTAGAACCTCTGGCTTATCTGTAGGTGAGTCTAGGCAAAAGGGGGTAGAAGGGGTATTAGTAGAGGTGTAATAGCAGGGTAGAAAGGGTAAGAGGGGCTGGTAGGAAGGTACGATGGGCAAGAGGGGATGGAAGAAGGGGAGGGGACAGAGGAAGATGACAGGATTCATTTTACTGAGGATCTCAGGGCAGGAAGCTGGCTGGAGCAGCTGAATTTGAGTGCACGTTTAAAGACTCTTTCCACTCACGAAAGAATGCTCAAGGGAGAGGCATTGACACCTTGTGAACTCCACTACGGTGGTGGAGGTGGGATTTCAGGCATAATCATTATTAAACTCATATTCAATGTTTTTCCTTTCAGAAGATATTAGGAGTCAGACTCCAAACCTGCTGACTACAGTGGGTCATTGTGCTGGGGTGGGGTGGGGTTGGGGAGGTTGGGTTTAGCAGACAGTGCAAACAGTATAAACCCCCCTGCCCCGAACTGGACATGTATGACAGGGGGCAGGGCAGTGCGGGGCAAGGATGGGTTAGGAGGAGTGGGCAAGACAGGCAGGAGCTGCAGTACGGGGCAGAAGGCTGTGCTGTAGAGGGCAGCACATAGTTACCAGGGGTAATAGATTCAGGAAAAGAGGGATGGAGGGAGAAAAGAGGGAGCAACTGCTCAGGGCATGGGGCAGTTGAGTGAGGCGTTAGTGCAGTACTATATCAGGGGCATTAGGGTGGGGTATTAGGGGTAGTCCTGTATTGGGGCATTTGGGTGGGGCATTAGGGGCAGTGCTGTGTTTGGGATGTAGTGTGGGGTATGAGGGGCAGTACTGTATAGGGGCATTAGAGTAGGGTAATAGGGGCAGTACTGTGTTTGGGATGTAGTGTGGGGTATGAGGGGCAGTACTGTATCGGGGCATTAGAGTAGGGTAATAGGGGCAGTACTGTGTTTGGGATGTAGTGTGGGGTATGAGGGGCAGTACTGTATTGGGGCATTAGAGTAGGGTAATAGGGGCAGTACTGTGTTTGGGATGTAGTGTGGGGTATGAGGGGCAGTACTGTATCGGGGCATTAGAGTAGGGTAATAGGGGCAGTACTGTGTTTGGGATGTAGTGTGGGGTATTAGGGGCAGTACTGTATCGGGGCATTAGAGTAGGGTAATAGGGGCAGTACTGTGTTTGGGATGTAGTGTGGGGTATGAGGGGCAGTACTGTATCGGGGCATTAGAGTAGGGTAATAGGGGCAGTACTGTGTTTGGGATGTAGTGTGGGGTATTAGGGGCAGTACTGTATCGGGGCATTAGAGTAGGGTAATAGGGGCAGTACTGTGTTTGGGATGTAGTGTGGGGTATTAGGGGCAGTACTGTATCGGGGCATTAGAGTAGGGTAATAGGGGCAGTACTGTGTTTGGGATGTAGTGTGGGGTATTAGGGGCAGTACTGTATCGGGGCATTAGAGTAGGGTAATAGGGGCAGTACTGTGTTTGGGATGTAGTGTGGGGTATGAGGGGCAGTACTGTATCGGGGCATTAGAGTAGGGTAATAGGGGCAGTACTGTGTTTGGGATGTAGTGTGGGGTATGCGGGGCAGTACTGTATCGGGGCATTAGAGTAGGGTAATAGGGGCAGTGCTGTGTTTGGGATGTAGTGTGGGGTATTAGGGGCAGTACTGTATCGGGGCATTAGAGTAGGGTAATAGGGGCAGTACTGTGTTTGGGATGTAGTGTGGGGTATGAGGGGCAGTACTGTATAGGGGCATTAGAGTAGGGTAATAGGGGCAGTACTGTGTTTGGGATGTAGTGTGGGGTATGAGGGGCAGTACTGTATCGGGGCATTAGAGTAGGGTAATAGGGGCAGTACTGTGTTTGGGATGTAGTGTGGGGTATGAGGGGCAGTACTGTATCGGGGCAGTGGGGCATCAGGGCAGTACTGTAGGAGGGCAGTGGGGCATTAGGGCCAGTTGTCTCAGAACCCCGGTACGTGGCAGTAAGCCTCCAGAGCAGCCAGCAGGATATAGAGGAGCCAGAGGGACAGGAAGAGCAGGGAGGTGATCACCTTGCAGCTGCGCGGCCCCCCCAGCTCGCCCCCCGCCACTGACGCCCGCCGGCGGTACAGCAGCACCAGCACACACACCAGCGCAAGCACGGTGAACAGCGTCACCGAGAACGCCAGCGAGCCTGGGTCCACCCGGAACTGCTTCCCTTTGCTGTGCCAGTACACCGCCGCGATGGTCCACGCCACACCGATGCCCAGGAACACGTTCACCGCGTTACTGCCTGTCACATTACCGATCGATGCGTCCGCGTACTGGTCCTGAATCGCCGCCACCTTACTGGCAAATGTGTCTGAGGTAGAGAGAGAGGGAGAGGAAGAGAGGGACAGAAAGATGTCACACTTACCACATACTAAGGGACAGTCAGCAACACAAACACAAAAGCCATCGATGGCTCACAGGCTAATTTCTGCCATGTCTTTTAGGCACAGGACATTCTTCCTTTCTGCCTTGCTTTTCTGTGTTCTTCCCATAGGCAGATCAAGACAGACACAGGGGAAGATACAGAGTAACAGGGGCAGTTGTGGGCAGATACAGACAGATTCTAGGGCAGCTGGGGCAAATAGAGACAGATTCTGGGGTAGTTGGGGCAGATAAAGACAGTCACAGGGCAGACCTGGAACAGAGGTTCCCAGGGCGACGAACACCACGGCAGTGACAGAGTCCTTCAGGCCGATGGTGCAGCCGAAGTGGGAGGCCAGATCCCCGGTAACAGCCGTCAGAACCCCGATCAGCGAGATGGACACCATGAAGCAGGCCCAGCCATTCCAGTACTCTGTGGGCGGCACGAAGGCGAAGAGAACCTTCCAGAACACCGTCAGGAAGTGCATGATGTAATCGAAGCAGGAAGGCAGTCGCTCTTCACCGCTCTCCTCCTCATCATCGTCACCTTGGGGGAGAGGGAGGGGAATGACTCAACATAAAACTCAACATACCATACATTTCACTGTGTGATAAGCAAAGAACCCAATGGCCACAGCCTGAGTCTTAGGTTATATAGAGTTTGTGAACACAAACAGTACAAATGTGAATGAGAGTTAAGCTCCAGAACAATATATCACATTTAAACATGGCCGATTCTTCATGAAAGATAAAATGGAATCAGGGAGAGGGTGAGACATTGCATGACAACAGAGCGTGCAAAAGCAGCGAATATTTCAATCTCTGGTTTTATAAATAAAGAAAAAGAGCACGCTGAAGAGCTCTGCTGTTGTACCCTTGGGCAGGGTCCTTGACTGGAATTGCGTCAGTTAATATCCTGCTGTATAAATGGATTCTTTTGTGAAATGGAAAAAATGTAAGTGCCTCTGTATAAAAGTGCCTGGAATAACTGAAATGTAAAGTTTGGATGGACACACTGTGACTGAGGTGACACACTGACTGTTGCAGATACAGACAGGAATTACACACTGTGAAGGTTTGTACCTGCGCTGACTGTGACAGCACTGACAAACTGCTCTCTCCAGCTACTGCTCCCCACCACCAGAGCCAGGTTAGTCTTCTTTATCAGCTTATCCACCGTGTTCTGTGACACACATACACACACACACACACACACACACACACCAGAGCCAGGTTAGCTAGATTAGTCCCCTCTGCCAGCTTATACATTCTGATCTGTAACACTGACAAAGACACATACACATAGTTTCTATGATTGCGCACAGAAATATGCACACACACTCACCCTGACATACTCACACACAGATACACACACACATCCTCACACTCACACCGTCACACACACACATACACACTCACCCTGACATATTCACACTCACACATAGATACACACACACATTATCACACTCACACTGTCACACACACACACACACACACACACACTCACCCTGACATATTCACACTCACACACACACACACACACTCACCCTGACATAATCACACTCACACTCACACACACACACACACACAGACTAGATGTTTGAGAGCTGAAGGTATCCTGCTGCCAGAGATTTGGCTGTGCGAGAGAGGCTACACCTGCCTCCAGACAGCTGGACGCTGGCAGAATATAAAACACAAATCATCCATCTCTGCTGCAGACAGCAGCAAAGCAGGTCAGAGCCTGGCCAGAGTCCCACTGCACCGTTTACCCAGTATACACTACAGCTACAGCCCTATAGCATCTACTCCTACAGCTCTACTGTATCTACTGCTACAGCCCTACTGTATCTACTGCTACAGCCCTACTGTATCTACTGCTACAGCTCTACTGTATCTACTGCTACAGCTCTACTGTATCTACTGCTACAGCTCTACTGTATCTACTGCTACAGCCCAACTGTATCTACTGCTACAGCCCTACTGTATCAACTGCTACAGCTCTACTGTATCTACTGCTACAGCCCAACTGTATCTACTGCTACAGCCCAACTGTATCTACTGCTACAGCCCTACTGTATCTACTGCTACAGCTCTACTGTATCTACTGCTACAGCCCAACTGTATCTACTGCTACAGCCCTATAGCATCTACTCCTACAGCTCTACTGTATCTACTGCTACAGCCCAACTGTATCTACTGCTACAGCCCTACTGTATCTACTGCTACAGCTCTACTGTATCTACTGCTACAGCCCTACTGTATCTACTGCTACAGCCCTACTGTATCTACTGCTACAGCCCTACTGTATCTACTGCTACAGCCCTACTGTGTCTACTGCTACAGCCCTACTGTATCTACTGCTACAGCCCTACTGTGTCTACTGCTACAGCTCTACTGTATCTACTGCTACAGCCCTACTGTATCTACTGCTACAGCCCTACTGTGTCTACTGCTACAGCCCTACTGTATCTACTGCTACAGCCCTACTGTGTCTACTGCTACAGCCCTACTGTATCTACTGCTACAGCCCTACTGTGTCTACTGCTACAGCCCTACTGTATCTACTGCTACAGCCCTACTGTGTCTACTGCTACAGCCCTACTGTGTCTACTGCTACAGCCCTACTGTATCTACTGCTACAGCCCTACTGTGTCTACTGCTACAGCCCTGCTGTATCAACTGCTACAGCCCTACTGTATCTACTGCTACAGCTCTACTGTGTCTACTGCTACAGCCCTACTGTGTCTACTGCTATTTAAACAATATTTCCCTGCTTTCTCTGTGCCTGTCTCTGTTTTTTTGGACAAGGAGGAAAGTAAAACCAGCGCTAACACTTGTTCAGTAAAACCTTCCAATCTGGTGAGTGTCCAGCGCCTGTGGCGACAGGCAGCAGTATGGCTCCTGTGTCCCTCCCGTGTTGTCAGCGCAGAGAGTGTAGCCCATACATATCCAAAAATCTGGTGACCTTGCTTCCTGCTCCCCTGCAGACTCCTAGGACTGTACCACTGCTGTCTGAGGGGTCGGGGGGGGGGGGGTTGGGGGGTGGGGTGACCTTGCCCGTTACCTTGAACTCGTAAGACTCCTCGATCACCACCTCCAGCTTGGTGTGCTCCCCCAGGCTTGGGCACCCCATCTTAGCCACCTCCTCTTCCTCAGCCCCGACGGCTGGCTTGTTCTCATTGGAGTCTCCTAGGGAACGAGGGTGGGGATATGCAAATCAGCCTCAAAGAGAGCGAGAGAAACAGGATTGCATCCAAGTGAACCCATTCCTGAATGTCAAATGTTACGCCCTGCTCTGCAGTCACATATGCAGCATGGAGTTTTTCTCTTGACGCCAGTCTGCTCTAGCCACTGCTGAACATCTATTAAAAAAAACATTTAATTATTTATTTTTGTAGGTATAAAAATGCCCTTCTTACTCTGTAATATTGATCCTTACAAAATGCTGTGAACAAAAGACTTATTATTATTATTATTATCATCATAAAATTGAGTGAAATGAGTGGAGTATGGTGATGCTGGATTGGAGTGCGTAAATGCAGTTCAGTGCGTAGTTAATGATGCAGCCTGCAGACACAGCACTAACAGAGGTGTGGGCCGTTTAAACCAATAACCCTCTGCTCTAATGACATTTCCCTCCCAGCACGCCCCACTAAAGACATCAGAAAGCATTCCCTTATAAGCTGTAAAATACACTCAACCATTCATACGCTATGACATGTAAGCATATGCTGGTTTAAGTGTGGGTACACACACTCTTTATCTGCGTTGTTTTTATCTGTCACTGTCTGACCATGGGGGTTTGCGGGGTTTTCAGTCATCCGTTTTGGGACAACACTGGAGGAGCATTCGACAACGTCATGATAGCGTTGACAAAATGTCACAGGTATGTTGAGAGAATCATCATGGTAAGAAGATAAACATTACTCTAACACTGAGGCAACATTATGGAGATGTTTGGCATTTCCTATTACCCTCCACCAGCTCATTCAGCTTTATAAGAGGATAATTGATATTCAGCCCCCCACTCCCTAAAAACCATTCCTCATGCATTACAGAGCCTGACACACCTTAACTCCACACCCTGGGCCCCCACCCTGAGCCCCTCCTCCAAACCCTGAGCCCCTCCTCCCCTACACCCTGAGCCCCTCCTCCCCACATCCTGAGCCCCTACACCCTGAGCCCCTTCTCCCCACACCCTGAGCCCCTCCTCCCCACACCCTGTGCCCCTCCTCCCTATACCCTGTGCCCCTCCTCCCCACACCCTGAGCCCCTACACCCTGAGCCCCTTCTCCCCACACCCTGAGCCCCTCCTCCCACACCCTGTGCCCCTCCTCCCTATACCCTGTGCCCCTCCTCCCCACACCCTGAGCCCCTACACCCTGAGCCCCTCCTCCCCACAACCTGAGCCCCTCCTCCCTACACCCTGTGCCCCTCCTCCCCACACCCTGTGCCCCTCCCCCCATACACTGAGCCCCTGCCCCCCCCGAGCCCCTCCACTTACACCCTGAGCCCCTACCCCAACACCTTGAGCCTGTCCTTCACAACCTGTGCCCCTCCTCCCATGCCCTGAGACCACACGTACCATGTTTCTGTCCAATTTCCAGCAGAATGGGTTCTCCCAGGTGGATGGTGAAGGTCTTATTCTTCTCATACTCCTCATCATCAATTATCTTTATCTCTATCATCTTCCTGTACAGAGGGAGAGAGAAAGTGAGGAAGAAAGAGAGAATTTTGAATTTCAAACCTACCTTCATTTGCAAAAATAAAAACAGAACTCAGTAAGTGAAAAGCAAAATACCTCCACAGAAATATAACGATAGTAAAAATGATAACAACAACAGTAAACAACAAAACCCACACAAGCAACAACAATCATATTTAGCAATCATAAAAACCCAATCAAATGAGGAGAGAGGGATGAGAAAGGGTGGAGAGGGACAAAAAAGGGAGGGGGAGAGTTGGAATTTGGAACAAGAGCATAATGAAGTGGATCTTTAAATGCAACAAATAGCAAAAAAAGGAACAGTCATTACTGGCTTCAGTAAGTCCTCATATTCCCTCATATGCAGAGAGGCAGCAGGGCTCAGAAAAACCCATCAGAACTTATGCTGGCACCCTCAGCCAGTAACAGCAAGAGAGTGGCCCTTTAGTCTGCAATGTACACACAACTTCTCTCACACACATTTATATCACCGAGAGAAGTAGACGGCGAGAGAAGAGAGAGAGATTTTTTCTTTTCATATCCCTTTTACATTATTCTCTTTGAACATGAAAGTTATACATTAATTATAGACCAGCTGGTCAGCAGAGAGTTTAGAGATGGAAACTTAATCATTAAAACTAACTAAGGACTGCGGAGTGGCTCATCTTATTAAGGCACTGTCCTGGTGTGTGGACAGGGCCCACAGTGTGCATCCTGTTAAAGCCAGGTTCCAGTGTGCAGGTGAGACCCACAGTCTGCTGAATTGGGCATTGCATCACTCATGGAGTGAGAGGTTCATTCAGAGGGTGACAGTGTCTTGTTGCTCACCAGCACCCTCTACTGGTCAGTTGGCCAACCACAGTCTACCTGCCCACAGTTGCTCATGAAGTCAATTAACTGCTGGACTGTGGAGTGAAAAGAATCAGTGGCTTAACGTTGCGTGATTCAGATGAGTTCACAGCCATGCCAGAAGAGGCCCCTGCTTGTTCTAGGGGGCGGGGGATGGGGGGGTCATAAAGCGGTATTGAGACAAAGCTTTTGTAAAGACTTACACAAAACAATTGCTTTGAACTGAGGTTGACTAAATGAAACTTCTAGCAGCGGTCAAAATTCCACAGTAGAAGGGGTAAAATGTAACACAAAGTTAAAATAAAAGAAATAAAAATGGCACGATTCTCTGAATTTGTAAGGATTGCTTATCAACATGTACTGACATCCCACACACACACAGCAAAGGCTCATCTGGACCCATGGACCGTGAGCCCAACCAATCACACTACAGACAGAGATTCAATGAAGCAATGCAAATAATAATTCATTAAATAAGGTTAACTGAATCTATGCTCAATTGCCATTCTATTGGAAATATATATTTATATCCATATTCCTCATTATCCCCTGCTTATGTTGTTGTTGGTTTTTTCCGCATAAAGAGAGGGAGAAAGAGAATCATTACAAAAGCCCTTCTTGTTAAATTGTAAGCAAAGACCATGGTTTACAACCCTAGCGAATGCAAATATGAGACATGAGATGGCGAGAGAAGAGGGGGGGTGGGGGGGTGATGGAGATGGCAAGATAATGCAGTTCATATTCACTTGCTAAGTGGAGATTGCACCGCACAGCGTTAGCTCTGAAGTGACAGGGAGATAATGTAGAACATACTGGCTGCTGCTGTTACATAAACTGTGAGCCCTGTCAATACAAACGCTGTGCACGCCAGCAGAGGCATTTCCACTTCAGTCTGAAACAGGAGCAGAGCGCCAGGTGCATGTTATCTACACACACACTCACACACACACACACAC
>JAFBMS010003297.1:0-13467 GCA_019788955.1 Albula glossodonta | reverse complement strand
CAAATAAATCATATTTTCTATGGTTTATTTATTAATTTCTTAACCAAATAATGCAACGGTTGTTTGTCTGCTTTGCTTGTCAGCTTTTGGTGCAGAATTAGGCGGCATGATGGTATTATTTTGTAATTGATCTATATCCGACACAGTGAATTTTATGACACAAACTCTGCTTTGTTATCTAAGTGCATCAATTCGTCGAGTTAGTAGAAGAAACTAGGTTTCAAAACATTATTTTGACTCATTTGTTTTGCTTCCAATAACTCATACAGGTAATGTTAAGATGTAAACCCATCGTAACAGTGGACAGCCTTTCACTGGGCTTACTGTTTAGTGGACACTTCGCATGATCACACATAGTCCTTTAATATTAAACTGATACACTGCATTAGCACAGCAAGGAGAGAAATGACAGATCCTTTTCCCACTTGATGAGTGTTAACTAGCAATAGGAAATGAGGTATTGATGATACCACAAAGCCACTCTACTCTGTCAGTGCTAGACTTATTTGAGCTCAGTGTGTTTTCACTCTGGAGAACATTTTGATTGGTTGCAAATAAAAGCCAGTGACAGCTCATTCTAGGTCCCCCTTCATGAGACTCATGAATCCGCAGTCACCCATACACAATAAAAATGGCATTTGTCACATTTCAGTAAATGCTCATTGTACTTCATTGTGGGAAGGTCCTAAGAGCAGCCAGTTAAAAACAGGTGTAAACCCAGAGCTCCGAGCAGCTCTCCTGGGACACTTTCCTCCACTCTGTAGCATGTAGCATGCTGTGTGTTCTTAGGGGAGGCTGTAGCATTTAGCCTGCTGTGTGTTTTTAGGGAAGGCTGCAGCATGTAGCATGCTGTGTGTTCTTAGAGGAGGCTGTAGCGTGTAGCATGCTGTGTGTTCTTAGAGGAGGCTGTAGCATGTAGCATGCTGTGTGTTCTTAGAAGAGGCTGTAGCATGTAGCATGCTGTGTGTTCTTAGAGGAGGCTGTAGCATGCTGTGTGGTCTTAGGCGAGGCTGTAGCATGTAGCATGCTGTGAGTTCTTAGAGGGCTGTAGCATGCTGTGTGGTCTTAGGCAAGGCTGTAGCATGTAGCATGCTGTATGTTTTTAGGGGAGGCTGTAGCATGTAGCATGCTGTGTGTTCTTAGAAGAGGCTGTAGCATTTAGCATGCTCTGGCTCCCTGGATCCTCCTGCTCTAGCAGAGTCTCAGTATCATGTAAACCCATCTCAGATTGACTGTAATTGAATAATGTGGATTACAGGCAATATCCCTGTGTAGATTTGGGAGTAAATATAAGGATGAGGTTAATCTAGGGTTGAGGGTGGATTAGAAGATTACTGCATGGTGGCTGGTGCTAGGGGCAGGGAGAGATATGGGCCAATCCCACACAGTCTCATACGCCAACAGCCAATCCCACACACTCTCACATGCCAACAGCCAATCCCACACACTCTCACATGCCAAACAGCAATCCCACACACTCTCATACACCAAACACCAATCCCACACACTCTTCACACACCAAACAGCCAATCCCACACACTCTCACACACCAAACAGCCAATCCCCACAGTCTCACACACCAAACAGCCACTCCCACACACTCTCACACACCAAACAGCCCATCCCACACACTCTCACACACCAAACAGCCAATCCCCCACCAGTCCCTCCCCCACCCACCAACCAGCCAATCCCACACAGTCTCACACACCAAACAGCCATCCCACACGCTCTCATACACCAAACAGCCCAATCCCACACACTCTCACATGCCAAACATCCAATCCCACACACTCTCACATGCCAAACAGCCAATCCCACACACTCTCATACCCAAACAGCCATCCCACACCTCTCACACACCAAACCGCCAATCCACACACTCTCACCACCAAACAGCCATCCCCACCCACCCTCTCACACCCCAACATCCAATCCCACACACAAACAAACACAATCACCACACAGCCTATCCCAACACAGTCTCACACACCAAACACCAATCCCACACACTCTCACACACCAAACAGCCAATCCCACAACTCTCTCACACACCAAACAGCCAATCCCACACCTCTCACACACCAAACAGCCAATCCCACACAGTCTCAGATGCCAACATGAGGCTCTCATTGGCTGGGCAGCAGTCCTGCTTGGAGAACCAGTCCTGAAACTCACTGCTGTTGTACCTCAGAGGAAGGCTTGCAATCCACAATCTCTGCAAAAAGAGATGGACCATGCTGAAAAGCCCATCTCATAGGATCAGAATCTCAGTGTTTCCTGTTGACAAAGAGACAAGTGAGTGCCACATTTTCAACTTGCCAGTAAGGTGATGGTAATCTGTTTAGTACAATAACTCCCTAATTCTTTCATGCTAGCATTACAGTTATTTATCAGTTTCCAATTACAGTGTCTAAACATAATGTAATACAGGAATAATGGGTCATACCAGCATATGAATGTTCACCTGAGCACAGTCTGCAATTCTGTTTTTTTTTTTTGTATTTTGTCATCACTGAATACTGTAGGACTGTGTTCTTATGGAATGTGGTATCAAAATATACTAAAACTCCCGCTTTTCACCCAGGTACAGCATGGACAGAGCTGCACACCCAGGTACAGCATGGACCTGAGCCTCATGGAGCAAAAAGAGCTGGACAGCTCTTTGTGATAATCCAAACAAAACCCTTGTCTGAGTTTAAATATTCATACACTGTTTTAAGAAATGTTATGTCTACTTTAACATCTCCAAAAAGTGAACCAGAATATTTAGCCATGCCATGGGGGACAAAATGGAAAGAGTGAAGTTTTACTGAGAGGAGGAATGTACTGATAGAACAGTTTTTAACTTTCAGAGGAATGTATTGAGAGAAGCATAAATTGGAGTGTAACGGTTTGTTTGCCTTAACTTCAATTATGCTGTCCTCTCTCTGTCTCTTTTCCTCTGTGTGTGTGCGAGAGAGATTTATTTTAGTAGAAAGAGTTTAGCTAATTCTGGGACAAGCTAATTCCCACTGGGGGGATTGATACGTTTTTATTCTATTGCTCTGCTTTTTTCTAGAGGCAGAGCTGAGACACTCGTCACACTGTGGAAAATAACATGGAATGCCGACTGCCGAAGTTTAGTGTTTATCCAAAGAGGGACAGGACCATGTCACAAACTCAGATCTCACACTCCTACTTATGAGACAGTGATGGTGTCAAAGGCCTGCAGGTGGGCTAGCTTTCCGCTTAACAGAATAAGTCATTAAATGCAAAAGAATATTGCGTCTGAGTGTTGGGTCTCAGTGTTGAACCTGAGAGTTACGATCTTAGAACTGGGTCCTAATTTCAGTTTCTGAATCTTTGAAGGCTTGTGACCCATGTTTGTCTAAAATATGGTTTTTATGTTTTTATTTAAGACCATTATGGAGCAAAATTATTACAATCGAAGAGTTTTCACACTTTTAAAATGACCTCTAAAACAAATTGATTGATTCATAACTTCCCCTTCATTTAAAACAAAAAAATTCTACTTTTAAATGTGTAAAATTCACAATAATACTGAATGCATATTCAGTGAATGTTTATTAAGTAAACTTAATCAAAACAGTCAGTGAAAACCCTGGAAAATGTATCCTGGAGACTATGTTTTCACAATCGTCCTTGAAAAATCAAGAGAGAGACAGACACACTATTAACTTCTAACTCAGAGCCCTAATCCTATTATGCACCATGAAGTCTTACTATATCACCACACTGAACAGTTCTAATAAATGATACATGTGAGAGCTAACCAGTCCATACATTAATCTCCCTACCAAACTCATCAGGTGCCTGAGAGTGAACAGTAGCCTTTGTAGACACAAAGTAGAGTGGCTGAAAGTATGGTTCCATCTCACTGGAGCAGCTGTGTCTGAGAATAGCCCCATAACTCAGAGCAGTCCAGACTACTGCAACAAAAATAAATCCTTGACAATTACTAATGTCATTTTCAGATGTCATTACTGAAATATGGGCTGTGTTTAATTTAAATAACCTACCTGAGAGCCCTGGAGAACACATTCACACACACACGCATGCACACACATGCATGCACATGCATGCACATGCACATGCATGCATGCGCACACACACACTAAATATCCATGGCAAAAAATTCCCTGAATGTCCCATACAGACTTATAATGCAGCTTACTGTTACCATGACAGCAGAGGTGTGACCCCTGACAACCACACTACAGCACAATGTCAGTAAATCAGCAGGGAATGCTTCAGAGCCAGTTACTGAGGGTCAGGAGATGGGGACTGTAACATAATATAAGACTGTAGATTTGCATGACTGGCACAGCAGAGGACCCCATGATAGCTGCTCTGTGGAGCTGTGAACAGTTTTGCTTATTGTCACTTCACAGCACCTCATATGTCTTGCTAATCTTTTGGCAGCCAGAGTTTTCGACACTTTGACAGAACGGAAAACAGCAGAGCAGATGAACAGATCGCATTCACTTCGTCTGGTCTTTTTCATCAGTGTGGGGGGGGCATCTGTCTACATGCCAGCATCATGGTCTGTGTGTGTTTGCTGCCATCAGTCAGCCACATCCCCTCCTGCTCACACTGATGAGCCAATCAGGAATTCCCTTGGCTGTAACTGTTTCCCACAACCTCTCTGTGCAGAGAATTACATTGACTTTGCTGAGATGTACACCCTAATTTTCAAACACTGACCACTACTTTACACACACTGCCCCCTATGGTACACACACTACTCTGTACTTTACACTACTGCCCCCTACGTTACACACACTGCTCCCTACTTTACACATAGTGCTCCTTATACCCATAGAGGCCACCTCCTCTAAATGATGGCACACACACAAAATCAGAGCTATGCACAGCTGCCATAGTGCCATCAATGCAGCTGAAATGGTCACCGTGTATATGACCACTGCAGCCAATACAATCACTGTGTCTGACCACTGCAGCCAATACAATCACTGTGTCTGACTGCTGCAGCCAATACAATCACTGCATCTGACCACTGCAGCCAATACAATCACTGCATCTGACCACTGCAGCCAATACAATCACTGCATCTGTCCGCTGCAGCCAATACAGTCACTGCATCTGACTGCTGCAGCCAATACAATCACTGTGTCTGACCACTGCAGCCAATACAATCACTGCATCTGACCACTGCAGCCAATACAATCACTGCGTCTGACCGCTGCAGCCAATACAATCACTGCGTCTGACCGCTGCAGCCAATACAATCACTGCGTCTGACCACTGCAGCTAATACAATCACTGTGTCTGACCACTGCAGCCAATACAATCACTGTGTCTGACCACTGCAGCTAATACAATCACTGTGTCTGACCACTGCAGCCAATACAATCACTGTGTCTGACCACTGTAGCCAATACAATCACTGTGTCTGACCACTGTAGCCAATACAATCACTGTGTCTGACCGCTGCAGCCAATACAATCACTGCATCTGACCACTGCAGCCAATACAATCACTGCGTCTGACCGCTGCAGCCAATACAATCACTGCGTCTGACCTCTGTAGCCAATACAATCACTGTGTCTGACCACTGCAGCTAATACAATCACTGTGTCTGACCACTGCAGCCAATACAATCACTGTGTCTGACCACTGCAGCCAATACAATCACTGTGTCTGACCACTGTAGCCAATACAATCACTGTGTCTGACCACTGCAGCCAATACAATCACTGTGTCTGACCACTGCAGCCAATACAATCACTGTGTCTGACCACTGCAGCCAATACAATCACTGTGTCTGTCCACTGCAGCCAATACAATCACTGTGTCTGACCACTGCAGCCAATACAATCACTGTGTCTGACCGCTGCAGCCAATACAATCACTGTGTCTGACCGCTGCAGCCAATACAATCACTGTGTCTGACCGCTGCAGCCAATACAATCACTGTGTCTGACTGCTGCAGCCAATACAATCACTGTGTCTGACCACTGCAGCCAATACAATCACTGTGTCTGACCACTGCAGCCAATACAATCACTGTGTCTGACCACTGCAGCCAATACAATCACTGTGTCTGACCACTGCAGCCAATACAATCACTGTGTCTGACCGCAGCTGATTTTGCAGACAGGATCACAGGTAACTACTGAGGTGATTCAGTGATGAAGTAAACCCCAGGTCTATGCTGCCCAGAGCTGTTGGATTAAAAAATCAAATCAAATAATAACTGAAATAATGAAACGCTGTATCTGCTTTCCCTGGAGGGGCGTTTGAGGTTTGGTATGTAAGAAAGCCATTGTCTCACTGATCACTTTTGAGCTTTAGGACCGACACATAGCAAGTACCAAACCCTTTTAACTGCAACTTTAAATTTAGGGCCAAAATTCAAGTTTCAGAAAAATGTTATGACTCCTGATGTTCTTAAGAAGGTGGAAACCTCTAATTCATATAAAACATGAATGAGGAGAAAATGGCAGCACATAGTTGGACAAAACACTGCATAAAAACATGCATAAGAAGTGGACTTAGTGCTGTACAGGCAGACACTACACTGGGTTACAGGCCAGCAAACTTACCGTACAGCACACACATTTAGCCATTTGCTCCATTTCTGTGGAAATGTAATTTACATTTTGTTGAAGTTTAATCTATTCAACGTTATGCATAATTTTCTTTTTTCAGTACTAATTAAAATGTGTTAATCTCAGCTATACCCTTACAATGTTTATTTCATCATTCAAGTATTACCAGAGCTCCCTTTCTCTGGAAGGCAGACAATGAGAGAGGGCTAGAGAAATGGAGGGTGGAGAAGAGGGATGGGGAAAAAAGGAGGGAGAGAGAGAGGGAAGGGGTGAGAGGAAGAGAAAAGGAGGGAGAGATAGGGAAGGGTGAGCAAGGAAGAGAAAAGGAGGGAGAGAGGGAAGGGTGAGATAGGAAGAGAAAAGGAGGGAGAGAGATGAAAAGAACATAGCCATTTCAAGAGTCTTGCTCCCACAATCCTGTGTTCCCATAATCCTCTGCCACATTCCCACCATACGTGTATGTTTGCCCACCAGTTCCACAATCAGGAGCAAATTCTGCTCTCTGATACCCAAATACTGATCTATATATAACGTGAAGACGATGTCCTCTGATGTGCAAAGACTCATCTTTAATGTGCAAATAATTTCTAATTCACAAATCTCTAATGTGTAAATATAGTTTTCTAATATGAAAATACTGTTTGTTAATATGGATCTCTTACGCACAAACACTGTGCGTGTTTAGGCACAGGGTTCAGACAGCGCTCTGTGTGTGTGTTCAGACTCAGGGGTCGGGCACTGCTGTGTGTGTGTTCAGACTCAGGGGTCGGGCACTGCTGTGTGTGTGTTCAGGCGCAGAGGTAGGGCTGTGTGTGTGTGTTCAGGCGCAGGGGTTGGGCATGTGTGTGTTCAGGCGCAGGGGTTGGACTGTCTGTGTGTGTGTTCAGGCGCAGGGGTTGGGCTGTCCGTGTGTTCAGGCACAGAGGTCGGGCTGTGTGTGTGTGTTCAGGTGCAGGGATTGGGCTGTCTGTGTGTGTGTTCAGGCGCAGGGGTTGGGCTGTGTGTGTGTTCAGGCGCAGGGGTCGGGCTTTATGTGTGTTCAGGTGCAGAGGTCGGGCTGTATGTGTGTGTTCAGACACAGGAGTCGGGCTGTGTGTGTGTTCAGGCGCAGGGGTTGGGCTGTGTGTGTGTTCAGGCGCAGGGGTAGGGCTGTGTGTGTGTGTTCAGGCGCAGGGGTCGGGTTGTGTGTGTTCAGGCACAGGGGTCGGGCTGTGTGTGTGTGTTCAGGCGCAGGGGTCGGGCTGTGTGTGTGTGTGTTCAGGTGCAGGGGTAGGACTGTGTGTGTGTTCAGGTGCAGAGGTCGGGCTGTATGTGTGTGTTCAGACACAGGAGTCGGGCTGTGTGTGTGTTCAGGCGCAGGGGTTGGGCTGTGTGTGTGTTCAGGCGCAGGGGTAGGGCTGTGTGTGTGTGTGCAGGGGCAGGGGTCGGTTGTGTGTTCAGGCGCAGGGGTCGGGTTGTGTGTGTTCAGGCACAGGGGTCGGGCTGTGTGTGTGTTCAGGCGCAGGGGTCGGGCTGTGTGTGTGTGTGTTCAGGTGCAGGGGTAGGACTGTGTGTGTGTTCAGGTGCAGAGGTCGGGCTGTATGTGTGTGTTCAGACACAGGAGTTGGGCTGTGTTTGTGTTCAGGCGCAGGGTCGGGCTGTGTGTGTGTGTTCAGGCACAGGGTTGGGCTGTGTGTGTGTGTGTTCAGAGCAGGATTGTGCTGTGTTGTTGTGTTCAGGAGCAGGAGTTGTGCTGTGTGTGTGTGTGTTTTCAGAGCAGGAGTTTGGCTGTTGTGTGTGTGTGTGTGTTGTTGTGTGTGTGTTCAGGCGCAGGGGTTGGGCTGTGTGTGTGTGTTCAGGCGCAGGGGTCGGGCACAGACAGAGGACCCTCAGCTGCCGCAGGCCGCAGGAGAATCTTAATGCGCCTCTGTTTGGCTCTTGACGCTCTTAAGAGCCCGTCGCTTTCTTTTTCAATGAAATGCAAATTCCTGGCCTCACAAGCAGAAATGGGAGAGCTTTGTGTGTTTGTGTGTGACCTTCACCTTGTTATTTTTGTTTGAAGTAACTCATCTGGAGCTGAATAATAATATTTTAATGCATTTATCTTGTTTATCGTGGAGGCTGAGATCAAACGCATCTGCGCTTCATTAGTTTCTCAAGACAAGTGGAGACCGTGGGCCAGTGGGCCCTCTGTGTGATGAATAAGCGGATGAGCTAAAGTGTTCACTTTTAGCCCTGCAGGATCAATGTGGAGTAGTATCTTTTCTCTTAGAGAGCTGTAATCAAGCATGGGTCAGCTCTCTCTAGATGACCAGGTTTTTCTGCCCACACATACCAAAAAATGGTGAACACGCTGCCCTGTGTGTCCCAAACAGTTTAATCTTCCTCCCCTGCTGCCTCACCTGGCCCTGCAAAATGTACGACCAAAAAGAAAGAATATGAAATAATGGATTTGTTCTGAATTGTCGGGAAGTGAGATATTATTTAATAATAAAAAAAACAGTTCTCTGAATCAACTTGGGTTGTTGCAATTAGTACCCTCGTTAATGTCTGCTCTCTGAATAGCGAACACAGGTGAAGCTAACTACCAAAGCCTCTCACTTAGGAAACACTTTAAATAAGTTAAAAATGATTTAATTAAATAATTACTAATGAAATTATATGACCTATTCATAAAATCACTAAGTTCAAGATAGGGATAAGCAGTCTGGTAGAACCACCTTTATCAGAAATGTACACACAAGCATTTTCACACATAACTCAGAATCAGGTCCGTCATGTTATGGGAATCAGAGAATTAAATCACACAGGACTCTGTCTTTTTTTTGCCTGTATTAGTTTGGAAAATCTCGTTTACTTTAAGCACACACCTAGGCAGAAATTGCACACATTTCCTGTGTGTTGTTTGTGCAGAATTAAAAATAACAGGTGCCGGTCTGTTTCAGGGTTTGGTTCAAACTTGCTGCTTATCTCCTCAGAATTACTTTGTCATGAATACAAGTTAAACCAATTTTGCAAAAAAAAAGTAAAAAAAAAAAAAACACTCATCTACTTGTCTTAATGGAACTGGAAAATAAGTATACATTCTCTAAAGTTCATAATCCTTCTATCGTTGAAGGTGCTAGCGGGAAAATTAACAGGGGCTGCAGAAATCTTTCCTCGGTCCTTCAGGCTTCATGCCATTTACAAAAATTTACAAATAATGAACATCAGTTTCCCCCACTAGATGGCGTATCAGGAAAAGAATTGCAGCGCAGCAGCACGCGATTGAAGTAAAACATGCTACGCTTGCTTGATACTTGAAATAAAAGGCACACTTTCACCTGGAGTTGCCAGCTATTGATTTTCATTTGAATAAAATCATTGCATCCGCATTAGTGCAAATTAGAGCATTCCATATCAAACTAACAGCTAACGGGGATTTAAACCTAAGAACTCCTAGTGAAGAGGTCAATGTTGACTGCGATGAGAACATTAAAGCAGATGGAACGGTTTTGTGACAAGGTTTTTTCTGTTGCACGTTTATTTGAAAAGGAAACATTTATATAATTGTGTGCTTGTTAAACGACCAATTAAGTTATTAAATATGAACGACCGCAGCACTTTCTTGTGCTTATGCATTAATATATCCATCTGCAGCAGATATCAACAGTTATGAATAATAAAACGTGGAACATAAATTTGTGTGTTTGCATTGACAAATGCATACTGGCACAGATGCGTTTTTTTATGAGGATGCTGACCTGTCACTCATTCACAAAGTAGACTTTTGGCTGAGGTCAGCCTCAGTATCTGTGCCTCCCAGATAACACATACCATATGTGCTTTATGTCACAGTGATAACTCATACCGTATGTGCTTTATATTACTGCGATAACACATACCGTATGTGCTTTACGTCACAGCGATAACACATACCGTATGTGCTTTATATTACAGCGATAACACATACCGTATGTGCTTTACATTACAGCGATAACACATACCAATGTGCTTTACGTCACAGCGATAACACATACCGTATGTGCTTTACGTCACAGCGACAACACATACCGTATGTGCTTTACGTCACAGCGATAACACATACCGTATGTGCTTTACGTCACAGCAATAACACATACCATATGTGCTTTACGTCACAGCGATAACTCATACCGTATGTGCTTTACATCACACGATAACACATACCATATGTGCTTTACGTCACAGCGATAACACATACCATATGTGCTTATATTACAGCGATAACACATACCATATGTGCTTTACGGCACAGCGATAACACATACCATATGTGCTTTATGTCACAGCAGATAACACATACCATATGTGCTTTATGTCACAGCGATAACACATACCATATGTGCTTTATATTACAGCGATAACACATACCATATGTGTTTTATATTACAAGCGATAACACATACCATATGTGCTTTATATTACAGCGATAACCATACCATATGTGCTTTATATTACAGCGATAACACATACCATATGTGCTTTATATTACAGCGATAACTCATACCGTATGTGCTTTACGTCACAGCGATAACGCATACCGTATGTGCTTTATATTACAGCGATAACACATACCGTATGTGCTTTACGTCACAGCGATAACACATACCATATGTGCTTTATGTCACAGCGATAACTCATACCGTATGTGCTTTACATCACAGCGATAACACATACCGTATGTGCTTTACATCACAGCGATAACACATACCATATGTGCTTTACGTCACAGCGATAACACATACCATATGTGCTTTACATCACAGCGATACCACATACCATATGTGCTTTACGTCACAGCGATAACACATACCATATGTGCTTTACGTCACAGCGATAACACATACCGTATGTGCTTTACGTCACAGCGATGACTCATACCGTATGTGCTTTACGTCTCAGCGATAACTCATACCGTATGTGCTTTACGTCACAGCGATAACTCATACCGTATGTGCTTTACGTCACAGCGATGACTCATACCGTATGTGCTTTACGTCACAGCGATGACACATACCATATGTGCTTTACGTCACACGATAAACACATACCGTATGTGCTTACGTCACAGCGATAACACATACCGTATTTGCTTTACGTCACAGCGATGACTCATACCGTATGTGCTTTACGTCACAGCGATAACACATACCATATGTGCTTTACGTCTCAGCGATAACTCATACCGTATGTGCTTTACGTCACAGCGATAACTCAAACCGTATGTGCTTTACGTCACAGCGATGACTCATACCGTATGTGCTTTACGTCACAGCGATAACACATACCGTATGTGCTTTACGTCACAGCGATAACTCATACCATATGTGCTTTACGTCACAGCGATAACACATACCGTATGTGCTCTACGTCACAGCGATGACACATACCATATGTGCTTTACGTCACAGCGATAACACATACCATATGTGCTTTATGTCACAGCGATGACTCATACCGTATGTGCTTTATATTACAGCGATAACACATACCGTATGTGCTTTACGTCACAGCGATGACTCATACCGTATGTGCTTTACGTCACAGCGATAACACATACCATACGTGCTTTACATCACAGCGATAACACATACCGTATGTGCTTTATATTACAGCGATAACACATACCGTATGTGCTTTACGTCACAGCGATAACACATACCGTATGTGCTTTATATTACAGCGATACACATACCGTATGTGCTTTACGTCACAGCGATAAAACATACCGTATGTGCTTTACGTCACACGATAACACATACCATATGTGCTTTACATCACAGCGATAACACATACCATATGTGCTTTACGTCACAGCGATACCACATACCATATGTGCTTTACGTCACAGCGATAACACATACCGTATGTGCTTTACGTCACAGCGATAACACATACCGTATGTGCTTTACGTCACAGCGATAACACATACCGTATGTGCTTTACGTCACAGCGATAACACATACCGTATGTGCTTTACGTCACAGCGATAACACATACCGTATGTGCTTTATATTACTGCGATAACACATACCATATGTGCTTTACGTCACAGCGATGACTCATACTGTATGTGCTTTACGTCACAGCGATAACTCATACCATATGTGCTTTACGTCACAGCGATAACACATACAATATGTGCTTTACGTCACAGCAATAACACATACCGTATGTGCTTTACGTCACAGTGCCGTTTTCAGGTTGGGTGGGTGTTGTCTGTGAATATAGAGGTGACTGTGAATGTGGCTGTCTGTGTGGAGGTCGTGCGCAGACCATGCTGATTTTGATATGGAGGCAGCAGATTTTCAATTAGCTCAGTTATATGACCCGGCAGGTGAGACCAGCAGGGCCCTAACTACTGAAAGTGTGAATGCCTGCTTCCTGAAACAAACCACCGTAGAGAATGAAGAGTTCAGTGACAGAGCAAATGAAAGAGCCAAACCTGCACTTTTCTAAAATGGAACGTAAGGAAACATTTACAGCAGGATGCAGACATGTTTTCAAACGCAATTATATGACTGGCTGCTTCAAAAACTAGCTTCCAAAGGGGACCAGAGGCCTCGTCTAGGAAACCCCTGATGAAGCTGCAGCAAAGCTCAGTCCCTGTTTTTTATTGGGCTCAAGTGTGTGCAGCTCAGCTGGGAGGACTGCAGTGACTGCGCAGCTCATCGGCGGGACTGCAGAGTGACTGCGCAGCTCCACAGTTCAGGTAATGCTGTGTCATATTTTCATGTGTTTTTCTGCACCCCAACAGAGACACCCCCTTTACCAACCCTCCGCCCTCTCCGCACCCAAAACTGAAGGACTTCACAACACCAGCATGTAGAGTGGTAATGTTTTTATTAGCAAAATAAGGGAAATGAGTCTACAAATGTTCCCTTTCCAGAGA
>JAFBMS010003296.1:0-13496 GCA_019788955.1 Albula glossodonta | reverse complement strand
TGTAGTGTGATTAGGGGGTGTAGTGACAAAAATTACACTGTACCCCCATATGATTATAGGACAGTTTGATGGTGTCCTACTTGGGGACAGAGAGTTCCCCTACCTGCCCTCTCTGATGACCTCTTACCCTGACCCTGAGCCATCTCTATATGTTATCATATTCTCTTTGTTATATAACATCCCACCAAATAAACATTGAATGTTGAATGAGTGGACTACACTTAATGCAACTTCATAATTTTATAATTTTGCTTTCAACTCACTCAGTCAGCATATTTTTATGTGTTGGACTGAGAGTAGTTATTGTGTGAGAGTGTCTGAGGTTTCCTGTGTGTGTTGTGCACATGAGGATAAACTTATGAGTAAGTTTAAGAGCTCTTCATGGGAGAGTAAGAGAGGGAACAATGGGTTCTTCCTAGTTTTATAACTGTCATTGCCCATTGCATGTTTCTGGGGTTACAGAATTTGCTGACTGTAACTGAGGATGTCAGGCTGGGGCGGTGCTATAAACATCACTGGTGTTTCCTGTGGAGTGTGTGGAAATGTAGTTCCATTGTCCCTACACCCCCCTTTGGTCTCAGTATGCGACTTAAGCCAGTATTCCTTTAGAGCACAAAAGTCATTCAACATTCCACAGGTCCTCAAGTTCATTTGACTGGTTATGACAGTTTGGCAAATCTGGGCAGTTCATACACAGCTGTAGACATCTGGGCAGTTATGTGTAACATTTAACCAATCATGAATAACATATCAAAAGAGAACACAACTCACAGTCAAGGACTGACTATTAAGGTACACTCATACCTACTGACAAACTCAATCAATAAAATATAATGGAAAATAAGAAAACAGCAGCACCTGGGAGGTTTGTGCTTAAAGTGGTCAGGAGTGTTAGTGAGGTAGAGTATGAGTTGTCAGTGATCCAGTCATGAGAAGTGTGAGGGGGGTGCCCTATGGATCAGATGAACTTTTGACTACAGCTTTAGGTCTGGTCTGGCCCAGACTGGACTGGACTGTTTAGTCCCTTCAGACAGGAGCTGCTGTGGAAGGGTGATTCCTGGCTGTTACCCCCAGGTACCCTTGTGCTGTTCTGACAGAGACTGTTTATCCTGGTGACTGTATCAAGAAATGGAAATACAGACATAATGATCTCATTTCTATAGGTCATCCTAGTTTGTGTGATATCCTAACCAGGAGATATATGTTAACAGTCTTACATTAGTGGTACTTCCTGAAGTCCAGATAATTACTGACTTACATGACACTGGGTCAGTGAGCAGCTACTCACAATGAGGAGGTGTTGTGAAAAATGTAAGAATGGGGCAGCACTCTAGGGATGTGCCCAATGCACCTGCAAAGATCATCCTGTAGCTGTGGTTGCCTGATTGGGCTGGGTTTAACAGTCTACAGTAACTGACTAAGTTACCATTAAGGTGGAGTTGAACAAAGAGAGAAGAGAGTGATGGAGGAGGAGAAGTACTCTGTTTGCAGGTTTCCTTTTCCTGATGAGCATATGGGAACTTATGTTCCTTTCTAAGCAGTGCAGCTACTGTCAAACTATTCTGAGCTTCCTTCCCCATCTGTGTCCGTACCTGTGGGTCTGCCTGGCCTATATTCTCTCAATTTTTGCTGTCATTGGAACAAGAAAACGGACCACAGTAACATTTTGGGCAACAGGTTTTCTTAATGTGTTTTTGGTGCTCTAAGGTTCTGAGGGAGTGACTTGGCACTTGCTCTGGACCTTCTGGTCAACCTCAGTTTTTTCACTTGTGGCACGATACGCAGGGTGTCCCAAATGGTCTGGGCTTCCCTTTTAATCTTATGCATTGATTGTTTATCTCTTGAGGACAAAACAACATGAGTGTGAATACAGGGGTCGAGGTTGTGTAAGAACAGAGATTTGAAAGTTTGACTCTCTTCTATACCTGGCTTGTCTCTACCCTGTATTTAGACATACTGTAGCAACATACATTATTTTTTTTTGCAATTGACCATGATGCTCTCATCATGCATCATGTCCACTCCATGCTATGGAAGACGTTTTGTTTAGTTTATTGTATTTCCAGTCTTGCATGTTTTTATGTTTTGTGGTTGCAATCTTTTGTGATGTTGTGTGTTTTTGTAAAATGAGGCCAGACGTTCTACAGTTTCTGTGGCATAGTGAATGCACTTCAGTGTGAAAAAACAAGCAGTAGGCATTTTCCTCCTCTGCCATGTAGTTGCATGGGTCAGTGTGGTGGTGAGCCAGTCAGATTTCACCTTAAATTTAAAAAAAAACTAATAGTGAATGGCATGCAGATTGTTACAATGGATGTTATTTCCTGAATAAAAATGACAGTACGGAAAGTCGGCACTGAATTTTTGTACATATTCCATTAGTATAGGCAATAAAATCAATGGCAGTTCTGTTCTGAAGAGTTGTGTTTTTCCCCTCTAAATTATAAAAAGTATCGATGATGGTGTCAGTATTGTCTCAAACTGTTCAACAGCATCAGTAAGGTATCAATAAGATCTTAATGATACCCATCCCTAGTGAGAGGTAACTGTAGTGAAACACAGTTTGTGTTCCCTGTGTGGAGGGGGATAAATCATACGATTGTCAGAAGATTCGTGCTGAGATCTTCTGGTCCCCCCTTTGGAAGGGTGCAGGATTAAAGACCTGAATAGACTGAAAGGTTTTGGTTAGAGGAAGTAGAAGAATGATGCTCAGAGCAGCCTGAGTCACAAGTAGACCCCCCTTTCCCCTTTTCACTGTGTGAAGAGTGAGATATCAGCACATAGTCTGATGTGGTTTCCACTGAAACACTGCTTAGTGAAGTAGAGTGGGACCTGAGGTCGGCTAGACCAGATATTGGACCCAGATCAGAATGCAAAGTGTTTCTGTGAACCTGGTTATATGTGGCTCCTTGCAGAATTGAGGTGAGTGGGGATGAGACATTAACTGCTGAAAGAAAAGAGGGGTGTCATGTGACTGCAGTACTGCAGAGCGTTCACTTTTAAGATGGAAAAATTCCTCTCTGTCAGAGCAGAGATCTGGTTTGGCAGAATGCAAATCATTCAGGTACTGCAGAGCGTTTTTGCTAAAGGTTTGTAGATCTTGGAGGATGTTTGTTTTGAGCTCTCAGGTTTACAATCTCACTCCCTAGTTACTCATTTGCAAAGGAGGGCAAGGCTGGCTTGCCTTGAGAGAGCCAAGACAGAGCATGACTATGTATTATTCAGATCAAATTAGGTTAAGGGCGATTTAATAATGCCATTAAATTTCAGAGGTACTGAAGATGTTGGTATGCCAGTAAAATGACCAAATGGACAATTATTTTCATGATTCAGAGATAATAATCATGATTGTTCATAATCAATTAAAGGTGACTCTTATGGTGATTTGAATGATTAAGGGTGATTAATAATACCAATAATGAATAACAATGCTTTTCTTCAAGTTTGTGTGGAATTGTCAATGTGTTACCAAGGGGAATTCACAACTACAGTGCGAGCTTTGCTTGCTGTTACTGGATTCAACTGCAGCAGACTGTGGTGTTTGAGAACATGTGCATCATCTAGTGGTCAATGTGGGAAGTGCAATGATTTAAGTTCAAAGCTGCTTGGATAGGGGCCCCATTATCTGTTTTGTCAGGAGCCTCACTCCCTCCATCTCCAGGGGCCCCACTCTGCCTGTTTTCCAAAATTGAGTAGCATTTTTCTTTCAAAAAAAAAAATGGCATTAAATACAGCCAAATGATATTATCACAAAACATTGAATATGCAAAAATCTATCCTCACACATGAGGGCACCACAGAATGTCGAGTAAATGTGCTATTCAGCACATGGGAAGCAGAAAATATGAGTAATGCTGTTCCTCACAAAGGCTCCAGTTAAATGCAGGTGAAGTGTATGCAGTGCAGGAACAAACAGATAACACAATATGTTCATCTTAACAGTCCCAGCACAAGGCACAATTAAAAGTAATCAGTCTCATGAAATGACTTAAGCCATATGAAATGTGAATATGTGTATGAAAGCAAATCTGAGTGCATGTAGATGACTTAGTCAGAACACACAAAGTGTGTGTGTGTGTGTGTGTGTGTGTGTGTGTGTGTGTGTGTGTGTGTGTTTTCTCCACAGGCTGGGATGGTATATGTCTACAGTGTGTGTAAATGTTCTCTCCACAGGCTGGGTTGGTGTTGTTCAGTGCACATTTGTTTTCTAAATACATTTGTTAGTAAATAAGAAAATTCTCAACATGAGTAAAACAACCATGTTGTTAATGAAGAGACGGATCCCATGTTCACAGTTGGAGACAGATACTTTACTTACACGGCCGGCCACGGGAACACAAGCATGGAGCAAAATGTTCAATGATTACATTGTGTGGTCAATATTTATACAGTTTAAAGGAATTACATTAGCATGTGATGGCTCGTATATGGAAATGGGGAACCCTCCATTTTACAGATGGCAGATAACAGGTCATTAACAGGAGGCACCATTTGGCCTTGGTTGGATGCTGCAACATCCCTTTGTAATTCTAATACACATTCTCAACACTGTGCTGCTCTCAAAAACTATATCCCAACAGTGTGTATTTATCGTGCGTGTGTGTGTGTGTGTGTGTGTGTGTGTGTGTGTGTGTGTGTGTGTTCTCTCCACAGGCTGGGTTGGTGTATATTTATAGTGTGTGTGTGTGTGTGTTCTCTCCACAGGCTGGGTTGGTGTATATTTATAGTGTGTGTGTTCTCTCCACAGGCTGGGTTGCTGTAATCTCACAGAGGGCTGATGTGATGATCTGGCCTCAGTCCTGCGTTCTCCCCACTCAGAGCTGAGAGATCTGGAGCTCAGAGACAATGAACTGCAGGATTCAGGGGTGAGAGCGCTCTCTGCTGGACTGGAGGACCCACTCTGTAAACTGCAGAGACTGGGGTGAGTAACAAACACAAACCCCCTCTTTCATGAAGGGATCAAATGTGACCAAATATCCCACTAATATTAATAATGACTCAGGCTAAAGCTTTCTGTTCACTTTGCACAGTCAATCTGTGATGTTAAAATGTGTGTTTTTCCAACAGCAATTTCAATGTTCATAAGTGAATAAAATACTGAATTGTTACTTTTTGATGATCCATTTAGTGTTACAATATTAATGACATATCTTCAATTATAGAAAACAAAGAAGTAAATGAGTCAGTCCCACTCATTAAAATAATGATAATAAGGTGTATACTACTAATTCCACAGCCCTGTCATTTTATATTCAGATTCTGTAAGGTGTGTAACACACTGCTATGTGTTTGATAATGATAATCACCAATTCCACAGCCCTGTTATTTTATATTCAGATTCTGAAAGGTGTGTAACACACTGCTATGTGTTTGATAATGATAATCACCAATTCCACAGCCCTGTTATTTTATATTCAGATTCTGAAAGGTGTGTAACACACTGCTATGTGTTTGATAATGATAATCACCAATTCCACAGCCCTGTTATTTTATATTCAGATCCTGTAAGGTGTGTTTGTCCAGAGCTGGTGTCCTTCTCTCTGCAGGCTGTCAGGCTGTCGAGTCACAGAGAGAGGTTGTGATTCTCTGGCTTCAGCTCTGCGTTCAAACCCGTCACACCTGAGAGAGCTGGATCTGAGCTACAATCACCCAGGAGACTCAGGAGTGAGAGCGCTCTCTGCTGCTAAACTGGACACACTTACACTGCTGTAAGTACAGAGAGTTTCCACACTGCACCTCATAGACACACTGCTGTAAGTACAGAGAGTTTCCACACTGTGTGTCACTCAGTCACTGTCTGTTCTGCTGTTCCTACAGTGTGGACCATGGAGGAGAGATCAGGAACAAACCAGGACCCAGGAAATGTGAGTCTGTCAGCACTGCACACTCACTCCCTCCATTTCTCCCCTCCCTCTCTCTTTCACTTCTATTTTCAACTCTTTTTTCCAGTCCCTCTCTTCACCATTCTCTCTTTCACGCTCAGACAAAAGTCTGTCCATACATACAGCACTGTGTGAGTGTGTGTGTGTGTGATCATTGAGTTCAGTTTTTGTTTTTTGTAGATGGTGTTTGCAAACATTCACCCAGATTTAGACACCTACACATAAACACACACACAAAGAACCCCACATACTCCAAACACACACATGAACACACTCACACAGAGGTGCACACACATACACACACAACCCTGTTTCTCTCTTTCTCTCACACACACTCAGTCACACATAATGAGATTAATATTAATAATGATAATTAATCTCATTAATGTCTCTGGTTTGCAGATGGCTGTCAGCTCACACTGGATCCAAACACAGCGCACAGATACCTGTCTCTGTCTGAGGGGAACAGGAAGGTGACATGCACAGGGAGAGAGCAGCCATATCCTGATCATCCAGAGAGATTTGACAGCTGGCACCAGGTTTTGTGCAGAGAGAGTCTGTCTGGATGCTGTTACTGGGAGGCTGAGTGGAGTGAGTCTGAGAGGGGAGGGGTTTATATAGCAGTGACATATAAAGGAATCAGCAGGAAAGGAGAGGGTGGTGACTGTGTGTTTGGACGGAATAAAAACTCCTGGAGGCTGGACTGCTCTAAACACAGTTACTCTGTCTGTCACAATAAGAATAAAACAGACATACCTGCCCCCCCCTCCCCCTACCGCAGAGGAGGAGTGTGTGTGTACAGAGTAGGAGTGTGTGTGGACCGTCCGGCCGGCACTGTGTCCTTCTACAGCGTCTCTGACTCTGACACACTGACCCTCCTGCACAGATTCCACACCAACTTCACTGAACACACACCCCTCTGTGCTGGGTTTGGAGTGTATGTATGTAACTCCTCAGTGTCCCTGTGCCAACTGGAGTAGAGTCACACACACACACACACACACACCCCTCTGTGCTGGGTTTGGAGTGTGGGGATCTAACACCTCAGTGTCCCTGTGCCAACTGGAGTAGAGAGACACACACACACACACCCCTCTGTGCTGGGTTTGGAGTGTGGGATACTCATGCCTCAGTGTCCCTGTGCGAAGTGGAGTAGAGTCACACACACACACACACACACACACACACACCCCTCTGTGCTGGGTTTGGAGTGTGGAGATCTAACACCTCAGTGTCCCTGTGCCAACTGGAGTAGAGTCTCTCTCTCTCACACACACACACACACACACACACACACACACACCCCTGTGCTGGGTTTGGAGTGTGGAGATCCAACGCCTCAGTGTCCCTGTGCCAACTGGAGTAGTCACACACACAAACACACACACTCCCCTCTGTGCTGGGTTTGGAGTGTGGGATACTCATGCCTCAGTGTCCCTGTGCCACCTGGAATAGAGTCACACACACACACACACACACACACACACACACACACACACACTCCCCTCTGTGCTGGGTTTGAAGTGTGGGATACTCATGCCTCTCAGTGTCCCTGTGCCAACTGGAATAGAGACACACACACACACACACACACACACACACACACACACACACACACACACACACCCCTCTGTGCTGGGTTTGGAGTGTATGGATCTAATACCTCAGTGTCCCTGTGCCAACTGGAGTAGAGAGACACACACACACTTATATACTCTCCCTGTGACACATATCCACTCCAGCTCACACACTCACCCATAAAAACATGCTGTAACCCAAATGCACACATACTCACACCTGTACCGCTACACACACACAAATACACACACACTCCATGTTCTGTAAAATGCATGCACACACACACACACTCACACACTCATAGGCTCCGATGTATCAATACACTCACACCAGAACTGCTACACACAAACACACTGACACAACTGCAAACACAGTAAAAAAAGACTGTTTGCAGTTGACACTTCCATCCACACATAAACACACTCTCTTACACACACTCCTCATACATACATAGACACACACACATACCAAAAAATGTGTGTTCACTCACAAACACAAATGTACACATGCACACATAACATCCACACACACTGACTCAACCAAATTCTGTTTCATAGCTCACACACAAACAGTAATTTATATATTTTTAAACATACGTGCCTGTGGAAACACACACATATTTGTACATAGATACACTTGGTAAGGGTAGAGGTAGGAGAGAGACACAGTTTCAGATGTCTCCAGTTTACCTCAGTACAAGTTCAACCCTGTATATAACAATATGGCTTTATAGCAGGTTCATTTGAAGAACTATTGTGTAATCATATTTTATTACAATAAAATTATATTATAAATGTTAAACGTGTGTGTATGTACATTTTTTGATTTAAGAAATGAATATCACACACAACCCCCTGAACCTAACAACAACTGTACCACAGAGAACCAGCCCTGACTGTGCTGTGAACAAAAACAGTCGGGAGTTAGTGCGTCTCTGTGGAGCCTTAGGCCTGTACATGCTTAATGGCAGGATCAGAGGGGACTCTTTAGGGAGCTTCACTTACTGCCCAGCTCTTAGGGCTAGTGTAGTCGACTATGCCATCACTGATATGGACCCCTCCGACATTAGTGCATTCACTGTCAGACCACAGGCCCCTTTTTACCACCACTGTCAAATCAATGTGCACCTGAACAGAACTGGAAAACCTAGGAATTAAAGGCATTTGTTCTTCAATCTGAAATTGAAGCTTACCTCAAAAAACTAACCAGAAAAATAGGGGCTGGTGATGGAGCCTATCCCAGCATGAAGGGGCAGGTAGACACCCTGGACAGATGAGCACTTCCAAAACCCAGGCAAACACATGCAAGCTCAACACAGGGACTGCTGCCCATTGTGCCTGCCCACTGAAACTGTGAGGCCACAGTGCCAACCACTGAGCCACCATGCTGCCTGCAAATGGTACAGCTCAGTATATATTTCATAGTCTTGTGTCTCATTTGCAACCCTGAAATGCATCAATTAAACATGCATCTTGTCTTTCATCAGACCAAGGGCAGTCAGAATAACTCAACACATTCCATTTTGTCTCTCTCAGCCTGTGATTGGCCAGTAAACGTAATATGGCGCTTCAAGGGAGGTGATCGTTCTTTCACCATTTTCGTTGTGTTTGTCCAACCACAGGCAAAGCATTTCTGAGAAGACTCTGACTCTGTTTCAAATCACCTGCCTCCCTTTAGTCAGTGGGAATCAAAAGACGAAACTGATCATAGATCAGTGATTTTACTTAGAGATGTTTCAACAAGCTGTGAAAAAACACTTGTCATTTTGTCCAGTGCCGATAGGAAAAAAAGACAGATTCACATAGAAAACTGACAATGGTGTTAATTAAAATTTGCATTGTTTGAGGTAGTTTCCCATTGTTCTCCCAATTTTCTCAGATTGTCCTTAACTTAGCCATTCAATATCAAGCAGACAGCAGAGTCACCTACATTGAAAATGAGTACTGGTGACATAAAAAATGAATTATGTCCGTTCAAAGTATTTCATGTTTTCTTCTAGATTTATGTTTTCTTATAGATGCATCCAGATATCTATAAGTAGTTTTAATATCTGTGATCCATCATGATGGAGAGAGTCAATCAGAGTGATCTGAGTGAGATCCACTGAGCGGGATCCACTGAGAGTGACTCACCAGACTCTGCAGCAGGTGATGGCCGGATGCTCTTGTGTAGCATAGATGTTGAATTTATACTTTGCATGGAGATCGCCACACCTGTCTTCACTGAGACTGCTATTGCTTCTGCCACAATCCAGCGAAAGGATCTCGATCTGTCAGTGTCATACACCGTAGTGGAAGGTGGGATGGAAAGGCTGACAGCACTGAGGAAAGATGAACAATTCAAGGTCCTCTTTTCAAAAGCCACAGAGCAAGCAGAAGCAGCTGGCATTGAGGTCCATGATGAAATACCAGGATAAGTAAGATGCAGGAGATACCCAAAGATTCAGCTCCCAGTTTGCTACAGAGAACCACCAAGCCCAGATCCTGGAGGAGCACTACCAGGGAAAGGTGTTCTTACCTTTCTAGACACTCTCTCTCAGGAACTAGACAGAAGATGACACTCCAACAGGGTCGATCCTGTCAAGTTTTCACTGTCTTACCATCTCAAGCCATTGGAACCACATGCCAAATGACAGAGCTGCTCAATCTATTACAGATGTGTGCAAGTTTTATGACATGGAGGAAGAAAATGTTCCACTCATCCTATGCTCTCCCAACCAGCACGCTGAGGTGCCTTAAAGACGATGAAGTGGACACAGTTTTCCCTGCCCTGACGAAGCTCCTCAAAACATACGACACGTTACCGGTGAAAAGCGCTGCAGTAGAGTGCTCATTCTCCAAAGTGAAAGTAATGGAGACCCAGCTCAGAAACAGGTGTGGGGAAGGCAGGCTCTCAGATCTGCTTCTGCTGTCCATTGAGAGGGACGTCCCCATTGACCATGAAGAAGTCATTCACATTCACTAACACATGGCCAGAAGAAGAATTCTGCTTTGATTTACTACCACCTTCACCATCTTAAGAAAAAACAAAGATCCTCAATGTACAGCTCATTCTCTAATCTGAAGAAAATCAAGACCTGGTTCAAAAACAGATGTGGGGAAGGCAAGCTCTAAGATCTCCATTGAGAGCTGTGTGTGTGTGTGTGTGTGTGTGTGTGTGTGTGTGTGTGTGTGTGTGTGTGTGTGTGTGTGTGTGTGTGTAATAAATGGTTAAATAGTTAGTCATTCCCTCTCTGATTATACTACTTTAAATCTGAGTCACTTACAGAAACAATGATAATATTAATTCATTCATTCAGGATATGCCCTTTCTATTTTTTTACAAATTTTCACAGATTGTGAAGGCGTATCAACCCAGGCTACTGTCAGCCAAAAAACAATGAAGAGAATGGTCAAAAGGCAAATGTGCACTATGGTTGTCAATAATAGGTGCAACAGTGGGAAAAACTATTATTTTCTTCAATTTTTATAAAAAATGTTTCATTTCAATTACCAGCTAATGATGGTAAGAATGTAAGGACATTTAGGCCTGGGTGTGCAGAATGTCAGTCCCAGATCCACTGCCACTGAATCGATCAGGAATCCCTGAGATACGCTGATTTGCATACTTGATCAGGGGTTTAGGAGCTTCTCCAGGTTTCTGCTGGTACCAGAATGTGTAATGATCCTCATCACTGTCTTTATAAACTGCAGGGCTGGATCTACAGCTCAGGGTGACAGTGTCTCCTATGAGAGCAGATTTACCAGCAGGAGTCTGAGTCACAGTCACCTGTCCTGTGCATTCTGAAGGAAATCACAAACAGCATACATCTCTGTTATCCATATGTAGGGAATATTATGATATACAGTGATACTAAATATTTAGTCATTTGCATGCAATATTTGCTAAATTTGCATTACATTTATATTAAAACAAGCAAGCAATACATCATATACTTCAGTAGTTTTTTGAATCTCATATCGTATCTTCATCATCATATTCTTTTTCTCACATGTACCCCTGTTAAACAGGAGTGTAAACCTTTGAGGCGGTGAAATTGCACAGTTAGATTTTATCACTTTGAAACCTTGGATTTTGCCTCATGTTCATGGTGTGAGTTATTTATGTCCTATCACTGCTGCACTCACACATAATCCATACTCTGATTGTTTCCCATTACACTGAAGGACCAGACATGGCTGACTACTGCAGCCATTGCTGTTTTTCCACTGTGCTGAAAGAGGATTTTGCTGCTCTCTCCATCATAGTCAACAGGGACAGGGTATCACCTGAGGGGTATGGAACAAGTGTGGAAGTGTCTCTGGACTGTGGCCCTGGGAGAGGTGGAGGGAGGAGCAAGCTCCTCAGCTCCTCCCACTGTACTGCTGTCAGTCTCCTGGTTCCCTCCCTCAGCCTGGAGAGTTAACTGGAGCTGCAGCAGCAGAGGCCTCACTAACAGGCAGCCTCACCTGAGAGTGATTTGTAATCAACTCAGCTGTGAGCACTTGCCTTCAATTAGGCCTTCTATTTAAGCACATTCTGAGAGGCTGATGGGGGAGTTTGAGCTGTTGTGTGGCTGTTTGACTTGGCTTTGCTGGTTTTTTTGTTTTTGTGTTAAAGCTTGTTTTTGAGTATGTTCTTGTTTAGTAGACATAAATAAACAAACAGCGGCCTTTGGCCACTTTTTGTTGTGTTTTACTTCCACTCACCACCTGGCTCAGCTCTGTGGCCTCACCTGCCACTGTGCCACCACATTTACAACATTAAATGAAACCCATGAATTAGTTTCATAGTTTCATAGTTTTTGAAGTACATTGGTTTGTTTCCCAAGAATTTTTAGCCAATAAGTTTGATTCCAGAATATGATCATTCATGCATTTTTGCATCAGTATTACATTTTCAGATGTATGAGGTTATCATCTATGAGAACTACACAGAGAAATTAAGTCCCATAAAATCTGATGTCACTTTATCAACTTTTGTTGGTTTTTGAAAATGCAAGTTATAAGATATGAGTTAAGTAATATTTCATCATAAAATGATGTACTGTATTCAAAGCCCCTTCCTCTATAGACTTTTACTTTTTTATTCATGTGTATTATATTTTTCTAAAAAGCCCACATGAACACTTTTATTTTAAAACAGCCTAAATACCACATCAATTTTGTTTTTTTTCAAAATTTGCATCATAGAGTAAGTTAGACTGTTGTTGGTGCTCTTATAAAACTCTTACTTGTTCAGCACTGTAAACTCTTGCCGTTACTTAAAACATTTTACTCTTTTAAATTTACAACATAGAATTGGACACTATTCACATCATTCTGTTTCCCAGCAACAGTAATATGTTCAAATAGTTTAGAATTTTCAGTATTTCAGCCTCTATGATGTCACAATAGGAATGTTCTTAAAATACAAACAACTATCAATTAATATGTCATTTGAACTTGTCATTGATTGCAACTATATCATACCAAAATGTACCAGTCACTTCGTATAGTAGAAGACAATATTGTGTTCCACTATTTTCTTGGACAGTTACATCCTTCAGACTTGTAAGTAGATACCTAAAGCTTTTCCTCAAATGCAGTGTCTCCTTGTCATTACTTCAAAATTAATTGATTACTTCTGTAACTGAATGTAACAGATTTTTATATTCAGAAATTACAGGAGTTTTAATGTTTTACCTTAATGTAGCTTGTTAGCTAGCCAGCTATGTAGGGTAAGTCAAGTAAGGGTGTCATATCATAAATGAGAATGGCCAATGTTGGTGCAAACTTGTTTTGCCATAAGGTGCAAATATGTCCATTCTGAATTAATTACAATTCACAAGTCATTGTGATAAAAGTAACATTATGAAATAAAAGTTTCATTATGAATTAAAACAGGCTTTGCTCAAAAAAAGCTATTTGTGAAGAAAATGTATGATTATAAAATAAAGATCAAATAATTCATTACTACATCATTATGAAGCAAATGTAAACATGATAACGGCACTGTGAAATTCAATATGCTGAAATAATACTTTATCATACTGGGGTGAATGTTATTTATTGAATTCTT
>JAFBMS010003295.1:0-13527 GCA_019788955.1 Albula glossodonta | reverse complement strand
TCTATTTTTCTGCTTAAAATGGCTGCACATAAGCTGCAGATAGTAGATACGAAAGAATCAGGCACCAGAAATGGATTATATGGTAAAACGAGAGTTGTCAGTTGTGGTCAAAGCTGAAAAAAACGTAAGCTCCGGACCTGAAAAAAGTGAAAAAAATCGGACCCTCTTAAATTTTCTATTTTTCTGCTTAAAATGGCTGCACATAAGCTGCAGATAGTAGATACGACAGAATGAGGCACCAGAAATGGATTACATGGTAGAAAACGCCAGGAGTCAGTTGTGGCACAAAGCTGAAAAAAACGTAAGCTCGGACCTGAAAAAAGTGAAAAAATCGGACCCTCTTAAATTCTCTATTTTTTGCTTAAAATGGCTGCACATAAGCTGCCGATAGTAGATACGAAAGACTCAGGCACCAGAAATGGATTACATGGGAAAAAAAAAGCAGTCAGTCAGTTGTGGCCAAAGTGAAAAAAACGTAAGCTCCGGACCTGAAAAAAGTGAAAAAAATCGGACCCTCTTAAATTCTCTATTTTTCTGCTTAAAATGGCTGCACATAAGCCTGCAGATAGTAGATACAAAAGAATCAGGCACCAGAAATGGATTATATGGTAAAAAACGAGAGTTGTCAGTTGTGGTCAAAGCTGAAAAAAACGTAAGCTCCGGACGTGAAAAAAGTGAAAAAAATCGGACCCTCTTAAATTCTCTATTTTTCTGCTTAAAATGGCTGCACATAACTTGCAGAGAGTAGATGCGAAAGAATCAAGCACCAGAAATGGATTACATGGTAGAAAACGCCAAGGAGTCAGTTGTGGCCAAAGGTGAAAAAAACGTAAGCTCCGGACCTGAAAAAAGTGAAAAAAAATCGGACCGTCTTAAATTCTCTATTTTTCTTTGTTGAAATGGCTGCACATCACCTGCAGAGAGTAGACACGACAGAATAAGCACCAGAAATGGATTACATGGGTCGAAACGGCAGGAGTCAGTGTGGCCAAAGCTGAAAAAACGTAAGCCACGGACCTGAAAAAAGTGAAAAAAATCGGACCCTCTTAAATTCTCTATTTTCACTTAAAATGGCTGCACATAACCAGCAAGGAGTAGATATGACAGAATCAAGCACCACAAATGGATTACATGGTAGAAAATGAGAGTTGTAAGTTGTGGCCAAAGCTGAAAACAAACGTAAGCTCCGGACCTGCAAAAAGTGAAAAAAATCGGACCCTCATAAATTCTCTATTTTTCTGCTTAAAATGGCTGCACATAACCTGCAGAGAGTAGACACGACAGAATCAAGCACCAGAAATGGATTACATGGTAGAAAACGAGTGTTGTCAGTTGTGGCCAAAGCTGAAAAAAACGTAAGCTCCGGACCTGAAAAAAGTGAAAAAAATCGGACCCTCTTAAATTCTCTATTTTTCCGCTTGAAATGGCTGCACATAACCTGCAGATAGTAGATACAAAAGAATCAGGCACCAGAAATGGATTACATGGTAGAAAACGGCAGGAGTCAGTGGTGGCCGAAGCTGAAAAATACATAGGCACCGGACCTGAAAAAAGTGAAAAAAATCGGACCCTCTTAAATTCTCTATTTTTCCGCTTGAAATGGCTGCACATAACCGGCACATAGTAGATACAAAAGAATCAGGCACCAGAAATGGATTACATGGTAGAAAACGCCATGAGTCAGTTGTGGCCAAAGCTGAAAAAAACGTAAGCTCCGGACCTGAAAAAAGTGAAAAAAATCGGACCCTCTTAAATTCTCTATTTTTCTGCTTGAAATGGCTGCACATAACCTGCAGATAGTAGATACGAAAGAATCAAGCACCAGAAATGGATTACATGGTAGAAAACGCCAGGAGTCAGTTGTGGCCAAAGCAGAAAAAAACGTAAGCTCCGGACCTGAAAAAAGTGAAAAAAATCGGACCCTCTTAAATTCTCTATTTTTCTGCTTAAAATGGCTGCACATCACCTGCAGACAGTATACACGACAGAATCAAGCACCAGAAATGGATTATATGCTAGAAAACGAGAGTTGTCAGTTGTTGCCAAAGCTGAAAAAAAACGTAAGCTCCGGACCTGAAAAAAGTGAAAAAAATCGGACCCTCTTAAATTCTCCATTTTTCTGCTTAAAATGGCTGCACATAAGCTGCAAGGATTGGATACGACGACAGAATCAGGGACCAGAAATGGATTACATGGTAGAAAACGGCAGGAGTTAGTTGTGGCCAAAGCTGAAAAAAACGTAAGCTCCGGAACTGAAAAAAGTGAAAAAACTCGGACCCTCTTAAATTCTCTATTTCTCCGCTAAAATGGGCTGCACATCACCTGCAGGAGTAGATACGACAGAAACAAGCACCAGAAATGGATTACATGGTAGAAAACGCCATGAGTCAGTGGTGGCCGAAGCTGAAAAAAACGTAAGCTCCGGACCTGAAAAAAGTGAAAAAAAATCGGACCCCCTGAAATTCTCATTTTCTGCTTTTTCTTGCTTAAAATGGCTGCACATAACCTGCAGATCGTAGATACGACAGAATCAAGCACTAGAAATGGATTACATGGTAGAAAACGCCAGGAGTCAGTTGTGGCCAAAGCTGAAAAACACGTAAGCTCAGGACCTGAAAAAAGTGAAAAAAATCGGACCCTCTTACATCCTCTATTTTCTGCTTAAATGGCTGCACATACCTGCAGAGAGTAGACACGACAGAATCAAGCACCAGAGAATGGATTACATGGAGAAAACAAGAGTAGTCAGTTGTGGCCTAAGCTGAAAAAAACGTAAGCTCCGTACCTGAAAAAGGGAAAAAAATTTGGACCGTTAAATTCTCTATTTTTCTGCTTAAAATGGCGGCATATAACCTGCAGAGAGTAGACACGACAGAATAAGCACACAGAAATGGATTACATGGTCGAAAACGGCAGGAGTCAGGGTGGCCAAAGCTGAAAAAACGTAAGCCACGGACCTGAAAAAAGTGAAAAAAATCGGACCCTCTTAAATTCTCTATTTTTCGGCTTAAAATGGCTGCACATAAGCTGCAGATAGTAGATACGAAAGAATCAGGTACCAGAAATGGATTATATGGTAGAAAACGAGAGTTGTCAGTTGTGGCCAAAGCTGAAAAAAACGTAAGCTCCGGACCTGAAAAAAGTGAAAAAAATCGGACCCTCTTAAATTCTCTATTTTTCTGCTTAAAATGGCTGCACATAAGCTGCAGATAGTAGATACGAAAGAATCAGGCACCAGAAATGGATTATATGCTAGAAAACGAGAGGTGTCAGTTGTGGCCAAAGCTGGAAAAAAAAACGTAAGCCGGACCTGAAAAAAGTGAAAAAAATCGGACCCTCTTAAATTCTCTATTTTTCCACTAAAATGGCTGCACATAACCTGCAAGGAGTGGATACAACAGAATCAGGGACCAGAAAAGGACACATGGTAGAAAACGCCAGGAGTTAGTTCTGGCCAAAGCTGAAAAAAAACGTAAGCTCCGGACCTGAAAAAAGTGAAAAAAATCGGACCCTCTTAAATTCTCTATTTTCCACTTAAAATGGCTGCACATAACCAGCAAGGAGTAGATACGACAGAATCAGGCACCAGAAATGGATTACATGGTCGAAAACGCCAGGAGTCAGTTGTGGCCAAAGCTCAAAAAACGTAAGCCGCAGACCTGAAAAAAGTAAAAAAAAATCGTACCCTCTTAAATTCTCTATTTTTCGGCTTAAAATGGCTGCATATAAGCTGCAGATAGTAGATACGAAAGAATCAGGCACCAGAAATGGATTATATGCTAGAAAACGAGAGTTGTCAGTTGTGGCCAAAGCTGGAAAAAAACGTAAGGTCCGGACCTGAAAAAAGTGAAAAAAATCGGACCCTCTTAAATCCTCTATTTTTCCGCTTAAATGGCTGCACATAACCTGCAAGGAGTGGATACGACAGAATCAGGGACCAGAAAAGGATTACATGGTAGAAAACGGCAGGAGTTAGTTGTGGCCAAAGCTGAAAAAAACGTAAGCTACGGAACTGAAAAAAGTGAAAAAAAATCGGACCCTCTTAAATTCTCTATTTTTCCGCTTAAAATGGCTGCACATCACCTGCAAGGAGTAGATATGACAGAATCAGGCACCAGAAATGGATTACATGGTAGAAAACGAGAGTTGTCAGTTGTGGCCAAAGCTGAAAAAAACGTAAGCTCCGGACCTGAAAAAAAGGAAAAAAAATCGGACCCTCTTAAATTCTCTATTTTCTGCTTAAAATGGCTGCACATAAGCTGCAGATAGTAGATACGAAAGAATCAGGCACCAGAAATGGATTATATGCTAGAAAACGAGAGTTGTCAGTTGTGGCCAAAGCTGGAAAAAACGTAAGGTCCGGACCTGAAAAAAGTGAAAAAAAATCGGACCCTCTTAAATTCTCTATTTTTCGCTTAAAATGGCTGCACATAACCTGCAAGGATTGGATACGACAGAATCAGGGACCAGAAATGGATTACATGGTAGAAAACGGCAGGAGTAGTTGTGGCCAAACCTGAAAAAAACGTAAGCTCCGGAACTGAAAAAAGTGAAAAAAACTCGGACCTTAAATTCTCTATTTCTCCGCTAAAATGGCTGCACATCACCTGCAAGGAGTAGATACGACAGAATCAGGCACCAAAAATGGATTACATGGTAGAACACGCAGAGAGTCAGTTGTGGCCGAAGCTGAAAAAAACGTAAGCTCCTGACCTGAAAAAAGTGAAAAAAATCGGACCCCCTGAAATTCTCTATTTTTCTGCTTAAAATGGCTGCACATAACCTGCAGATAGTAGATACGACAGAATCAAGCACTAGAAATGGATTACATGGTAGAAAACGCCAGGAGTTAGTTGTGCCCAAAGCTGAAAAACAACGTAAGCCGCGGACCTGAAAAAGTGAAAAAAATCGGACCCTCTTACATCCTCTATTTTTCTGCTTTAAATGGCTGCACATCACTGCAGAGAGAGTAGACACGACAGAATCAAGCACCAGAAATGGAGTACATGGAGAAAACAAGAGTAGTCAGTTGTGGCCAAAGCTGAAAAAAACGTAAGCTCCGGACCTGAAAAAAGTGAAAAAAATCGGACCGTTAAATTCTCTTTTTCTGCTTTAAATGGCTGCATATAACCTGCAGAGAGTAGACACGACAGAATTAAGCACCAGAAATGGATTACATGGTCGAAACGGCAGGAGTCAGGTGTGGCCAAAGCTGAAAAAACGTAAGCCACGGACCTGAAAAAAGTGAAAAAAATCGGACCCTCTTAATTCTCTATTTTCGGCTTAAAATGGCTGCAAATAAGCTGCAGATAGTAGATACGAAAGAATCAGGTACCAGAAATGGATTATATGGTAGAAAACGAGAGTTGTAAGTTGTGGCCAAAGCTGAAAAAAACGTAAGCTCCGGACCTGAAAAAAGTGAAAAAAATCGTACCCTCTTAAATACTCTAATTTTCTGCTTAAAATGGCTGCACATAAGCAGCGGCAGATAGTAGATACGAAAGAATCAAGCACCAGAAATGGATTATATGCTAGAAAACGAGAGTTGTCAGTTGTGGCCAAAGCTGAAAAAAACGTAAGCTCCGGACCTGAAAAAAGTGAAAAAAATCGGACCCTCTTAAATTCTCTATTTTTCCACTTAAAATGGCTGCACATAACCTGCAGGAGTAGATACAACAGAATCAGGACCAGAAATGGACTACATGGTAGAAAACGCCAGGAGTCAGTGTGGCCAAAGCTGAAAAAAAACGTAAGCTCCGGACCTGAAAAAAGTGAAAAAAATCGGACCCTCTTAAATTCTCTATTTTTCCACTTAAAATGGCTGCACATAACCTGCAAGGAGTGGATACAACAGAATCAGGGACCAGAAAAGGACTACATGGTAGAAAACGCCAGGAGTTAGTTGTGGCCAAAGCTGAAAAAAACGTAAGCTCCGGACCTAAAAAAGTGAAAAAAAATCGGACCCTCTTAAATTCTCTATTTTCTGCTTAAAATGGCTGCACATAAGCTGCAGATAGTAGATACGAAAGAATCAGGCACCAGAAATGGATTATATGCTAGAAAACGAGAGTTGTCAGTTGTGGCAAAGCTGAAAAAAACGTAAGCTCCGGACCTGAAAAAAGTGAAAAAAATCGGACCCTCTTAAATTCTCTATTTTTCCGCTTAAAATGGCTGCACATAACCTGCAGAGAGTAGATACGACAGAATCAGGGACCAGAAAAGGATTACATGGTAGAAAACGGCAGGAGTAGTTGTGGCCAAAGCTGAAAAAAAAACGTAAGCTCGGAACTGAAAAAAGTGAAAAAACTTGGACCTCTTAAATTCTCTATTTTTCTGCTTAAAATGGCTGCACATCACCTGCAGACAGTATACACGACAGAATCAAGCACCAGAAATGGATTATATGCTAGAAAACGAGAGTTGTCAGTTGTTGCCAAAGCTGAAAAAAAACGTAAGCTCCGGACCTGAAAAAAGTGAAAAAAATCGGACCCTCTTAAATTCTCCATTTTTCTGCTTAAAATGGCTGCACATAAGCTGCAGATAGTAGATACGAAAGAATCAGGCACCAGAAATGGATTACATGGTAGAAAACGAGAGTTGTCAGTTTTGGCCAAAGCAGAAAAAAACGTAAGCTCCGGACCTGAAAAAAAGGGAAAAAAATCGGACCCTCTTAAATTCTCTATTTTTCTGCATGAAATGGCTGCACATAATCTGCAGAGAGTAGATACGAAAGAATCAGGCAGCAGAAATGGATTACATGGTAGAAAACGACTGTTGTCAGTTGTGGCCAAAGCTGAAAAAAACGTAAGCCGCGGACCTGAAAAAAGTGAAAAAAATCGGACCCTCTTAAATTCTCTATTTTTCTGCTTGAAATGGCTGCACATAAGCTGCAGATAGTAGATACGAAAGAATCGGGCACTAGAAATGGATTACATGGTAGAAAACGAGAGTTGTCAGTTGTGGCCAAAGCTGAAAAAAACGTAAGCCGCGGACCTGAAAAAAGTCAAAAAAATCGGACCGTCTTAAATTCTCGGACCTGAAAAAAGTGAAAAAAATCGGACCCTCTTAAATTCTCTATTTTTCTGCTTAAAATGGCTGCACATAACCTGCAGAGAGTAGACACGACAGAATCTAGCACCAGAAATGGATTACATGGTAGAAAACGCCATGAGTCAGTTGTGGCAAGAAGCTGAAAAAAACGTAAGCTCCGGACCTGAAAAAAGTGAAAAAATCGGCGGACCTCTTAAATTCTCTATTTTCTGCTTTAAAATGGCTGCACATGAGCTGCAGATAGTAGATACGAAAGAATCAGGCACCAGAAAAGGATTATATGGTAGAAAACGAGAGGTGTCAGTTGTGGCCAAAGCTGAAAAAAACGTAAGGTCCGGACCTGAAAAAAGTGAAAAAAATCGGACCCTCTTAAATTCTCTATTTTTCCGGCTTAAAATGGCTGCACATAACCTGCAAGGAGGAGATACGACAGAATCAGGAACCAGAAATGGATTACATGGTAGAAAACGGCAGGAGTAGTTGAGGCCAAAACTGAAAAAAACGTAAGATACGGACCTGAAAAAAGTGAAAAAACTGGGACCCTCTTAAATTCTCTAGTTTTCTGCTTCAAATGCGATGCACATCAATGCAAGGAGTAGATACGAAAGAATCAGGCACCAGAAATGGATTACATGGTAGAAAACGTATGTTGTCAGTTTTGGCCAAAGCTGAAAAAAACGTAAGCTCCGGACCTGAAAAAAGTGAAAGAAATCGGACCCTCTTAAATTCTTTATTTTTCCGCTTGAAATGGCTGCACATAATCTGCAGATAGTCGATACGAAGGAAGCAGGCACCAGAAATTGATTACATGGTAGAAAACGAGAGTTGTCAGTTGTGGCCAAAAGTGAAAAAAACGTAAGCTCCTGACCTGAAAAAAGTGAAAAAAACCGGACCCTCTTAAATTCTCTATTTTTCTGCTTGAAATGGCTGCACATCACCTGCAGAGAGTAGATACGAAAGAATCAAGCACCAGAAATGGATTACATGGTAGAAAACGCTATGAGGCAGTTGTGGCCAAAGCTGAAAAAAACGTAAGCCGTGGACCTAAAAAAAGTGAAAAAAATCGGACCCTGTTAAATTCTCTATTTTTCTGCTTAAAATGGCTGCACATAAGCTGCAGATAGTAGATACGAAAGAATCAGGCACCAGAAATGGATTATATGCTAGAAAACGAGAGTTGTCAGTTGTGGCCAAAGCTGGAAAAAACGTAAGGTCCGGACCTGAAAAAAGTAGAAAAAAATCGGACCCTCTTAAATTCTCTATTTTTCTGCTTAAAATGGCAGCACATAACCTGCAAGGAGTGGATACGACAGAATCAGGGACCAGAAATGGATTACATGGTAGAAAACGGCAGGAGGTGAGTTAGTTGTGGCCAAAGCTGAAAAAAACGTAAGCTCCGGAACTGAAAAAAAGTGAAAAAACTCGGACTCTCTTAAATTCTCTATTTTTCCGCTTAAAATGGCTGCACATCACCTGCAAGGAGTAGATACGACAGAATCAGGTACCAGAAATGGATTACAGGGTAGAAAAGAAACAAGAGCAGTCAGTTGTGGCCAAAGGTGAAAAAAACGGAAGCTCCGGACCTGAAAAAAGTGAAAAAAAAATCGGACCCTCTTAAATTCTCTATTTTTCTGCTTAAAATGGCTGCACATAACTTGCAGATAGTAGATGCGAAAGAATCAAGCACCAGAAATTGATTACGTGGTAGAAAATGCCAGGAGTCAGTTGTGGCAGAAGCTGCAAAAAACGTAAGCTCCAGACCTGAAAAAAGTGAAAAAAATCGGACCCTCTTAAATTCTCTATTTTTCTGCTTAAAATGGCTGCACATAAGCTGCAGATAGTAGATACGAAAGAATCAGGCACCAGAAATGGATTACATGGAGAAAACTCCAAGAGTCAGTTGTGGCCAAAGCTGAAAAAAACGTAAGCCGCGGACCTGAAAAAAGTGAAAAAAAATCGGACCCTCTTAAATTCTCTATTTTTCTGCTTAAAATGGCTGCACATTACCCGCAGAGAGTAGATACGACAGAATCAAGCACCAGAAATGGATTACATGAGAGAAAACGCCAAGAGTCAGTTGTGGCCAAAGCTGAAAAAAACGTAAGCTCCGGACTTGAAAAAAGTGAAAAAAATCGGACCCTCATAAATTCTCTATTTTCTGTTTGAAATGGCTGCACATAAGCTGCAGATAGTAGATACGAAGAATCAGGCACCAGAAATGGATGACATGGTAGAAAACAAGAGTAGTCAGTTGTGGTCAAAGCTGAAAAAAAATAAGCCGCGGACCTGAAAAAGGAAAAAAAAAAAAAAAAAATCGGACCCTCTTAAATTCTCTATTTTTCTACTAAAAATGGCAGCAATCAGCTGCAGATAGTAAATACGAAGAAATCAGGCACCAGAAATGGATTACATGGAGAAAACAAGAGTAGTCAGTTGTGGTCAAAGCTGAAAAAAACGTAAGCCGCGGACCTGAAAAAGTGAAAAAAAATCAGACCCTCTTAAATTCTCTATTTTTCTGCTTAAAATGGCTGCACATAAGCTGCAGATAGTAGATACAAAAGAATCAGGCACCAGAATGGATTACATGGTAGAAAACGGCAGGAGTTAGTTGTGGCCAAAGTTGAAAAAAAAACGTAAACTCCGGAAATGAAAAAAGTGAAAAAAAATCGGACCCTCTTAAATTCTCTATTTTCCGCTAAAAATGGCTGCACATAACCAGAAGGAGTAGATACGACAGAATCAGGCACCAGAAATGGATTACATGGTAGAAAACGCCCGGAGTTAGTTCTGGCCAAAGCTGAAAAAAAAATGTAAGCCGCGACCTGAAAAAAGTGAAAAAAAATCGGACCCCCTGAAATTCTCTATTTTTGTGCTTTAAAATGGCTTCACATAACCTGCAGATAGTAGTAGATACGACAGAATGAAGCACCAGAAATGGATTACATGGTAGAAAACGCCAGGAGTCAGTTGTGGCAGAAGCTGAAAAAAACGTAAGCTCCGGACCTGAAAAAAGTGAAAAAAATCGGACCCTCTTAAATTCTCTATTTTCTGCTTAAAATGACTGAACATAAGCTGCAGATAGTAGATACGAAAGAATCAGGCACCAGAAATGGATGACATGGTAGAAAACAGGAGTAGTCAGTTGTGGTCAAAGCTGAAAAAACGTAAGCTCTGGACCTGAAAAAAGTGAAAAAAAAATTGGACCGTCTTAAATTCTCTATTTTCCGCTTGAAATGGCTGCACATCACCTGCAGAGAGTAGACACGACAGAATTAAGCACCAGAAAAGAAATGGATTACATGGTCGAAACGGCAGGAGTCAGGTGTGGCCAAAGCTGAAAAAACGTAAGCCACGGACCTGAAAAAAGTGAAAAAAATCGGACCCTCTTAAATTCTCTATTTTTCCACTTAAAATGGCTGCACATAACCAGCAAGGAGTAGATACGACAGAATCAGGCACCAGAAATGGATTACATGGTAGAAAACGCCAGGAGTCAGTTGTGGCCAAAGCTGAAAAAAACGTAAGCTCCGGACCTGAAAAAAGTGAAAAAAATCGGACCGTCTTAAATTCTCTATTTTCCCGCTTGAAATGGCTGCACATAAGCGCTGCAGATAGTAGATACTAAAGAATCAGACACCAGAAATGGATTACATGGTAGAAAACAAGAGGTGTCAGTTGTGGCCAAAGCTGGAAAAAACGTAAGCTCCGGACCTGAAAAAAGTGAAAAAAATCGGACCCTCTTAAATTCTCTATTTTTCCGCTTAAAATGCCTGCACATAACCTGCAAGGAGTGGATACAACAGAATCAAGCACCAGAAATGGATTACATGGAGAAAACAAGAGTAGTCAGTTGTGACCAAAGCTGAAAAAAAACATCAGCTCCGGACCGGAAAAAAGTGAGAAAAATCGGACCGTTAAATTCTCTATTTTTCTGCTTGAAATGGCTGCATATAACCTGCAGAGAGTAGACACGACAGAATTAAGCACCAGCAGAAATGGATTACATGGTCGAAACGGCAGGAGTCAGGTGTGGCCAAAGCTGAAAAAAAAACGTAAGCCGCGGACCTGAAAAAATTGAAAAAAAATCGGACCGTCTTAAATTCTCTATTTTTCTGCTTGAATTTGTGCACATCACCTGCAGAGAGTAGACACGACAGAATCAGGCACCAGAAATGGATTACATGGTAGAAAACGGCAGGAGTTAGTTGTGGCCAAAGCTGAAAAAAACGTAAGCCGTGGACCTGAAAAAAGTGAAAAAAAATCGGACCCTCTTAAAATCTCTATATTTCTGCTTAAAATGGCTGGACATAACCTGCAGAGAGTAGTGTAGGGTCCCTAGCAAACGGCTCTACCAATGTGCACACGCTCTCCCTGACATCACCAGTGAGCGTGTGTCTTAAACAGTCTCACTGCTTAAGAAAGCCCATACGTGCTACAGTACACCAATACTGTAGCACCAGAAACACGCAAAGGGCAATAAAACTTAAGAAATAAAAGGACAGACAAACTTGCTGTCGCTCTCTTTGAGCTTCGCTCTCTCGCTCTCTTTGAGCCCTCTCTCTTGCTCCTGGTGCGCCTTTGTTGCGCCTGTTGCATGTTCGTTCTCGCTCGTCCACCCCTGGCGTGCGGAATGCAAGCAACAAACTTTTGCTCAAGGCCTGCGCTCGTCTCGGAGGCAAGCGCTTCGTCAACCATCCTGCACAGCACGGTGCATTACTGGCCGACTTCACGCGACGGATCCACAGCCATCCTGCGTGGTAACACTGAACCACTGTTTTAGCTTGCTTCACAGCATCTGGAACATCCAACAGCGAACCAATTTCATCCAAACCAGATGTGCAAACTCGGACGACGTGCCGTCTCAGAAAGTTCAGCAGCGGGGATTCCTTCTCCAACAACGGACGGACGAAAGGACAGACCCCTTGGACGAACGAACTGCGGTATTTGCTATCCCAGATAGCACTACACGTAAGACGGACACATCAGGCACTCGCATAGGAAGTTTCATGTTCTGTTTAATTACAATGTAATGCATTTGCAATATCTGTATAATGTGTATAACTGTGTATAGTCTGTGTTTGGGACAGTATTGGCTAGCTAGCTACCGCTAATTAGCTTTATACTAGCTATCAATTATATCTTCCACAAACAGGAATTTATAATCTCTAACCGAGATCTCTGCATGCGATCTCTGGAACGACTAACACAAAACTATATTTTTCCTCCAAATCGCCACACCTAGCTGTGGAATTTGAACCTTACTAAGCGCCGTGCACGTTATCGACACGTGTACATACAGATGGGAACGCGCCCATTGTTCCCAACTCATGCATGCACGCACACACATAAACACACACACACGCATACATAATTCCCTTAGCTGATAGAAACTGTTTAGTTAGGATTTTCACTGTTGTTTAATAAATATATTTTTTTTAAACCTTGTGTCTGTATTGATATTGTAAGAACGCGAGCCGAGGCCAAATCAATCTGAACGTAATGCCTTCAACCGTTATGAATTGATAGTTGTTGTATCTTTAATTATAGATTAGAGTGTCAATAATTATAGTTCATAATTATCAAAATGAGACTGATTAACTATCAAAAATGAGACTGATTAAACATTAAAATGAGACTGATTTCCACGTGAGTCTACTAAGGGTAAAACCTTGGTACACTTATGTTTATTTAGAATATTAATATTATTTGTGTCGCCGTGGTAGAATCCGTTGCAATATCCTCATATCATCTGGCCGCCCTTTTGAGGATATATAGATAATATTAATTTTTATATATATTTGCTACCAAGTTTGAGGAATAGAACAAGTTCCTACATAACTGGTGCCGCACCTGAGGTCTAAATAATCCCTACAGTAGATACGACAAAATCAAGCACCAGAAATGGATTACATGGTAGAAAACGCCAGAACAGAAGTCAGTTGTGGCCAAAGCTGAAAAAAAAAAACGTAAGCCGCGGACCTGAAAAAAGTGAAAAAAATCGGACCCTCTTAAATTCTCTATTTTCTGCTAAAAATGGCTGCACATAACCTGCAGATAGTAGATACGAAAGAATCAGGCACCAGAAATGGATGACATGGTAGAAAACGAGAGTAGTCAGTTGTGGCCAAAGCTGGAAAAATCGTAAGCCGCGGACCTGAAAAAAATACAGAATTTGGGAGGGTCCGATTTTTTTCACTCTTTAGGTCTGCGGCTTACGTTTTTTTTTGGCTTTGGCCACAACTGACTCTGGCATTTTCTACCAAGTAATCTATTTCTGGTGCCTGATTCTTTGTAACTACTGTCTGCAGGTGATTTCCAGCCATTTCACGGAGGGAAAAGTACAGAATTTTGGAAATTTTGCCTCAAAACATAAATAAACTGGGGTCACGAAAAATATTAAATTTTTCTTACATTTAATCCTAACCCTAAATCTCTGTAACCGACACCTTAATTCTTCAAACCTTCACCCTCACCCTA
>JAFBMS010003294.1:0-13527 GCA_019788955.1 Albula glossodonta | reverse complement strand
AAAACTGTTGATTTTTCTGCTTAGAATGACTGGGAATAACCTAAATTAAGTTAATATGACAAAAGAAATCACCAGAAATGACTTTAAGGGCAGAAAATGAATTGTGCCTGTTCAACCCCAAATCTGAAAAAAACGTAAGGTCCGCGGTTGAAAAAAATGGCAAAAATCTCAACTCGAAAAACTGTTGACCTTCTTGCTTAGAATGACTGGGAATAACCTAAATTAAGTGAATATGACAAAAGAAATCACCAGAAATGACTTAAAGCGCAGAAAATGCATTGGGCCTGTTCAACCCCAAATCTGAAAAAAAAGTGAGGTCCGCGGTTGAAAAAAATGGCAAAAATCTCAACTCGCAAAACTGTTTGATTTTTCTGCTTAGAATGACTGGGAATAACCTACATTAAGTGAATATGACAAAAGAATTCACCAGAAATGACTTAAAGGGCAGAAAATGCATTGGGCCTGTTCAACCCCAAATCTGAAAAAAACGTAAGGTCCGCAGTTGAAAAAAATGCCAAAAATCTCAACTCGCAAAACCGTTGATTTTTCTGCTTAGAATGACTGGGAATAACCTAAATTAAGTGAATATGACAAAAGAAATCACCAGAAATGACTTAAAGGGCAGAAAATGCATTGGGCCTGTTCAACCCCAAATCTGAAAAAAAACTTAAGGTCCGCGGTTGAAAAAAATGCCACACATCTCAACTCGCAAAACTGTTGATCTTTCTGTTTAGAATGACTGGGAATAACCTACATTAAGTGAATATGACAAAAGAAATCACCAGAAAGGACTTAAAGGGCAGAAAATGCATTGGGCCTTTTCAACCCCAAATCTGAAAAAAAAGTAAGGTCCGCGGTTGAAAAAAATGGCAAAAACCTCACCTCGCAAAACTGTTTGATTTCTCTGATTAGAATGACTGGGAATAACCTACATTAAGTGAATATGACAAAAGAAATCACCAGAAATGACTTAAAGGGCAGAAAATGCATTGGGAATGTTCAACCCCAAATCTGAAAAAAAAGTGAGGTCCGCGGTTGAAAAAAATGGCAAAAATCTCAACTCGCAAAACTGTTTGATTTCTCTGCTTAGAATGACTGGGAATAACCTACATTAAGTGAATATGACAAAAGAAATCACCAAAAATGACTTAAAGGGCAGAAAATGCATTGGGCCTGTTCAACCCCAAATCTGAAAAAAAACGTAAGGTCCGCGGTTGAAAAAAATGCCAAACATCTCAACTCACAAAACTGTTGATCTTTCTGCTTAGAATGACTGGGAATAACCTACATTAAGTGAATATGACAAAAGAAATCACCAGAAATGACGTAAAGGGCAGAAAATGCATTGGGCCTGTTCAACCCCAAATCTGAAAAAAACGTAAGGTCCGCGGTTGAAAAAAATGCCAAAAATCTCAACTCGCAAAACTGTTGATTTTTCTGCTTAGAATGACTGGGAATAACCTAAATTAAGTGAATATGACAAAAGAAATCACCAGAAATGAATTAAAGGGCAGAAAATGCATTGGGCCTTTTCAACCCCAAATCTGAAAAAAACGTAAGGTCCGCGGTTGAAAAAAATGCCAAACATCTCAACTCGCAAAACTGTTGATCTTTCTGCTTAGAATGACTGGGAATAACCTAAATTAAGTGAATATGACAAAAGAAATCACCAGAAATGACTTAAAGGGCAGAAAATGCATTGGGCCTGTTCAACCCCAAATCTGAAAAAAACGTAAGGTCCGCGGTTGAAAAAAATGGCAAAAATCTCAACTCGCAAAACTGTTGATTTTTCTGCTTAGAATGACTGGGAATAACCTAAATTAAGTGAATATGACAAAAGAAATCACCAGAAATGACTTAAAGGGCAGAAAATGCATTGGGCCTGTTCAACCCCAAATCTGAAAAAAACGTAAGGTCCGCGGTTGAAAAAAATGGCAAAAATCTCAACTCGCAAAACTGTTGATTTTTCTGCTTAGAATGACTGGGAATAACCTAAATTAAGTGAATATGACAAAAGAAATCACCAGAAATGACTCAAAGCGCAAAAAATGTATTGGGCCTGTTCAACCCCAAATCTGAAAAAAACGTAAGGTCCGCGGTTGAAAAAAATGGCAAAAATCTCAACTCGCAAAACTGTTGATCTTTTTGCTTAGAATGACTGGGAATAACCTAAATTAAGTGAATATGACAAAAGAAATCACCAGAAATGAATTAAAGGGCAGAAAATGCATTGGGCCTGTTCAACCCCAAATCTGAAAAAAACGTAAGGTCCGCGGTTGAAAAAAATGCCAAACATCTCAACTCGCAAAACTGTTGATCTTTCTGCTTAGAATGACTGGGAATAACCTACATTAAGTGAATATGACAAAAGAAATCACCAGAAATGACTTAAAGGGCAGAAAATGCGTTGGGCCTGTTCAACCCCAAATCTGAAAAAAACGTAAGGTCCGCGGTTGAAAAAAATGGCAAAAATCTCAACTCGCAAAACTATTGATTTTTCTGCTTAGAATGACTGGGAATAACCGAAATTAAGTGAATATGACAAAAGAAATCACCAGAAATGACTTAAAGGGCAGAAAATGCATTGGGCCTTTTCAACCCCAAATCTGAAAAAAACGTAAGGTCCGCGGTTGAAAAAAATGGCAAAAATCTCAACTCGCAAAACTGTTGATTTTTCTGCTTAGAATGACTGGGAATAACCTACATTAAGTGAATATGACAAAAGAAATCACCAGAAATGACTTAAAGGGCAGAAAATGCATTGGGCCTGTTCAACCCCAAATCTGAAAAAAACGTAAGGTCCGCGGTTGAAAAAAATGCCAAAAATCTCAACTCGCAAAACTGTTGATTTTTCTGCTTAGAATGACTGGGAATAACCTAAATTAAGTGAATATGACAAAAGAAATCACCAGAAATGACTTAAAGGGCAGAAAATGCATTGGGCCTTTTCAACCCCAAATCTGAAAAAAACGTAAGGTCCGCGGTTGAATAAAATGGCAAAAATCTAAACTCGACAAAAGTTGATTTTTCTGCTTAGAATGATTGAGAATAACCTACATTAAGTGAATATGACAAAAGAAATCACCAGAAATGACTTAAAGGACAAAAAATGCGTTGGGACTGTTCAACCCCAAATCTGAAAAAAAGTAAGGTCCGCGGTTGAAAAAAATGGCAAAAATCTCAACTCGCAAAACTGTTGATTTTTCTGCTTAGAATGACTGGGAATAACCTACATTAAGTGAATATGACAAAAGAAATCACCAGAAATGACTTAAAGGGCAGAAAATGCATTGGGCCTTTTCAACCCCAAATCTGAAAAAAAAGTAAGGTCCGCGGTTGAAAAAAATGGCAAAAATCTCAACTCGCAAAACTGTTGATTTTTCTGCTTAGAATGACTGGGAATAACCTACATTAAGTGAATATGACAAAAGAAATCACCAGAAATGACTTAAAGGGCAGAAAATGCATTGGGCCTGTTCAACCCCAAATCTGAAAAAAACGTAAGGTCCGCGGTTGAAAAAAATGGCAAAAATCTCAACTCGCAAAACTGTTGATTTTTCTGCTTAGAATGACTGGGAATAACCTAAATTAAGTGAATATGACAAAAGAAATCACCAGAAATGACTTAAAGGGCAGAAAATGCATTGGGCCTGTTCAACCCCAAATCTGAAAAAAACGTAAGGTCCGCGGTTGAAAAAAATGGCAAAAATCTCAACTCGCAAAACTGTTGATTTTTCTGCTTAGAATGACTGGGAATAACCTAAATTAAGTGAATATGACAAAAGAAATCACCAGAAATGACTTAAAGGGCAGAAAATGCATTGGGCCTGTTCAACCCCAAATCTGAAAAAAACGTAAGGTCCGCGGTTGAAAAAAATGCCAAAAATCTCAACTCGCAAAACTGTTGATCTTTCTGCTTAGAATGACTGGGAATAACCTACATTAAGTGAATATGACAAAAGAAATCACCAGAAATGACTTAAAGGGCAGAAAATGCATTGGGCCTTTTCAACCCCAAATCTGAAAAATACGTAAGGTCCGCGGTTTAAAAAAATGGCAAAAATCTCAACTCGCAAAACTGTTGATTTCTCTGCTTAGAATGACTGGGAATAACCTACATTAAGTGAATATGACAAAAGAAATCACCAGAAATGACTTAAAGGGCAGAAAATGCATTGGGCCTGTTCAACCCCAAATCTGAAAAAAACGTAAGGTCCGCGGTTGAAAAAAATGCCAAAAATCTCAACTCGCAAAACTGTTGATTTTTCTGCTTAGAATGACTGGGAATAACCTAAATTAAGTGAATATGACAAAAGAAATCACCAGAAATGACTTAAAGGGCAGAAAATGCATTGGGCCTGTTCAACCCCAAATCTGAAAAAAACGTAAGGTCCGCGGTTGAAAAAAATGCCAAACATCTCAACTCGCAAAACTGTTGATCTTTCTGCTTAGAATGACTGGGAATAACCTACATTAAGTGAATATGACAAAAGAAATCACTTGCTTAGAATGACAGGGAATAACCTAAATTAAGTGAATATGACAAAAGAAATCACCAGAAATGACTTAAAGGGCAGAAATTGCATTGGGCTTGTTCAACCCCAAATCTGAAAAAAACGTACGCTCCGCGGTTGAAAAAAATGCCAAACATCTCAACTCGCAAAACTGTTGATTTCTCTGCTTAGAATGACTGGAAATAACCTAAATTAAGTGAATATGACAAAAGAAATCACCAGAAAAGACTTAAAGGGCAGAAAATGCATTGGGCCTGTTCAACCCCAAATCTGAAAAAAACGGAAGGTCCGCGGTTGAAAAAAATGGCAAAAATCTCAACTCGAAAAACTGTTGATTTTTCTGCTAAGAATGACTGGGAATAACCTAAATTAAGTGAATATGACAAAAGAAATCACCAGAAATGACTTAAAGGGCAGAAAATGCGTTGGGCCTGTTCAACCCCAAATCTGAAAAAAACGTAAGGTCCGCGGTTGAAAAAAATGGCAAAAATCTCAACTCGCAAAACTGTTGATTTTTCTGCTTAGAATGACTGGGAATAACCTACATTAAGTGAATATGACAAAAGAAATCACCAGAAATGACTTAAAGGGCAGAAAATGCATTGGGAATGTTCAACCCCAAATCTGAAAACAACGTAAGGTCCGTGCTTGAAGAAAATGCCAAACATCTCAACTCGCAAAACTGTTGACTTTTCTGCTTAGGATGACTGGGAATAACCTAAATTAAGTGAATATGACAAAAGAAATCACCAGAAATGACTTAAAGGGCAGAAAATGCATTGGGCCTGTTCAACCCCAAATCTGAAAAAAACGTAAGGTCCGCGGTTGAAAAAAATGCCAAACATCTCAACTCGCAAAACTGTTGATTTTTCTGCTTAGAATGACTGGGAATAACCTAAATTAAGTGAATATGACAAAAGAAATCACCAGAAATGACTTAAAGGGCAGAAAATGCGTTGGGCCTGTTCAACCCCAAATCTGAAAAAAACGGAAGGTCCGCGGTTGAAAAAAATGGCAAAAATCTCAACTCGCAAAACTGTTGATCTTCTTGCTTAGAATGACTGGGAATAACCTAAATTAAGTGAATATGACAAAAGAAATCACCAGAAATGACTTAAAGGGCAGAAAATGCATTGGGCCTGTTCAACCCCAAATCTGAAAAAAACGTAAGGTCCGCGGTTGAAAAAAATGGCAAAAATCTCAACTCGAAAAACTGTTGATTTTTCTGCTTAGAATGACTGGGAATAACCTAAATTAAGTGAATATGACAAAAGAAATCACCAGAAATGACTTAAAGGGCAGAAAATGCATTGGGCCTGTTCAACCCCAAATCTGAAAAAAAACGTAAGGTCCGCGGTTGAAAAAAATGCCAAACATCTCAACTCGCAAAACTGTTGATCTTTCTGCTTAGAATGACTGGGAATAACCTACATTAAGTGAATATGACAAAAGAAATCACCAGAAAGGACTTAAAGGGCAGAAAATGCATTGGGCCTTTTCAACCCCAAATCTGAAAAAAAAGTAAGGTCCGCGGTTGAAAAAAATGGCAAAAATCTCAACTCGCAAAACTGTTTGATTTTTCTGCTTAGAATGACTGGGAATAACCTACATTAAGTGAATATGACAAAAGAAATCACCAGAAATGACTTAAAGGGCAGAAAATGCATTGGGCCTGTTCAACCCCAAATCTGAAAAAAACGTAAGGTCCGCGGTTGAAAAAAATGCCAAAAATCTCAACTCGCAAAACTGTTGATTTTTCTGCTTAGAATGACTGGGAATAACCTAAATTAAGTGAATATGACAAAAGAAATCACCAGAAATGACTTAAAGGGCAGAAAATGCATTGGGCCTGTTCAACCCCAAATCTGAAAAAAACGTAAGGTCCGCGGTTGAAAAAAATGGCAAAAATCTCAACTCGCAAAACTGTTGATTTTTCTGCTTAGAATGACTGGGAATAACCTACATTAAGTGAATATGACAAAAGAAATCACCAGAAATGACTTAAAGGACAAAAAATGCATTGGGCCTGTTCAACCCCAAATCTGAAAAAAACGTAAGGTCCGCGGTTGAAAAAAATGGCAAAAATCTCAACTCGCAAAACTGTTGATCTTTCTGCTTAGAATGACTGGGAATAACCTAAATTAAGTGAATATGACAAAAGAAATCACCAGAAATGACTTAAAGGGCAGAAAATGCATTGGGCCTGTTCAACCCCAAATCTGAAAAAAACGTAAGGTCCGCGGTTGAAAAAAATGCCAAAAATCTCAACTCGCAAAACTGTTGATTTTTCTGCTTAGAATGACTGGGAATAACCTAAATTAAGTGAATATGACAAAAGAAATCACCAGAAATGACTTAAAGGGCAGAAAATGCATTGGGCCTGTTCAACCCCAAATCTGAAAAAAACGTAAGGTCCGCGGTTGAAAAAAATGGCAAAAATCTCAACTCGCAAAACTGTTGATTTTTCTGCTTAGAATGACTGGGAATAACCTAAATTAAGTGAATATGACAAAAGAAATCACCAGAAATGACTTAAAGGGCAGAAAATGCGTTGGGCCTGTTCAACCCCAAATCTGAAAAAAACGTAAGGTCCGCGGTTGAAAAAAATGGCAAAAATCTCAACTCGCAAAACTGTTGATCTTTTTGCTTAGAATGACTGGGAATAACCTAAATTAAGTGAATATGACAAAAGAAATCACCAGAAATGACTTAAAGGGCAGAAAATGCATTGGGCCTGTTCAACCCCAAATCTGAAAAAAAAGTAAGGTCCGCGGTTGAAAAAAATGGCAAAAATCTCAACTCGCAAAACTGTTGATTTTTCTGCGTAGAAGGACTGGGAATAACCTAAATTAAGTGAATATGACAAAAGAAATCACCAGAAATGACTTAAAGGGCAGAAAATGCATTGGGCCTGTTCAACCCCAAATCTGAAAAAAAACGTAAGGTCCGCGGTTGAAAAAAATGGCAAAAATCTCAACTCGAAAAACTGTTGATTTTTCTGCTTAGAATGACTGGGAATAACCTAAATTAAGTGAATATGACAAAAGAATTCACCAGAAATGACTTAAAGGGCAGAAAATGCGTTGGGCCTGTTCAACCCCAAATCTGAAAAAAACGTAAGGTCCGCGGTTGAAAAAAATGGCAAAAATCTCAACTCGCAAAACTGTTGATTTTTCTGCTTAGAATGACTGGGAATAACCTAAATTAAGTGAATATGACAAAAGAAATCACCAGAAATGACTTAAAGGGCAGAAAATGCATTGGGCCTGTTCAACCCCAAATCTGAAAAAAACGTAAGCTCCGCGGTTGAAGAAAATGCCAAAAATCTCAACTCGCAAAACTGTTGATCTTTCTGCTTAGAATGACTGGGAATAACCTACATTAAGTGAATATGACAAAAGAAATCACCAGAAAGGACTTAAAGGGCAGAAAATGCATTGGGCCTGTTCAACCCCAAATCTGAAAAAAAAGTAAGGTCCGCGGTTGAAAAAAATGGCAAAAATCTCAACTCGCAAAACTGTTTGATTTCTCTGCTTAGAATGACTGGGAATAACCTACATTAAGTGAATATGACAAAAGAAATCACCAGAAATGACTTAAAGGGCAGAAAATGCATTGGGCCTGTTCAACCCCAAATCTGAAAAAAACGTAAGGTCCGCGGTTGAAAAAAATGCCAAAAATCTCAACTCGCAAAACTGTTGATTTTTCTGCTTAGAATGACTGGGAATAACCTACATTAAGTGAATATGACAAAAGAAATCACCAGAAATGACTTAAAGGGAAGAAAATGCATTGGGCCTGTTCAACCCCAAATCTGAAAAAAACGTAAGGTCCGCGGTTGAAAAAAATGGCAAAAATCTGAATTCGCAAAACTGTTGATGTCTCTGCTTAGAATGACTTGGAGTAACCTACATTAAGTGAATATGACAAAAGAAATCACCAGAAATGACTTAAAGGGCAGAAAATGCATTGGACCTGTTCAACCCCAAATCTGAAAAAAACGTAAGGTCCGCGGTTGAAAAAATGGCAAAAATCTCAACTCGCAAAACTATTGATTTTTCTGCTTAGAATGACTGGGAATAACCTAAATTAAGTGAATATGACAAAAGAAATCACCAGAAATGATTAAAGGGCAGAAAATGCATTGGGAATGTTCAACCCCAAATCTGAAAAAAAAGTGAGGTCCGCGGTTGAAAAAAATGGCAAAAATCTCAACTCGCAAAACTGTTTGATTTCTCTGCTTAGAATGACTGGGAATAACCTACATTAAGTGAATATGACAAAAGAAATCACCAAAAATGACTTAAAGGGTAGAAAATGCATTGGGCCTGTTCAACCCCAAATCTGAAAAAAACGTAAGGTCCGCAGTTGAAAAAAATGGCAAAAATCTGAATTCGCAAAACTGTTGATTTTTCTGCTTAGAATGACTGGGAATAACCTAAATTAAGTGAATATGACAAAAGAAATCACCAGAAATGACTTGAAGGTCAGAAAATGCGTTGGGACTTTATTACCCCAAATCTGAAAAAAACGTAAGGTCCGCGGTTGAAAAAAATGGCAAAAATCTCAACTCGCAAAACTATTGATTTTTCTGCTTAGAATGACTGGGAATAACCTACATTAAGTGAATATGACAAAAGAAATCACCAGAAATGACTTAAAGGGCAGAAAATGCATTGGGCCTGTTCAACCCCAAATCTGAAAAAAAACGTAAGGTCCGCGGTTGAAAAAAATGCCAAAAATCTCAACTCGCAAAACTGTTGATCTTTCTGCTTAGAATGACTGGGAATAACCTACATTAAGTGAATATGACAAAAGAAATCACCAGAAATGACTTAAAGGGCAGAAAATGCATTGGGCCTGTTCAACCCCAAATCTGAAAAAAACGTAAGGTCCGCGGTTGAAAAAAATGCCAAACATCTCAACTCGCAAAACTGTTGATTTTTCTGCTTAGAATGACTGGGAATAACCTAAATTAAGTGAATATGACAAAAGAAATCACCAGAAATGACTTGAAGGTCAGAAAATGCGTTGGGACTTTTCTACCCCAAATCTGAAAAAAACGTAAGGTCCGCGGTTGAAAAAAATGGCAAAAATCTCAATTCGCAAAACTGTTGATTTTTCTGCTTAGAATGACTGGGAATAACCTACATTAAGTGAATATGACAAAAGAAATCACCAGAAATGACTTTAAGGGCAGAAAATGCTTTGGGCCTGTTCAACCCCAAATCTGAAAAAAACGTAAGGTCCGCGGTTGAAAAAAATGGCAAAAATCTCAACTCGCAAAACTGTTGATTTTTCTGCTTAGAATGACTGGGAATAACCTAAATTAAGTGAATATGACAAAAGAAATCACCAGAAATGACTTAAAGGGCAGAAAATGCATTGGGCCTGTTCAACCCCAAATCTGAAAAAAAACGTAAGGTCCGCGGTTGAAAAAAATGCCAAACATCTCAACTCGCAAAACTGTTGATCTTTCTGCTTAGAATGACTGGGAATAACCTACATTAAGTGAATATGACAAAAGAAATCACCAGAAAGGACTTAAAGGGCAGAAAATGCATTGGGCCTTTTCAACCCCAAATCTGAAAAAAAAGTAAGGTCCGCGGTTGAAAAAAATGGCAAAAATCTCAACTCGCAAAACTGTTTGATTTTTCTGCTTAGAATGACTGGGAATAACCTACATTAAGTGAATATGACAAAAGAAATCACCAGAAATGACTTAAAGGGCAGAAAATGCATTGGGCCTGTTCAACCCCAAATCTGAAAAAAACGTAAGGTCCGCGGTTGAAAAAAATGCCAAAAATCTCAACTCGCAAAACTGTTGATTTTTCTGCTTAGAATGACTGGGAATAACCTAAATTAAGTGAATATGACAAAAGAAATCACCAGAAATGAATTAAAGGGCAGAAAATGCGTTGGGCCTGTTCAACCCCAAATCTGAAAAAAACGTAAGGTCCGCGGTTGAAAAAAATGCCAAACATCTCAACTCGCAAAACTGTTGATCTTTCTGCTTAGAATGACTGGGAATAACCTACATTAAGTGAATATGACAAAAGAAATCACCAGAAAGGACTTAAAGGGCAGAAAATGCATTGGGCCTGTTCAACCCCAAATCTGAAAAAAAAGTAAGGTCCGCGGTTGAAAAAAATTGCAAAACTCTGAACTCGCAAAACTGTTGATGTCTCTGCTTAGAATGACTGGGAATAACCTACATTAAGTGAATATGACAAAAGAAATCACCAGAAATGACTTAAAGGGCAGAAAATGCATTGGACCTGTTCAACCCCAAATCTGAAAAAAAAGTAAGGTCCGCGGTTGAAAAAAATGGCAAAAATCTCAACTCGCAAAACTGTTGATATTTTTGCTTAGAATGACTGGGAATAACCTACATTAAGTGAATATGACAAAAGAAATCACCAGAAAGGACTTAAAGGGCAGAAAATGCATTGGGCCTGTTCAACCCCAAATCTGAAAAAAACGTAAGGTCCGCGGTTGAAAAAAATGCCAAAAATCTCAACTCGCAAAACTGTTGATCTTTTTGCTTAGAATGACTGGGAATAACCTAAATTAAGTGAATATGACAAAAGAAATCACCAGAAATGACTTAAAGGGCAGAAAATGCATTGGGCCTGTTCAACCCCAAATCTGAAAAAAACGTAAGGTCCGCGGTTGAAAAAAATGGCAAAAATCTCAACTCGCAAAACTGTTGATTTTTCTGCTTAGAATGACTGGGAATAACCTAAATTAAGTGAATATGACAAAAGAAATCACCAGAAATGACTTGAAGGTCAGAAAATGCGTTGGGACTTTTCTACCCCAAATCTGAAAAAAACGTAAGGTCCGCGGTTGAAAAAAATGGCAAAAATCTGAATTCGCAAAACTGTTGATGTCTCTGCTTAGAATGACTTGGAGTAACCTACATTAAGTGAATATGACAAAAGAAATCACCAGAAATGACTTAAAGGGCAGAAAATGCATTGGGCCTTTTCAACCCCAAATCTGAAAAAAAAGTAAGGTCCGCGGTTGAAAAAAATGGCAAAAATCTCAACTCGCAAAACTGTTTGATTTTTCTGCTTAGAATGACTGGGAATAACCTACATTAAGTGAATATGACAAAAGAAATCACCAGAAATGACTTAAAGGGCAGAAAATGCATTGGGCCTGTTCAACCCCAAATCTGAAAAAAACGTAAGGTCCGCGGTTGAAAAAAATGCCAAAAATCTCAACTCGCAAAACTGTTGATTTTTCTGCTTAGAATGACTGGGAATAACCTAAATTAAGTGAATATGACAAAAGAAATCACCAGAAATGAATTAAAGGGCAGAAAATGCGTTGGGCCTGTTCAACCCCAAATCTGAAAAAAACGTAAGGTCCGCGGTTGAAAAAAATGCCAAACATCTCAACTCGCAAAACTGTTGATTTTTCTGCTTAGAATGACTGGGAATAACCTACATTAAGTGAATATGACAAAAGAAATCACCAGAAAGGACTTAAAGGGCAGAAAATGCATTGGGCCTTTTCAACCCCAAATCTGAAAAAAAAGTAAGGTCCGCGGTTGAAAAAAATGGCAAAAATCTCAACTCGCAAAACTGTTTGATTTTTCTGCTTAGAATGACTGGGAATAACCTACATTAAGTGAATATGACAAAAGAATTCACCAGAAATGACTTAAAGGGCAAAAAATGCATTGGGCCTGTTCAACCCCAAATCTGAAAAAAACGTAAGGTCCACGGTTGAAAAAAATGGCAAAAATCTCAACTCGCAAAACTGTTGATTTTTCTGCTTAGAATGACTGGGAATAACCTAAATTAAGTGAATATGACAAAAGAAATCACCAGAAATGACTTGAAGGGCAGAAAATGCATTGGGCCTGTTCAACCCCAAATCTGAAAAAAACGTCAGGTCCGCGGTTGAAAAAAATGGCAAAAATCTCAACTTGCAAAACTGTTGATTTTTCTGCTTAGAATGACTGGGAATAACCTAAATTAAGTGAATGTGACAACAGAAATCACCAGAAATGACTTAAAGGGCAGAAAATGCATTGGGCCTGTTCAACGCCAAATCTGAAAAAAACGTAAGGTCCGCGGTTGAAAAAAATGGCAAAAATCTCAACTCGCAAAAATGTTGATCTTTTTGCTTAGAATGACAGGGAATAACCTAAATTAAGTGAATATGACAAAAGAAATCACCAGAAATGACTTAAAGGGCAGAAAATGCATTGGGCCTGTTCAACCCCAAATCTGAAAAAAAACTTAAGGTCCGCGGTTGAAAAAAATACCACACATCTCAACTCGCAAAACTGTTGATCTTTCTGTTTAGAATGACTGGGAATAACCTACATTAAGTGAATATGACAAAAGAAATCACCAGAAAGGACTTAAAGGGCAGAAAATGCATTGGGCCTTTTCAACCCCAAATCTGAAAAAAAAGTAAGGTCCGCGGTTGAAAAAAATGGCAAAAATCTCAACTCGCAAAACTGTTTGATTTCTCTGCTTAGAATGACTGGGAATAACCTACATTAAGTGAATATGACAAAAGAAATCACCAAAAATGACTTAAAGGGCAGAAAATGCATTGGGCCTGTTTAACCCCAAATCTGAAAAAAACGTACGGTCCGCAGTTGAAAAAAATGGCAAAAATCTCAACTCGCAAAACTGTTGATTTTTCTGCTTAGAATGACTGGGAATAACCTAAATTAAGTGAATATGACAAAAGAAATCACCAGAAATGAATTAAAGGGCAGAAAATGCGTTGGGCCTGTTCAACCCCAAATCTGAAAAAAACGTAAGGTCCGCGGTTGAAAGAAATGGCAAAAATCTCAACTCGCAAAACTGTTTGATTTCTCTGCTTAGAATGACTGGGAATAACCTACATTAAGTGAATATGACAAAAGAATTCACCAGAAATGACTTAAAGGGCAGAAAATGCATTGGGCCTGTTCAACTCCAAATCTGAAAAAAACGTAAGGTCTGCGGTTGAAAAAATGCCAAAAATCTCAACTCGCAAAACT
>JAFBMS010003293.1:0-13542 GCA_019788955.1 Albula glossodonta | reverse complement strand
TTTTCTACCCTTTTATCCATTTCTGCTGCCTTTTTCTTCCGTGGCTGCTGTCTGCAGGTGATTTCCAACCATTTTAAGCAGTAAAATGCTGAATTTGAGAGAGTCGGATTTTTCACGCATTTTTCAGGTCCGCGGCTTACGTTTTTTTCGGTTTCAGCCAAAACTGTTTCCTCGCGTTTTCTACCCTTTAATCCATTTCTGCTGCCTTTTTCTTCCGTGGCTGCTGTCTGCAGGTGATTTCCAACCATTTTAAGCAGTAAAATGCTGAATTTGAGAGAGTCGGATTTTTCACACTTTTTTCAGGTCCGCGGCTTACGTTTTTTTTCGGTTTTGCCCACATCTGATTCCTTGCGTTTTTCTACCCTTTTATACATTTCTGCTGCATTTTTCTTCCGTGGCTACTGCCTGCAGGTGATTTCCAACCATTTTAAGCAGTAAAATGCTGAATTTGAGAGACTCGGATTTTTCACACTTTTTTCAGGTCCGCGGCTTACGTTTTTTTCGGTTTCAGCAAAAACTGTTTCCTTGCGTTTTCTACCCTTTTATCCATTTCTGCTACATTTTTCTTCCGTGGCTGCTGTCTGCAGGTGATTTCCAACCATTTTAAGCAGTAAAATGCTGAATTTGAGAGAGTCGGATTTTTCACACTTTTTTCAGGTCCGCGGCTTACGTTTTTTTCGGTTTCAGCCAAAACTGTTTCCTCGCGTTTTCTACCCTTTTATCCATTTCTGCTGCCTTTTTCTTCTGTGGCTGCTGTCTGCAGGTGATTTCCAACCATTTTAAGCAGTAAAATGCTGAATTTGAGAGACTCGGATTTTTCACACATTTTTCAGGTCCGCGGCTTACGTTTTTTTTCGGTTTAGGCCACAACTGATTCCTTGCGTTTTCTACCCTTTTATACATTTCTGCTGCATTTTTCTTCCATGGCTGCTGTCTGCAGGTGATTTCCAACCATTTTAAGCAGTAAAATGCTGAATTTGAGAGACTCGGATTTTTCACACTTTTTTCAGGTCCGCTGCTTACGTTTTTTTCGGTTTTGGATTTGAGAGACTCGGATTTTTCACACTTTTTTCAGGTCCGCGGCTTACGTTTTTTTTCGGTTTTGGCCACAACTGATTCCTTGCGTTTTTCTACCCTTTTATACATTTCTGCTGCATTTTTCTTCCGTGGCTACTGCCTGCAGGTGATTTCCAACCATTTTAAGCAGTAAAATGCTGAATTTGAGAGAGTCGGATTTTTCACACTTTTTTCAGGTCCGCGGCTTACGTTTTTTTTCGGTTTAGGCCAAAACTGTTTCCTCGCGTTTTCTACCCTTTTATCCATTTCTGCTACATTTTTCTTCCGTGGCTGCTGTCTGCAGGTGATTTCCAACCATTTTAAGCAGTAAAATGCTGAATTTGAGAGATTCGGATTTTTCACACTTTTTTCAGGTCCGCGGCTTACGTTTTTTTCGGTTTCAGCAAAAACTGTTTCCTCGCGTTTTCTACCCTTTAATCCATTTCTGCTGCCTTTTTCTTCCGTGGCTGCTGTCTGCAGGTGATTTCCAACCATTTTAAGCAGTAAAATGCTGAATTTGAGAGAGTCGGATTTTTCACACATTTTTCAGGTCCGCGGCTTACGTTTTTTTCGGTTTCAGCCAAAACTGTTTCCTCGCGTTTTCTACCCTTTAATCCATTTCTGCTGCCTTTTTCTTCCGTGGCTGCTGTCTGCAGGTGATTTCCAACCATTTTAAGCAGTAAAATGCTGAATTTGAGAGAGTCGGATTTTTCACACTTTTTTCAGGTCCGCGGCTTACGTTTTTTTCGGTTTCAGCCAAAACTGTTTCCTCGCGTTTTCTACCCTTTTATCCATTTCTGCTGCATTTTTCTTCCGTGGCTGCTGTCTGCAGGTGATTTCCAACCATTTTAAGCAGTAAAATGCTGAATTTGAGAGACTCGGATTTTTCACACTTTTTTCAGGTCCGCGGCTTACGTTTTTTTTCGGTTTAGGCCACAACTGATTCCTTGCGTTTTTCTACCCTTTTATACATTTCTGCTGCATTTTTCTTCCGTGGCTGCTGTCTGCAGGTGATTTCCAACCATTTTAAGCAGTAAAATGCTGAATTTGAGAGACTCGGATTTTTCACACTTTTTTCAGGTCCGCGGCTTACGTTTTTTTTCGGTTTTGGCCACAACTGATTCCTTGCGTTTTTCTACCCTTTTATACATTTCTGCTGCATTTTTCTTCCGTGGCTACTGCCTGCAGGTGATTTCCAACCATTTTAAGCAGTAAAATGCTGAATTTGAGAGAGTCGGATTTTTCACACATTTTTCAGGTCCGCGGCTTACGTTTTTTTTCGGTTTCAGCCAAAACTGTTTCCTCGCGTTTTCTACCCTTTAATCCATTTCTGCTGCCTTTTTCTTCCGTGGCTGCTGTCTGCAGGTGATTTCCAACCATTTTAAGCAGTAAAATGCTGAATTTGAGAGACTCGGATTTTTCACACTTTTTTCAGGTCCGCGGCTTACGTTTTTTTCGGTTTCAGCCAAAACTGTTTCCTTGCGTTTTCTACCCTTTTATCCATTTCTGCTGCCTTTTTCTTCCGTGGCTGCTGTCTGCAGGTGATTTCCAACCATTTTAAGCAGTAAAATGCTGAATTTGAGAGAGTCGGATTTTTCACACTTTTTTCAGGTCCGCGGCTTACGTTTTTTTCGGTTTTGGCCACAACTGATTCCTTGCGTTTTCTACCCTTTTATCCATTTCTGCTGCCTTTTTCTTCCGTGGCTGCTGTCTGCAGGTGATTTCCAACAATTTTAAGCAGTAAAATGCTGAATTTGAGAGAGTCGGATTTTTCACACTTTTTTCAGGTCAGCGACTTACGTTTTTTTCGGTTTTGGCCAATACCGATTCCTTGCGTTTTCTACCCTTTAATCCATTTCTGCTGCCTTTTTCTTCCGTGGCTGCTGTCTGCAGGTGATTTCCAACCATTTTAAGCAGTAAAATGCTGAATTTGAGAGAGTCGGATTTTTCACACTTTTTTCAGGTCCGCGGCTTACGTTTTTTTCGGTTTTGGCCACAACTGATTCCTTGCGTTTTCTACCCTTTAATCCATTTCTGGTGCCTTTTTCTTCCGTGGCTGCTGTCTGCAGGTGATTTCCAACCATTTTAAGCAGTAAAATGCTGAATTTGAGAGAGTCGGATTTTTCACACATTTTTCAGGTCCGCGGCTTACGTTTTTTTTCAGTTTTGGCCACAACTGATTCCTTGCGTTTTCTACCCTTTTATCCATTTCTGCTGCCTTTTTCTTCCGTGGCTGCTGTCTGCAGGTGATTTCCAACCATTTTAAGCAGTAAAATGCTGAATTTGAGAGAGTCGGATTTTTCACACTTTTTTCAGGTCCGCGGCTTACGTTTTTTTCGGTTTCAACCAAAACTGATTCCTTGCGTTTTCTACCCTTTTATCCATTTCTGCTGCCTTTTTCTTCCGTGGCTGCTGTCTGCAGGTGATTTCCAACCATTTTAAGCAGTAAAATGCTGAATTTGAGAGACTCGGATTTTTCACACTTTTTTCAGGTCCGCGGCTTACGTTTTTTTCGGTTTTGGCCACAACTGATTCCTTGCGTTTTCTACCCTTTTATCCATTTCTGCTGCCTTTTTCTTCCGTGGCTGCTGTCTGCAGGTGATTTCCAACCATTTTAAGCAGTAAAATGCTGAATTTGAGAGAGTCGGATTTTTCACACTTTTTTCAGGTCCGCGGCTTACGTTTTTTTCGGTTTTGGCCACAACTGATTCCTTGCGTTTTCTACCCTTTAATCCATTTCTGCTGCATTTTTCTTCCGTGGCTGCTGTCTGCAGGTGATTTCCAACCATTTTAAGCAGTAAAATGCTGAATTTGAGAGAGTCGGATTTTTCACACTTTTTTCAGGTCCGCGGCTTACGTTTTTTTCGGTTTTGACCAAAACTGTTTCCTCGCGTTTTCTACCCTTTTATCCATTTCTGCTGCCTTTTTCTTCCGTGGCTGCTGTCTGCAGGTGATTTCCAACCATTTTAAGCAGTAAAATGCTGAATTTGAGAGAGTCGGATTTTTCACACTTTTTTCAGGTCCGCGGCTTACGTTTTTTTTCGGTTTTGGCCACAACTGATTCCTTGCGTTTTTCTACCCTTTTATCCATTTCTGCTGCCTTTTTCTTCCGTGGCTGCTGTCTGCAGGTGATTTCCAACCATTTTAAGCAGTAAAATGCTGAATTTGAGAGAGTCGGATTTTTCACACTTTTTTCAGGTCCGCGGCTTACGTTTTTTTCGGTTTCAGCCAAAACTGTTTCCTCGCGTTTTCTACCCTTTAATCCATTTCTGCTGCCTTTTTCTTCCGTGGCTGCTGTCTGCAGGTGATTTCCAACCATTTTAAGCAGTAAAATGCTGAATTTGAGAGAGTCGGATTTTTCACACTTTTTTCAGGTCCGCGGCTTACGTTTTTTTCGGTTTTGAGCCACAACTGATTCCTTGCGTTTTCTACCCTTTAATCCATTTCTGCTGCCTTTTTCTTCCGTGGCTGCTGTCTGCAGGTGATTTCCAACCATTTTAAGCAGTAAAATGCTGAATTTGAGAGAGTCGGATTTTTCACACTTTTTTCAGGTCCGCGGCTTACGTTTTTTTCGGTTTTGGCCACAACTGATTCCTTGCGTTTTCTACCCTTTTATCCATTTCTGCTACATTTTTCTTCCGTGGCTGCTGTCTGCAGGTGATTTCCAACCATTTTAAGCAGTAAAATGCTGAATTTGAGAGAGTCGGATTTTTCACACTTTTTTTCAGGTCCGCGGCTTACGTTTTTTTCGGTTTTGGCCACAACTGATTCCTTGCGTTTTCTACCCTTTTATCCATTTCTGCTGCCTTTTTCTTCCGTGGCTGCTGTCTGCAGGTGATTTCCAACCATTTTAAGCAGTAAAATGCTGAATTTGAGAGAGTCGGATTTTTCACACTTTTTTCAGGTCCGCGGCTTACGTTTTTTTTCGGTTTCAGCCAAAACTGTTTCCTCGCGTTTTCTACCCTTTTATCCATTTCTGCTGCCTTTTTCTTCCGTGGCTGCTGTCTGCAGGTGATTTCCAACCATTTTAAGCAGTAAAATGCTGAATTTGAGAGAGTCGGATTTTTCACACTTTTTTCAGGTCCGCGGCTTACGTTTTTTTCGGTTTTGGCCACAACTGATTCCTTGCGTTTTCTACCCTTTTATCCATTTCTGCTGCCTTTTTCTTCCGTGGTTGCTGTCTGCAGGTGATTTCCAACAATTTTAAGCAGTAAAATGCTGAATTTGAGAGAGTCGGATTTTTCACACTTTTTTCAGGTCCGCGGCTTACGTTTTTTTCGGTTTTGGCCAGAACTGATTCCTTGCGTTTTCTACCCTTTTATCCATTTCTGCTGCCTTTTTCTTCCGTGGCTGCTGTCTGCAGGTGATTTCCAACAATTTTAAGCAGTAAAATGCTGAATTTGAGAGAGTCGGATTTTTCACACTTTTTTCAGGTCCGCGGCTTACGTTTTTTTCGGTTTTGGCCACAACTGATTCCTTGCGTTTTCTACCCTTTTATCCATTTCTGCTGCATTTTTCTTCCGTGGCTGCTGTCTGCAGGTGATTTCCAACCATTTTAAGCAGTAAAATGCTGAATTTGAGAGAGTCGGATTTTTCACACTTTTTTCAGGTCCGCGGCTTACGTTTTTTTCGGTTTTGGCCACAACTGATTCCTGCGTTTTCTACCCTTTAATCCATTTCTGCTGCCTTTTTCTTCCGTGGTTGCTGTCTGCAGGTGATTTCCAACCATTTTAAGCAGTAAAATGCTGAATTTGAGAGAGTCGGATTTTTCACACTTTTTTCAGGTCCGCGGCTTACGTTTTTTTCGGTTTCAGCCACAACTGTTTCCTCGCGTTTTCTACCCTTTTATCCATTTCTGCTGCCTTTTTCTTCCGTGGCTGCTGTCTGCAGGTGATTTCCAACCATTTTAAGCAGTAAAATGCTGAATTTGAGAGAGTCGGATTTTTCACACTTTTTTCAGGTCCGCGGCTTACGTTTTTTTCGGTTTTGGCCACAACTGATTCCTTGCGTTTTCTACCCATTAATCCATTTCTGGTGCCTTTTTCTTCCGTGGCTGCTGTCTGTAGGTGATTTCCAACCATTTTAAGCAGTAAAATGCTGAATTTGAGAGAGTCGGATTTTTCACACTTTTTTCAGGTCCGCGGCTTACGTTTTTTTCGGTTTTGGCCACAACTGATTCCTTGCGTTTTCTACCCTTTTATCCATTTCTGCTGCCTTTTTCTTCCGTGGCTGCTGTCTGCAGGTGATTTCCAACCATTTTAAGCAGTAAAATGCTGAATTTGAGAGAGTCGGATTTTTCACACTTTTTTCAGGTCCGCGGCTTACGGTTTTTTCGGTTTCAGCCAAAACTGGTTCCTCGCGTTTTCTACCCTTTTATACATTTCTGCTGCATTTTTCTTCCGTGGCTGCTGTCTGCAGGTGATTTCCAACCATTTTAAGCAGTAAAATGCTGAATTTGAGAGAGTCGGATTTTTCACACTTTTTTCAGGTCCGCGGCTTACGTTTTTTTCGGTTTAGGCCACAACTGATTCCTTGCGTTTTCTACCCTTTTATCCATTTCTGCTGCATTTTTCTTCCGTGGCTGCTGTCTGCAGGTGATTTCCAACCATTTTAAGCAGTAAAATGCTGAATTTGAGAGAGTCGGATTTTTCACACATTTTTCAGGTCCGCGGCTTACGTTTTTTTCGGTTTCGGCCAAAACTGTTTCCTCGCGTTTTCTACCCTTTAATCCATTTCTGCTGCCTTTTTCTTCCGTGGCTGCTGTCTGCAGGTGATTTCCAACCATTTTAAGCAGTAAAATGCTGAATTTGAGAGACTCGGATTTTTCACACTTTTTTCAGGTCCGCGGCTTACGTTTTTTTCGGTTTCAGCCAAAACTGTTTCCTTGCGTTTTCTACCCTTTTATCCATTTCTGCTGCCTTTTTCTTCCGTGGCTGCTGTCTGCAGGTGATTTCCAACCATTTTAAGCAGTAAAATGCTGAATTTGAGAGAGTCGGATTTTTCACACTTTTTTCAGGTCCGCGGCTTACGTTTTTTTTCGGTTTTGGCCACAACTGATTCCTTGCGTTTTTCTACCCTTTTATCCATTTCTGCTGCATTTTTCTTCCGTGGCTGCTGTCTGCAGGTGATTTCCAACCATTTTAAGCAGTAAAATGCTGAATTTGAGAGAGTCGGATTTTTCACACTTTTTTCAGGTCCGCGGCTTACGTTTTTTTTCGGTTTTGGCCACAACTGATTCCTTGCGTTTTTCTACCCTTTTATACATTTCTGCTGCATTTTTCTTCCGTGGCTGCTGTCTGCAGGTGATTTCCAACCATTTTAAGCAGTAAAATGCTGAATTTGAGAGAGTCGGATTTTTCACACTTTTTTCAGGTCCGCGGCTTACGTTTTTTTCGGTTTTGGCCACAACTGATTCCTTGCGTTTTCTACCCTTTTATCCATTTCTGCTACATTTTTCTTCCGTGGCTGCTGTCTGCAGGTGATTTCCAACCATTTTAAGCAGTAAAATGCTGAATTTGAGAGAGTCGGATTTTTCACACATTTTTCAGGTCCGCGGCTTACGTTTTTTTCGGTTTCAGCCAAAACTGTTTCCTCGCGTTTTCTACCCTTTAATCCATTTCTGCTGCCTTTTTCTTCCGTGGCTGCTGTCTGCAGGTGATTTCCAACCATTTTAAGCAGTAAAATGCTGAATTTGAGAGAGTCGGATTTTTCACACTTTTTTCAGGTCCGCGGCTTACGTTTTTTTCGGTTTTGGCCACAACTGATTCCTTGCGTTTTCTACCCTTTTATCCATTTCTGCTACATTTTTCTTCCGTGGCTGCTGTCTGCAGGTGATTTCCAACCATTTTAAGCAGTAAAATGCTGAATTTGAGAGAGTCGGATTTTTCACACATTTTTCAGGTCCGCGGCTTACGTTTTTTTTTCGGTTTAGGCCACAACTGATTCCTTGCGTTTTCTACCCTTTTATCCATTTCTGCTCCCTTTTTCTTCCGTGGCTGCTGTCTGCAGGTGATTTCCAACCATTTTAAGCAGTAAAATGCTGAATTTGAGAGAGTCGGATTTTTCACACATTTTTCAGGTCCGCGGCTTACGTTTTTTTTGGTTTCAGCAAAAACTGTTTCCTCGCGTTTTCTACCCTTTTATCCATTTCTGCAGCCTTTTTCTTCCGTGGCTGCTGTCTGCAGGTGATTTCCAACCATTTTAAGCAGTAAAATGCTGAATTTGAGAGAGTCGGATTTTTCACACTTTTTTCAGGTCCGCGGCTTACGTTTTTTTTGGTTTCAGCCAAAACTGTTTCCTCGCATTTTCTACCCTTTTATCCATTTCTGCTGCCTTTTTCTTCTGTGGCTGCTGTCTGCAGGTGATTTCCAACCATTTTAAGCAGTAAAATGCTGAATTTGAGAGACTCGGATTTTTCACACATTTTTCAGGTCCGCGGCTTACGTTTTTTTCGGTTTTGGCCACAACTGATTCCATGCGTTTTCTACCCATTAATCCATTTCTGGTGCCTTTTTCTTCCGTGGCTGCTGTCTGTAGGCGATTTCCAACCATTTTCAGCAGTAAAATGCTGAATTTGAGAGAGTCGGATTTTTCACACTTTTTTCAGGTCCGCGGCTTATGTTTTTTTCGGTTTTGGCCACAACTGATTCCTTGCGTTTTCTACCCATTAATCCATTTCTGCTGCCTTTTTCTTCCGTGGCTGCTGTCTGCAGGTGATTTCCAACTATTTTAAGCAGTAAAATGCTGAATTTGAGAGAGTCGGATTTTTCACACATTTTTCAGGTCCGCGGCTTACGTTTTTTTCGGTTTTGGTCACAACTGATTCCTTGCGTTTTCTACCCTTTTATCCATTTCTGCTGCATTTTTCTTCCGTGGCTGCTGTCTGCAGGTGATTTCCAACCATTTTAAGCAGTAAAATGCTGAATTTGAGAGACTCGGATTTTTCACACTTTTTTCAGGTCCGCGGCTTACGTTTTTTTTCGGTTTTGGCCACAACTGATTCCTTGCGTTTTTCTACCCTTTTATACATTTCTGCTGCATTTTTCTTCCGTGGCTACTGCCTGCAGGTGATTTCCAACCATTTTAAGCAGTAAAATGCTGAATTTGAGAGACTCGGATTTTTCACACTTTTTTCAGGTCCGCGGCTTACGTTTTTTTTTCGGTTTAGGCCACAACTGATTCCTTGCGTTTTCCTACCCTTTTATACATTTCTGCTGCATTTTTCTTCCGTGGCTGCTGTCTGCAGGTGATTTCCAACCATTTTAAGCAGTAAAATGCTGAATTTGAGAGACTCGGATTTTTCACACTTTTTTCAGGTCCGCGGCTTACGTTTTTTTCGGTTTTGGTCACAACTGATTCCTTTCGTTTTCTACCCTTTTATCCATTTCTGCTGCATTTTTCTTCCGTGGCTGCTGTCTGCAGGTGATTTCCAACCATTTTAAGCAGTAAAATGCTGAATTTGAGAGAGTCGGATTTTTCACACTTTTTTCAGGTCCGCGGCTTACGTTTTTTTCGGTTTCAGCCAAAACTGTTTCCTCGCGTTTTCTACCCTTTTATCCATTTCTGCTGCCTTTTTCTTCCGTGGCTGCTGTCTGCAGGTGATTTCCAACCATTTTAAGCAGTAAAATGGTGAATTTGAGAGACTCGGATTTTTCACACTTTTTTCAGGTCCGCGGCTTACGTTTTTTTCGGTTTTGGCCACAACTGATTCCTTGCGTTTTCTACCCTTTTATCCATTTCTGCTACATTTTTCTTCCGTGGCTGCTGTCTGCAGGTGATTTCCTACCATTTTAAGCAGTAAAATGCTGAATTTGAGAGAGTCGGATTTTTCACACTTTCTTCAGGTCCGCGGCTTACGTTTTTTTTGGTTTCAGCCAAAACTGTTTCCTCGCGTTTTCTACCCTTTTATCCATTTCTGCTGCCTTTTTCTTCTGTGGCTGCTGTCTGCAGGTGATTTCCAACCATTTTAAGCAGTAAAATGCTGAATTTGAGAGACTCGGATTTTTCACACTTTTTTCAGGTCCGCGGCTTACGTTTTTTTCGGTTTTGGCCACAACTGATTCCTTGCGTTTTTCTACCCTTTTATACATTTCTGCTGCATTTTTCTTCCGTGGCTGCTGTCTGCAGGTGATTTCCAACCATTTTAAGCAGTAAAATGCTGAATTTGAGAGACTCGGATTTTTCACACTTTTTTCAGGTCCGCGGCTTACGTTTTTTTTCGGTTTTGGCCACAACTGATTCCTTGCGTTTTTCTACCCTTTTATACATTTCTGCTGCATTTTTCTTCCGTGGCTGCTGTCTGCAGGTGATTTCCAACCATTTTAAGCAGTAAAATGCTGAATTTGAGAGAGTCGGATTTTTCACACTTTTTTCAGGTCCGCGGCTTACGTTTTTTTTCGGTTTCAACCAAAACTGTTTCCTCGCGTTTTCTACCCTTTTATCCATTTCTGCTGCCTTTTTCTTCCGTGGCTGCTGTCTGCAGGTGATTTCCAACCATTTTAAGCAGTAAAATGCTGAATTTGAGAGACTCGGATTTTTCACACTTTTTTCAGGTCCGCGGCTTACGTTTTTTTCGGTTTTGGCCACAACTGATTCCTTGCGTTTTCTACCCTTTTATCCATTTCTGCTGCATTTTTCTTCCGTGGCTGCTGTCTGCAGGTGATTTCCAACCATTTTAAGCAGTAAAATGCTGAATTTGAGAGAGTCGGATTTTTCACACTTTTTTCAGGTCCGCGGCTTACGTTTTTTTCGGTTTCAACCAAAACTGTTTCCTCGCGTTTTCTACCCTTTTATCCATTTCTGCTGCCTTTTTCTTCTGTGGCTGCTGTCTGCAGGTGATTTCCAACCATTTTAAGCAGTAAAATGCTGAATTTGAGAGACTCGGATTTTTCACAATTTTTTCAGGTCCGCGGCTTACGTTTTTTTCGGTTTTGGCCACAACTGATTCCTTGCGTTTTCTACCCTTTTATCCATTTCTGCTACATTTTTCTTCCGTGGCTGCTGTCTGCAGGTGATTTCCAACCATTTTAAGCAGTAAAATGCTGAATTTGAGAGAGTCGGATTTTTCACACTTTTTTCAGGTCCGCGGCTTACGTTTTTTTCGGTTTCAGCCAAAACTGTTTCCTCGCGTTTTCTACCCTTTTATCCATTTCTGCTGCATTTTTCTTCCGTGGCTGCTGTCTGCAGGTGATTTCCAACCATTTTAAGCAGTAAAATGCTGAATTTGAGAGACTCGGATTTTTCACACTTTTTCAGGTCCGCGGCTTACGTTTTTTTCGGTTTTGGCCACAACTGATTCCTTGCGTTTTCTACCCTTTTATCCATTTCTGCTACATTTTTCTTCCGTGGCTGCTGTCTGCAGGTGATTTCCAACCATTTTAAGCAGTAAAATGCTGAATTTGAGAGAGTCGGATTTTTCACACTTTTTTCAGGTCCGCGGCTTACGTTTTTTTTCGGTTTTGGCCACAACTGATTCCTTGCGTTTTTCTACCCTTTTATACATTTCTTCTGCATTTTTCTTCCGTGGCTACTGCCTGCAGGTGATTTCCAACCATTTTAAGCAGTAAAATGCTGAATTTGAGAGAGTCGGATTTTTCACACTTTTTTCAGGTCCGCGGCTTACGTTTTTTTCGGTTTTGGCCACAACTGATTCCATGCGTTTTCTACCCATTAATCCATTTCTGCTGCCTTTTTCTTCCGTGGCTGCTGTCTGCAGGTGATTTCCAACCATTTTAAGCAGTAAAATGCTGAATTTGAGAGAGTCGGATTTTTCACACTTTTTTCAGGTCTGCGGCTTACGTTTTTTTCGGTTTTGGCCACAACTGATTCCATGCGTTTCCTACCCTTTAATCAATTTCTGCTGCCTTTTTCTTCCGTGGCTGATGTCTGCAGGTGATTTCCAACCATTTTAAGCAGTAAAATGCTGAATTTGAGAGAGTCGGATTTTTCACACTTTTTTCAGGTCCGCGGCTTACGTTTTTTTCGGTTTAGGCCACAACTGATTCCTTGCGTTTTTCTACCCTTTAATCCATTTCTTCTGCCTTTTTCTTCCGTGGCTGCTGTCTGCAGGTGATTTCCAACCATTTTAAGCAGTAAAATGCTGAATTTGAGAGAGTCGGATTTTTCACACTTTTTTCAGGTCCGCGGCTTACGTTTTTTTCGGTTTTGGCCACAACTGATTCCTTGCGTTTTCTACCCATTAATCCATTTCTGGTGCCTGTTTCTTCCGTGGCTGCTGTCTGTAGGTGATTTCCAACCATTTTAAGCAGTAAAATGCTGAATTTGAGAGAGTCGGATTTTTCACACTTTTTTCAGGTCCGCGGCTTACGTTTTTTTCGGTTTCAACCAAAACTGGTTCCTCGCGTTTTCTACCCTTTTATACATTTCTGCTGCCTTTTTCTTCCGTGGCTGCTGTCTGCAGGTGATTTCCAACCATTTTCAGCAGTAAAATGCTGAATTTGAGAGACTCGGATTTTTCACACTTTTTTCAGGTCAGCGGCTTACGTGTTTTTTCGGTTTTGGCCACAACTGATTCCTTGCGTTTTCTTCCCTTTAATCCAATTCTGGTGCCTTTTTCTTCCGTGGCTGCTGTCTGCAGGTGATTTCCAACCATTTTAAGCAGTAAAATGCTGAATTTGAGAGAGTCGGATTTTTCACACTTTTTTCAGGTCCGCGGCTTACGTTTTTTTCGGTGTCAGCCAAAACTGTTTCCTCGCGTTTTCTACCCTTTTATCCATTTCTGCTGCCTTTTTCTTCCGTGGCTGCTGTCTGCAGGTGATTTCCAACCATTTTAAGCAGTAAAATGCTGAATTTGAGAGACTCGGATTTTTCACACTTTTTTCAGGTCCGCGGCTTACGTTTTTGTTCGGTTTTGGCCACAACTTATTCCTTGCGTTTTTCTACCCTTTTATACATTGCTGCTGCATTTTTCTTCCGTGGCTACTGCCTGCAGGTGATTTCCAACCATTTTAAGCAGTAAAATGCTGAATTTGAGAGAGTCGGATTTTTCACACTTTTTTCAGGTTCGCGGCTTACGTTTTTTTCGGTTTCAGCCAAAACTGTTTCCTCGCGTTTTCTACCCTTTTATCCATTTCTGCTGCCTTTTTCTTCCGTGGCTGCTGTCTGCAGGTGATTTCCAACCATTTTAAGCAGTAAAATGCTGAATTTGAGAGACTCGGATTTTTCACACTTTTTTCAGGTCCGCGGCTTACGTTTTTTTCGGTTTTGGCCACAACTGATTCCTTGCGTTTTCTACCCTTTTATCCATTTCTGCTACATTTTTCTTCCGTGGCTGCTTTCTGCAGGTGATTTCCAACCATTTTAAGCAGTAAAATGCTGAATTTGAGAGAGTCGGATTTTTCACACTTTTTTCAGGTCCGCGGCTTACGTTTTTTTCGGTTTCAGCCAAAACTGTTTCCTCGCGTTTTCTACCCTTTTATCCATTTCTGCTGCCTTTTTCTTCAGTGGCTGCTGTCTGCAGGTGATTTC
>JAFBMS010003292.1:7500-13561 GCA_019788955.1 Albula glossodonta | reverse complement strand
GACCGATTTCTCAGTACCTCACACCTGTACAAGTACATACATACTCACTAGCACACACGCAAGCATGCTCATACATACAAAGATAGACAGAGGGAACAAGAGACAGAACGGAAGAGAGAAGAAAGAGAAGACACCTGGCAGAAGTTCACAGAAAGTCGAGTAGCTGTAGTAGCAATCAGCAGTGGTAGCTGAAGGCTGACAGGGCAGGTGTTTCTGTGCAGGTAAATTAGCAGAACGCAGACAGAGAGACAGCGGACAAATAACTCAGAGGTGCACTGCCTGAGTGTGCTGACGTCTCTGACAGTTCTGAACACACGAGAAATTTCTCATAAATCACTCAGAGATGAGACAAACAAAGACCACAGCAGGCACGAAGGAGCATGTGCGCTAATCTGCGCTTGGAAGACAAACGCAGATTCCATCTCTTTTTGTCCTCTCTCAAAAACGGCACACTAAAACAAATTGAAACAGGTGGAATCTTCTTATCCGTTCGTGCAGGGAAATTGATTAAAGATTTGCTTCAATGGGAAAAACATTGCCACATGGTTTTACAAGCAAGAAGTTTGGCAGGCACACATCAGTAAAAGTATACACGCACACACTCACACAACAAGCATAAAAGCCTGACACACACATTCCCACATGCACATATAAACAAGCATTAAAGCACTGACACACACAACACACACATAGACATAGGGGTCAAATGGGTGGGGGGGGTGTGATGTAGATGTAGAGTAGTATGGATCACATTCAGATCATAATCCACAGTGTGTAATCTGCCGGTGCATTCCTGTGCCCCCGCAGGGTTCTGTATGGAACAAGATCGCTGAGATCCCAAGGGCCTGTTTGATGGTCTGGTGTCTCTGCAGCTGCTGTAAGTACCCCACCCTGCATCTGGGGGTTTGGACAAGGGAACGGGTGACCCCACTGAGCAGGTCAAAGGTCAGGGCCCATGCTCATAAACAATCTCAGAAGGAATGGGGTTAGAGTGTAGTATAATGGGTAGGGAGCTGGGCTTGTAACTCAGAGGTTACAGTGTAGTGTAATGTTTAGGGAGCTGGGATTGTAGCTCAGGGGTTACAGAGTAGTATAATGGTTAGGGAGCTGGGCTTGTAGCTCAGAGGTTACAGTGTAGTATAATTATTAGGGAGCTGGGCTTGTAGCTCAGAGGTTACAGTGTAGTATAATGGTTAGGGAGCTGGGCTTGTAGCTCAGAGGTTACAGTGTAGTGTAATGGTTAGGGAGCTGGCTTGTAGCTCAGAGGTTACAGTGTAGTGTAATGGTTAGGGAGCTGGGCTTGTAGCTCAGAGGTTACAGTGTAGTGTAATGGTTAGGGAGCTGGGCTTGTAGCTCAGAGGTTACAGTGTAGTATAATGGTTAGGGAGCTGGGCTCTGTTGTACCCTTGACCATGGTACCTTTGCACATATCCCTGATTATCACTCCTGGTCCTTGTATTAGATTGACTTATTCAATTACTATAACATTTTTATAAACTATTTATAGGTTATATTACTTAGTTATTAGATATTTTTCTGGTGTACACATGTGGGTGCATATATATTTTGGGTGTGTGTGCGTGCACATGTATTTGTGCGTGTTCTACATATGTTTTGTTTTTTTGTGTGTGCAGTAGTGTTCAGTGTGAAACATCAGCCATGCCAGCTCTCTGTAATCTGAGAGTTCGTTGGGCAGAGCAATGGTTAATTTGCCTGGTTTTTTCCCTATAAAAGGAAGCGGGCGCAACAGGGAACACAAGCGTGGGCAGCCGAAGCCTTTAAACAGTCCGAAACAGGCCGTTTGGGGCCATGCAGCGCACCGAGTGAAGCATCGCTTTTTGTTTTTCTCTCTTCTCCCCGGGGAACCTGCGCACCGTCATTAGCATTTAAATTGGATCTGATTACAAGCATATCTCTCACACCTAGTTATAGAGATGCAGACATGGAAACATTGCTCAAACATAATGGTAGTATTTAATGGTGTAATTTGAAGAGATTTGCTCTTTTTTTTAATGGTGCTGTTTGTGCTTTTGTCCTTAATGATTTTGTGAGATGGAGAAACTGTACTGCTTAATGCCTCCAGCAGTAACACATCAGCAGATTGCTCAGGGAGCATCCAGGTTAGAGAGGTGTGCATCAGCTGGTTATCATCCAGGTTAGAGAGGTGTGCATCAGCTGGTTATTATCCAGGTTAGAGAGGTGTGCATCAGCTGGTTATTATCCAGGTTAGAGAGGTGTGCATCAGCTGGTTATCATCCAGGTTAGAGAGGTGTGCATCAGCTGGTTATCATCCAGGTTAGAGAGGTGTGCATCAGCTGGTTATTATCCAGGTTAGAGAGGTGTGCATCAGCTGGTTATTATCCAGGTTAGAGAGGTGTGCATCAGCTGGTTATTATCCAGGTTAGAGAGGTGTGCATCAGCTGGTTATTATCCAGGTTAGGAGATGCAGGATCACCTACACCGTGGAGCGCTTCAGAGATGCCCCTGTTTGTCTTGTCAACTGCCTTAATGATTCAAATTGCTGGTATTTTTTGATAATTAAAACAAGCCCCGGTCTCTCTAATGAGCGTAGCCTCACAGTACATTGTGCTTCCAACCCTGGGTCTGATCTATCCCTTTCCAAACACTCAAAGGGGAAATGCTCTGCTATTTTTCTGGATTTCTTTTCATATCTCTAGTCCTAATTAGTTCTCCTGTGAGTCAACTAACGAGGTATGGGCTTCACTTTGTGTCCAACTGTTATTGGTGTGATTTGCCTTAATTAAGACCGGAGCTTAGCGCTGGTCACTCGTTAGCGTGAGCTGAAAGTTAGAGGCCATGGAGATGGCGTGGAAGCAAAGAGTACGACCCCAACAGAAATTACAGTCTCACCTCCCGCCCTCAACACCCAGGGAACAGCGAACGATAGCAAGAAACGCAGGAAAATGCTGCATTAGTATGCTGTTGAGTATTCCTGGTGCTTTCTTATCATGTACCCTAAAACCTGAAGAAATCTATCTCTTCCCCTGCTTCAGAAAAAGGTGAAATGGCGTCCTAAGTAGTCCTTTTAAAAAGGAAGCATATTCCAGCTGAAACATGTCAGCTCCATGAAAAATAATAGAAAGATTTTCTTGTGGGTGACTGCTTGATATTATTTATATTATCCATGTACTGTGTTGTAATCTTTATCCCTGTCGGTTGGGTTAAACTGTGCTGGTGTGCTGTGTCCGAGATGGTGTTGTTAGCTGTGTTTTGTTGTGTGAGCCGTGTTGGTGCTGCGTCTTTACAAACCGTGCCTGTGTGCCATCTGTAAGTGTTACAGTCTGTTGTTTTATGCTTTCTGCCCTGGTATTTATTGTCTGCATTGTGCCTTTGTGCTTTCCGCACTCTGAGTGGTGTTTGAGCCATGTCCAGACCGTGTACCACACTCTGCTCTGCGAGTTGTGTTTGAGAGCTGTGTGTGATTTCTGTGACACTCTTGTGTGAGTGTGTGTTTATGTGCGTTATTTTGTTCCTGTCATTGTGCTCCATGTCCCTCTGTGCTGGGAGAGTTCTGCGTGTGATGTGGTGGTGCTTTGCAGCATGAGCTGTACAGTACACATTGTTAGTTTAATTCTCATAAAGAATTAAGTCAGAGTATAAACATATTCTATCAGAGTATATTTATCAGTATACAAAGTCTACAATATTCCTTTGCTGAAATGACAGGCTTAGTTGTGCCGAATGGCCTGTTCTTATATTTAATACTGTGTGGAGCTGTGTTTTTCCCCTTTACACTATGGTGTGTGCCTCTATTCCTTAAATCTATGGTTGTGTGTGTGTGTGTGTGTGTGTGTATGTGTGTTCCTGCACTCTATGGTGTGTGTGTGTGTGTGTGTGGTTGTGTTCCTGCACTCTATGGTGTGTTGTGTGTGTGTGGTGTGTGTGTGTTGTGTGTTCTGCACTCTATGGTGTGTGTGTGTGTGTGTGTGTGTTCCTGCACTCTATGGTGTGTGTGTGTGTGTTGTGTGTGTGTGTGTGTGTTGTGTGTGTTCCTGCACTCTATTGTGTGTGTGTGTGTGTGTGTTCCTGCACTCTATGGTAATACTGTTTTTGTAATCCCCATAGGCTTCTGAATGCCAACAAAATAAACTGCCTGAGAGTGAACACCTTCCAGGACCTGCAGAATCTGAACCTGCTGTCCCTGTACGACAATAAGCTGCAGACCATCAGCAAGGGTCTCTTTGCCCCTCTGCGCTCCATCAAAACCCTGTGAGTACAGCCATGCCCCGCCCACCTGCCACACCCTGCCACGCCCCACCCGCCCCCTGCCCACACCCTGCCATGCCCTACCCCGCCTGCCACACCTTGCCACGCCCCGCCCGCCCTGTCACACCCTGCCACGCCCCGCCCACCCTGTCACACCCTGCCACGCCCCGCCCACCCTGCCACTTGCTGCCATGCCCTGCCCGCCCTGCCACACCCTGCCATGCCCTACCCGCCCTGCCACACACTGCGATGCCCCACCTGCCCTGCCACATGCCCTACCCACCCTGCCATGCCCCGCCTGCCCTGCCACACCCTTCCACACCCAGCCCCACCCTGCTCTGCCCCACACACACACACGCACGCACGCACGCACACACTCACACACACACACACGCACACACACACACATGAAGCTGATGTGTTCAGCAGTGAGGTCTCTGTCCCTCTGCAGCTCTGCTGCCTCACTTTCTCTCCTTTACTTCCCCGCTCTGTTTCCACTCTTCCGCCTCCAGTCTGCCCCTCCGTGGGAGAGGTGGATTGGCTGGAGGGTGTGGGCGTGATTTCATTTTCACACTTTTACACAAAGACCCCAGAGTGAAGTTTTCAAACCCCTCACTCCATAACATTAACCAGAAACCATTTCTTTCTGTAAGTGTTTCTCCACATGCCTCCAGTCCTTCACATCTGCTATCTCCAGCATCCTTCTCCCTCCCTCTGCTCCTCATTCTGTTTTAATCAGTCTGTGTTACTGATGTTCAGTTGTGGGGTTCTGAGGGGTCCCCATCAAATGGAGATCAAGTGAATGAATGTTCCAAACACAGCATACAGAGCGTGCTAATGAACCCTGTTCCCTCACACTCGTCTCTGCTGTGTGGAGGGACCTCTCTGTCCTCACTCTCGTTTGTCTCTGTCACTGTCCCAGGCACCTGGCCCAGAACCCCTTCATGTGTGACTGCCATCTGAAGTGGCTGGCTGACTACCTGTTCGACAACCCCATCGAGACCAGTGGGGCACGCTGCAGCCACCCCCGCCGCCTCGCTAACAAGCGCATCAGCCAGGTCAAGGGCAAGAAGTTCCGCTGTACAGGTACGATCGCACTGCACCCCCTATCGCACGCACACACCACTAATACATACACACTGCACCCCCTATCGCACGCGTAGGCCGCTAATGCATACACACTGCACCCCTATCGCACACGCACACCGCTAATACACAAACACTGCACCCCTATCGCACGCGCACACCGCTAATACACAAACACTGCACCCCCTATCGCACGCGCACACCGCTCATACATACACACTGCACCCCCTATCGCATGCACACACCGCTAATACACAAACACTGCACCCCCTATCGCATACGCACACCGCTAATACACAAACACTGCACCCCTATCGCACGCGCACACCACTAATACATACACACTGCACCCCCTATCGCACGCGCACACCGCTCATACATACACACTGCACCCCCTATCGCACGCACACACCGCTAATACACAAACACTGCACCCCCTATCGCATACGCACACCGCTAATACATACACACTGCACCCACTATCACACACGCACACCGCTAATACATACACACTGCACCCCATCACACCCACACACCACTAATACACACACACACTGCATCAACACACACTGCATTAACACACACACACACTTTGTTAACACACGCTAATACACACACTACATTAACATGCACACACTTTGTTAACACACACACATACAGACACACTACATTAACACACACACGCCCGCACACACACAGGCATATGACTGCTCCACAGCGGTGACCTGTGGTGACTATGCCAGCGCAT
>JAFBMS010003292.1:0-2500 GCA_019788955.1 Albula glossodonta | reverse complement strand
CCTGCCAGTCTGAGACTCATCACTCACCAGCGACCCCTGCTGGTCAGTCAGGCACCCGCTGTCTGCCTGCACCAGCTACATATAAAGTGCCAACAAACACACAAGTTGGGCATTCCTAAACTGGGAGGAAATAAGATAAATACATGTAGTTATATCCAAACATTATAATCAAATTTATATATAATATGTATGTAATTTATTTATCATTATTATTTGAGTGCCTCAGTTTGTCTGAATGTAATAGCTTTAGCCTCAAGCCATTGCAAAAGCATATATGGTTTAAGACAGGATGTATTGTGGCCGGGAGAGATGAGCAAGGCTGACCTCGTGAAACCACAGTGATCTAGAACACAGCAGTTCAGCGCAGGGTGGTGTGTGCACTTGGATTAGCATGGAGGCTGTGTCCTGAGTCTGAACGTTTTTTACTTTCATAGGACTTCATAACAACTTCCAAAACACATTCATGATTCTTTATGAAGCATTTATTCAGCATGGGTGTAGGTGTATGTGCCACAAATGTGTTATTAATTGTTATGAATGTCTCAACTCCACTTGAACAAGCTACGAATGCATCAAGTTTGCATCAGCTGATAAATATGTTTTTATGTGTGTGCTTTTTGAAAACTCATTTATGGACTAAGGTTTGTTGTCTAAGCAGCCCCCTTAAGTGTTGTTTTAGTTTATTATTAATGTTACACCTGGTTTTTGTCCTCTCCTCCACAGTAACCTGAGCAACAACAAGCTGCGGGACATCCGGGAGGGGGCATTCGAGGGGGCGGGCTCTGTGCAGGAGCTGCTGCTGACTGGGAACAAGCTGCAGAGCCTGCAGGGCCGCATGTTCAAAGGGCTGACTGGCCTCAAGACACTGTGAGTCCCCCTGCCCTGCATGCCATAAACTGTGGGTAACACGCTCACACTGGTCTGGGGTCAGTTTACTGCTCTGCGGCCTATTTAAGCAGCGGTGTGAATCTCACGTACTCACTCCATCCTCTACAGCTGATTGGATAATTACAATAGGTCACAGCGCAGCAGCTGATTGGATAATTACAGTAGGTCGCAGCCCAGGGTTACAAGCCATCTGGACTTTGTATCTATATATATCACATCTCATAGTTTGAAAATGGTGTTGTGCATGGGTCCCAATGTTCATAGATAATACAGAAATAAATCAAAGCAGTGCCTAGCTGATGAGCTATTTCTGCTTAGAGATGGAGATGGGTCAGAAACAAACCTATTAAGGTTTCATTCTTGTGGTGAACTGTCACTTTAACCTTCTCTGTGCCTTACCCATGAAAGGGAAGGCTCATGTATCAAACCTGAAACACACATATTCAAATGGTTACATGCAAGCTCATAAATGCACACACACACACACACACACACACACGCACACACACATTAGTTGGGACCTAAAATGAGTCAGTCTCTTTAAAAAAAGGCATATATTATTCTATAAAGACACATCAGTCTTTTTAAGGGGAGATACTTTAGTATTTTAGCATGAAATGAACACAAACCAAAGGACATGCTGAGTTTATAGCTTAAAGCCTGTTTGATTCACCTGCATTTGACCTGAAAGAGACTCAGTGCATTTGCTTGGGCCCCTCTTTCTCTCTTTCATGTATATACTTCATATATTTGTATATTTCCCAGAAGTGCATGCGTTACTTCTACAAGATGACAGCATGTGACATATCATGAAATGGATTATTTATCAAATCCAAGTGGAACATGAGCTGCTCCGAGTTCCGGATTTTTATACAAATTCTGTTGATTATGAATAAAATGAAAAGCAAACAGACATGCCAGTCCGCAGCTCCGACAGGCAGGAGCAGCTTTGGAGGGGCAGCTTTCCCTAAATTAGCAGGACTGGAGAGAGGCACAGAGATGCATAAAATCTAATGAATAGAGCCATGGTCCCTCAGTATTGAATTTGGAGGCTTTTAGATCCCAGGAGCTTGTTCCCAAATTGAGTTAGCCTGTCTAAGATCCCCCAGTTGTCAGAGTTAAATGCTGAATTTGCTGCTTTCACGTCTTCGTCACAGTGAGCTCTGGTTTGCATTTAGCCTTTTTTTCTGCAGCGGTTTTGAGCAGTGATTGTTTTGGCCAGCGACTGTGTCGCTATAGTAAATGCCCCCCCCCCCAAAAAAAAAAAAAAAAAAACCCACACACACAATGCCCCTCTCAACCTTCTCTCTCTCTTTTCACTTTCACTCTCTCGTTTTTCCCTCTGCCATCCCTGATGCTTCTCTCTCTCTCTCTCTCTGTATCCTCCCCCCCCACATCTTTCTCTTTCTTCACATTATCTCCTCTCAGCTTTCTCTCCATTGTTCCTCCCTCCTCCCTGTTGCTCAGGCTATGGTAGGTAAGATACAGCAGAGATACGGTGACTTACTACCTGCCATGCCAGGTGTTTTAGCTCTGGGACGTTGGCCAGAGTCGGCCCCCTGCCCTGCTGATGAGCGCCTCCATTCTGTATCCCTGTGGGGCTGCCCTGGAT
>JAFBMS010003291.1:0-13607 GCA_019788955.1 Albula glossodonta | reverse complement strand
CAAACACACAGCTGTTACAACATCATATGGCATTTTTTTTCTCAGGCAGTTAGCAGATGTTTTTACCCAGAATGGTTTACCCAGTTTATATTTTTACACCCTGCATTTATGCAGCTGGATGGTTACTGAGATAATGCAGGAGCCGTGTTTTGTGTGCTCTGTGTAAAGGTACGACAGCAGGGCCCTGCCGGGAAACCCTGTCTGCATCCTGCAGCTTTCCCGGCCTCCCATCCATCGCCCTACACAGCTGCCTGGGTCCCAGGACCTGTCAATCGTCTTACAGGATATTTCACCATCAGACTCTGAGCTCTCTGCACGTGCTCCTCTTGCATGAGAACGAGACTGATGTTGATCATTGATTTTGCCACAGAGAGGTTATATGCTGTATCGCATCCAGGGCAGCCCCACAGGGATACAGAATGGAAGCGCTCATCAGCAGGGCAGGGGGCGACTTGGCCAACGTCCAGAGCTAAAACACCTGGCATGGCAGGTAGTAAGTCACCGTATCTCTGCTGTATCTTACCTACCATAGCCTGAGCAACAGGGAGGAGGGAGGAACAATGGAGAGAATGCTGAGAGGCAGATAATGTGAAGAAAGAGAAAGATGTGGGGGGGAGGATACAGAGACGAGAGAGAGAGAGAGCATCAGGGATGGCAGAGGGAAAAAAAAACGAGAGAGTGAAAAGTGAAAGAGAGAGAGAAGGTTGAGAGGGCATTGTGTGTGTGTGTTTTTTTTTTTTTTTTTTTTTTTTTGGGGGGGGTGGGGCATTACTATAGCGACACAGTCGCTGGCCAAAACAATCACTGCTCAAAACCGCTGCAGAAAAAAAAGGCTAATGCAACCAGAGCTCACTGTGACGAAGACGTGAAAGCAGCAAATCAGCATTTAACTCTGACAACTGGGGGATCTTAGACAGGCTAACTCATGTGGAACTTGGGAAAGCTCCTGGGATCTAAAAGCCTCCAAATTCAATACTGAGGGACCATGGCTCTATTCATTAGATTTTATGCATCTCTGTGCCTCTCCCCGTCCTGCTAATTTAGGGAAAGCTGCCCTCCAAAGCTGCTCCTGCTGTCGGAGCCTGCGGACTGGCATGTTGTTTGCTTTTCATTTTATCAAATCAACAGAATTTTGTATAAATCGGAACTCGGAGAGCAGCTCATGTTCCACTTGGATTTGATAAATAATCCATTTCATGATATGTCACATGCTGTCATCTTGTAGAAGTAAACGCATGCACTTCTGGGAAATAATACAAATATATGAAGTATATACATGAAAGAGAAAGAGGGGCCCAAGCCCAAGCAAATGCACTGAGTCTCTTTCAGGTCAAATGCAGTTGAATCACAACAGGCTTTAAGCTATAAACTCAGCATGTCCTTTGGTTTGTGTTCATTTCATGCTAAAATACTAAAGTATCTCCCCTTAAAAAGACTGATGTGTCTTTATAGAATAATATATGCCTTTAAAGAGACTGCACTCATTTTACTGGGTCCCAACTAATGTGTGTGTGCATGTGTGTGTGTGTGTGTGTGTGTGTGCATTTATGAACGTGCATGTAACCATTTGAATATGTGTGTTTCAGGTTTGATACATGAGCCTTCCCTTTCATGGGTAAGGCACAGAGAAGGTTAAAGTGACAGTTCACCACAAGAATGAAACCTTAATAGGTTTGTTTCTGACCCATCTCCATCTCTAAGCAGAAATAGCTCATCAGCTAGGCACTGCTTTGATTTATTTCTGTATTATCTATGAACATTGGGACCCATGCACAACACCATTTTCAAACTATGAGATGTGATATATATAGTACAAAGTCCAGATGGCTTGTAACCTGGGCTGCGACCTACTGTAATTATCCAATCAGCTGCTGCGCTGTGACCTATTGTAATTATCCAATCAGCTGTAGAGGATGGAGTGAGTACGTGAGATTCACACCGCTGCTTAAATAGGCCGCAGAGCAGTAAACTGACCCCAGACCAGTGTGAGCGTGACCCACAGTTTATGGCATGCAGGGCAGGGGGACTCACAGTGTCTTGAGGCCAGTCAGCCCTTTGAACATGCGGGCCTGCAGCTCTGCAGCTTGTTCCCAGTCAGCAGCAGCTCCTGCACAGAGCCCCCGCCCCCTCGAAATGCCCCTCCCGGATGTCCCGCAGCTTGTTGTTGCTCAGGTTACTGTGGAGGAGAGGACAAAAACCAGGTGTAACATTAATAATAAACTAAAACAACACTTAAGGGGGCTGCTTAGACAACAAACCTTAGTCCATAAATGAGTTTTCCAAAAGCACACACATAAAAACATATTTATCAGCTGATGCAAACTTGATGCATTCGTAGCTTGTTCAAGTGGAGTTGAGACATTCATAACAATTAATAACACATTTGTGGCACATACACCTACACCCATGCTGAATAAATGCTTCATAAAGAATCATGAATGTGTTTTGGAAGTTGTTATGAAGTCCTATGAAAGTAAAAAACGTTCAGACTCAGGACACAGCCTCCATGCTAATCCAAGTGCACACACCACCCTGCGCTGAACTGCTGTGTTCTAGATCACTGTGGTTTCACGAGGTCAGCCTTGCTCATCTCTCCCGGCCACAATACATCCTGTCTTAAACCATATATGCTTTTGCAATGGCTTGAGGCTAAAGCTATTACATTCAGACAAACTGAGGCACTCAAATAATAATGATAAATAAATTACATACATATTATATATAAATTTGATTATAATGTTTGGATATATAACTACATGTATTTATCTTTTTCCTCCCAGTTTAGGAATGCCCAACTTGTGTGTTTGTTGGCACTTTATATGTAGCTGGTGCAGGCAGACAGCGGGTGCCTGACTGACCAGCAGGGGTCGCTGGTGGAGTGATGAGTCTCAGACTGGCAGGGCTGCAGACTGCATTTGTCCCTGGCATAGTCAAGGTTCCATACCAAGACTCGGGGCCCATCCACGCACTGGAGCAGTACCTTAACAGGTTAGTGTGGCACCACTAGCCCATGAACAAGTATTTCTAAAACAATCTCAACAGCTGAAAAAATACCCTGTATATACTGTAATTACCAATCAAGGTATACAGATGGAAAACATGACATTTGACAGCGCGCATAGACCGTATTTATGCCACACGGTGCACCGATGAAAGCTGATGATGTGTTTGGCAGTAAGCAGTGTGATACTACAGCCTCACATTATATGACTTGAGTTTTCCCGTTCTTTTGCAATGGTGTGTGTGTGTGTGTGGGGGGGGTGAGGTTCCAGACTCGCCCGATTTATAACTTTTTTTTAAGCCGCTGGAAGGTGAGCAATTTTCTTGTTTGATAAATCACTGCGCTTGTTTTGTACCAGACGAGCAGGTCCACCCCCATAGCTGGCTACAAATATTGCCTGAGGGTAAACGGCGGAGTGTTTTCTCTGATTCAGGGACACAGATCTGGCTCTGGCTCTGCGTTGCTTACTTGACTGAATATAAAGTTGTCCAAATGAACCTGTTGGAGAGACATACCACTCTGACAGAGGGATATTAGCAGTTACTTAGTGTTTTAATGGAAATGGTGGCGGATGCCAAACATCTTTCGCAGGTTTGGAAGCTTCTTGAAGGTGCCCACAGCCTCCAGGACGGAGATTTCGTTGTCATTCAGGCGCCCTGGATGGAAGAGAGAGAGAAAGGACAGAGAGAGAGAGAGAGGAAGAGGGTCAGAAGACAGTATTAAATAATAGGCCTTCCAAAAGAGAGAGGTCAAAGTGCTTTGAGAAAACTGAAAGGAAAACTTTATCAATTGTTCACTTCAAGGCAGTCGGTAATGGAAGACTGAAATACGGACAAAAGCGGGAAGCAGCGCAATGCCACTTTTTCTGTTGGATGGTTAACATTCAACTCTATTCCAGCAAACAACATCTATTAAAAAACAGCATATTTTACAGAGAAGCATGGCCTTTTTTCATGACTCTTTATAGTTGCCTATGAGAGCACGGCTCCCTCCCTCTATGTCTGTCTGTCTGTCTGTCTGTCTGCAGTGGTGTTCCTGCACGCACTCCAGTCTGACTGAGTGCACACGGTTGGTTGCAGTCACTTCTAGCGAAGCGGGTTTAGGGAACAGGGAGATGGAAAGAGAGAGACACACAGACAGACTGTATCTCTCAGGTGGAAAAAGGCTCGTTGGTGAAAACGATGAGAGCGTGGAATTGGAGGCCTCTTGGTTTCGACCTTTCCTGATTCCCCTGATGCGGCCGCCGGCCCCGGGTGAGGCAGCAGATAGGAAGCGCTGGTCTGCGGCGTTCCGGGGAAAAGGAGAGCGCTATAAATAAGTGACATTAGGCCAGCGTAGGCCAAGCCATGGAGAGAGCACTGCTCTGGGGTGGGGGGGGGCAGTGTGGGGGGAAGATGCTCTCTGGATGAGTGATGGGCTGTGCAGGGGTGACGGGGCTGGAGAGACAGTAAAAAAAGAAAAGAAAAATCTGACGTGTCCTTTGCTGAGCAGAGAAGGGCAACATTTAGTTTCCCCGACTACCGTCGCCCTGGGAGATGGAGGGAGTGAGCAGAACGTTCTAATAGTGCTGCGGACGGGTGGAGCCATTAGTGAGCAATGGCTCAGCTGGGGGCATGACCGCTACGCACAAGCACAGGAACGCACAGGTACAGCGCTCACAGCACAGGAACGCGCAGATACAGTGCTCACAAGCACAGGAACGCACAGGTACAGGGCTCACAAGCACAGGAACGCACAGGTACAGAGATCTCAAGCACAGGAACACACAGGTACAGGGCTCACAAGCACAGGAACGCACAGGTACAGAGCTCACAAGCACAGGAATGCACAGATACAATGCTCACAAGCTCAGAACGCACAGATACAGTGCTCACAAGCACAGGAACGCACAGGTACAGAGCTCACAAGCACAGGAACACACAGGTACAGAGCTCACAAGCACAGGAACACACAGGTACAGAGCTCACAAGCACAGGGAACACACAGGTACAGTGCTCACAAGCACAGGAACGCACAGGTACAGAGCTCACAAGCACAGGAACGCACAGGTACAGAGCTCACAAGCACAGGAACGCACAGGTACAGAGCTCACAAGCACAGGAACGCATAGGTACAGAGATCTGAAGCACAGGAACGCACAGGTACAGTGCTCACAAGCACAGGAACGCACAGGTACAGGGCTCACAAGCACAGGAACGCACAGGTACAGAGCTCACAAGCACAGGAACGCACAGGTACAGGGCTCACAAGCACAGGAACGCACAGGTACAGAGCTCACAAGCACAGGAACGCATAGGTACAGAGATCTCAAGCACAGGAACGCACAGGTACAGTGCTCACAAGCACAGGAACGCACAGGTACAGGGCTCACAAGCACAGGAATGCACAGGTACAGAGATCTCAAGCACAGGAACGCACAGGTACAGAGCATAAGACTATGCACTGGCATCAGAGACCAGGCTCCCCCTTACAGAAAATGAGAGTGTTGAAAATATGTTGAAGTAAAATATGTTATCAAGATCAGAATAGAATAGATGTTCCTACAATCTGCAATATACTGACAAATATTAAACTTACTCTGGCTTACAGACATTGCAACATACTAAATTTGTCAAGAACTATATTTCTATGAGTGTATTTACAGACTCAAGGCTTTCTGAGGACACTGATGGGGTGCAGTGTGGGTGTGTGTGTGTGTGTGTGAGTGTGAGTGTGAGTGTGTGTGTGTGTGTGTGTGTGTGTGGGTGTGTGTGTGAGGGGTGTGTGTGTGTGTGTGTGTGTGTGGGTGTGTGAGAGTGTGAGTGTGTGTGTGTGAGTGTGTGTGTGTGTGTGTGAGGCTCTTACAGGTCTGTGGTGTGCTCTGGCAGGTACGGGGGGATACGGGTCAGTTTGAGGTTGGAGCAGTGTGTGTGAGCGTGTGTGTGGGTGTGTGAGTGAGGTGTGTGTGTGTGTGTGTGAGGCTCTTACAGGTCTGGTGTGTTCTGGCAGGTACGGGGGGATACGGGTCAGTTTGAGGTTGGAGCAGTCCACCACAGTCCCCTCACACCGACAGCGCTCCGGGCACACCAGGTCCTGGAAGCAGTCTCCACTCAGCCGGCTGCGGTAGTCCTCTGCACCTATCAGGGGAGACACTGAGACTGTCACAGCCAATCAGGATAGAGATCAAGCCTGTCACAGCCAATCAGGGGAGAGAATGAGCCTGTCACATCCATCAGGGGAGAGACTGAGCCTGTAAAGAAACTCACTGACTTCTGGGCAAACATAAACTGATACACACGCACACACACATACACACACAACACACACACACACCTGTGTGCATGCCAGACTTTTTCTATTGATCTATGGAACAGAATACAGTCTAGTTGTAAGCAAAAGCACATCTTATTCAACTTTTAATCTCTTTTTGGTGGAAAAAAACAAGCTGTGGGAACCAACTCTCAGGGGTCCAGAGCAGAGACGTGTTTGGACAGAAAAGTACAGCACTGCTTCTTCACACCACAGACCGTTGGCAGGTTTTGATCAATCTGGTTCACAGAACGTCCCCTTCACGCCTTAGTGCTGCTTGCCATGTTTACCGCCACAATTCCACCCATACAGACGCTCTCTGGAGCGCCCACCAACGAAAACCGTTCACGATGCCAAACAGCAAAGGGTAACACCGAAAGCAAGAGAAAAAAAAGTGACAACCTTCACATGAGGAAAAAAAGAGCATCCCTTTTTTTAATTTAGAGTTTTGTGTTTTACATGAATTATTATTCGCTTACCAACCGGAGAGAGAGGGAGAACCCCCAGAGAGAGCTATCCCAGAATGCCATGCTGCGTGCGAGTGTCCAGCGGTCACTGGTGCTTGACGGAACCATGTGGAGGCGAGAGTAGGCGGCGGCACATGGTTAGATCAAGCACAAGAGACAGCTGCACCGGACAGGCGGAGTGGAGGCAGAGTGAGTGGCAGGAAGGAGCAGCCAATAAAAACACACAGAGCAGCCAGGAAGCTCAGCTCAGGGCACAGGCTGGGCCCCAGAGGGCGGGGCCAAAGAGGGAGGGGGCGGGGCACCACCTGCTGAAGCCCCTCCCCCATGCACACCAGAGGTCCTGAATGTTGATCCAGCAAAACCACCACCCCCCCTCCCCCACAACCCCCAATCCACCCACTGTTGAGCAAAGACACCACGGAGACACACAGAATAAAAACACAGGAAGCCATCAACCCAGCAAGAGGGTCACACTGACCAGAAGTGTACAGCTACTGTCCCACAGGGCTAAGGAGTCTGCAAGTCTTTTTCTTTTTTGATCAGCAGCCAATTTGGGCCTTGGAAACACGGTGTAAGGACTCTTCAGGTAATCGATGCTGAACCAAAACACACATACATATGCACACACACACACACACCACACACACACCACGTGCGCACACACCACACACACCTTGCCGCAGCCTCACTGCAGCCTCGCCACAGCCCTGTCAGCTAATGCAAGACTGAGACCAGGCACCCCATCCCTGCCCAAGATATAAGAGTTTGCTTCTCTTTACCCATATGATAGTCCATATGATGCGACAGAAATAACACAGAAATAAAGGCAAACACAGGGCAGAAGGAGCTGTTTTTTGTCAGGGCTGTTTATAGCACATAAAGCAGGTGCTAAAGGAGGCACAGTGTGGACAGAGGAGTTACGGCCACGGGGCCATTTGGACGTCGTTGGGCATTCGATCACGCTCCACACTGGCCCTGGAGCCGCAGCAACGTGAGGGCTGACCTTGTGAAGACCAGTAATACCTGCAATGCGCTGGCATAGTCACCACAGGTCACCGCTGTGGAGCAGTCATATGCCTGTGTGTGTGCGGGCGTGTGTGTGGTTAATGTAGTGTGTCTGTATGTGTGTGTGTTAACAAAGTGTGTGCATGTTAATGTAGTGTGTGTATTAGCGTGTGTTAACAAAGTGTGTGTGTGTGTAATGCAGTGTGTGTTGATGCAGTGTGTGTGTGTATTAGTGGTGTGTGTGGGTGTGATGGGGTGCAGTGTGTATGTATTAGCGGTGTGCGTGGTGTGATAGTGGGTGCAGTGTGTATGTATAGCGGTGTGCGTATGCGATAGTGGGTGCAGGTTTGTGTATTAGCGGTGTGTGTGCATGTGTGCATGCGATGGGGGTGCAGTGTGTATGTATGAGCGGTGTGCGCGTGCGATAGGGGGTGCAGTGTTTGTGTATTAGCGGTGTGCGCGTGCGATAGGGGTGCAGTGTTTGTGTATTAGCGGTGTGCGTGTGCGATAGGGGTGCAGTGTGTATGCATTAGCGGCCTGCGCGTGCGATAGGGGGTGCAGTGTGTATGTATGAGCGGTGTGCGCGTGCGATAGGGGGTGCAGTGTTTGTGTATTAGCGGTGTGCGCGTGCGATAGGGGTGCAGTGTTTGTGTATTAGCGGTGTGCGTGTGCGATAGGGGTGGCAGTGTGTATGCATTAGCGGCCTGCGCGTGCGATAGGGGGTGCAGTGTGTATGTATTAGTGGTGTGTGCGTGCGATAGGGGGTGCAGTGCGATCGTACCTGTACAGCGGAACTTCTTGCCCTTGACCTGGCTGATGCGCTTGTTAGCGAGGCGGCGGGGGTGGCTGCAGCGTGCCCCACTGGTCTCGATGGGGTTGTCGAACAGGTAGTCAGCCAGCCACTTCAGATGGCAGTCACACATGAAGGGGTTCTGGGCCAGGTGCCTGGGACAGTGACAGAGACAAACGAGAGTGAGGACAGAGAGGTCCCTCCACACAGCAGAGACGAGTGTGAGGGAACAGGGTTCATTAGCACGCTCTGTATGCTGTGTTTGGAACATTCATTCACTTGATCTCCATTTGATGGGGACCCCTCAGAACCCCACAACTGAACATCAGTAACACAGACTGATTAAAACAGAATGAGGAGCAGAGGGAGGGAGAAGGATGCTGGAGATAGCAGATGTGAAGGACTGGAGGCATGTGGAGAAACACTTACAGAAAGAAATGGTTTCTGGTTAATGTTATGGAGTGAGGGGTTTGAAAACTTCACTCTGGGGTCTTTGTGTAAAAGTGTGAAAATGAAATCACGCCCACACCCTCCAGCCAATCCACCTCTCCCACGGAGGGGCAGACTGGAGGCGGAAGAGTGGAAACAGAGCGGGGAAGTAAAGGAGAGAAAGTGAGGCAGCAGAGCTGCAGAGGGACAGAGACCTCACTGCTGAACACATCAGCTTCATGTGTGTGTGTGTGCGTGTGTGTGTGTGTGTGAGTGTGTGCGTGCGTGCGTGCGTGTGTGTGTGTGGGGCAGAGCAGGGTGGGGCTGGGTGTGGAAGGGTGTGGCAGGGCAGGCGGGGCATGGCAGGGTGGGTAGGGCATGTGGCAGGGCAGGTGGGGCATCGCAGTGTGTGGCAGGGCGGGGGGTAGGGCATGGCAGGGTTGTGGCAGGGCGGGCAGGGCATGGCAGCAAGTGGCAGGGTGGGCGGGGCGTGGCAGGGTGTGACAGGGTGGGCGGGGCGTGGCAGGGTGTGACAGGGCGGGCGGGGCGTGGCAAGGTGTGGCAGGGCGGGTAGGGCATGGCAGGTGTGTGGCAGGGCGGGGGGGCGTGGCAGGGTGGCAGGGTGGGCGGGGCATGGCTGTACTCACAGGGTTTTGATGGAGCGCAGAGGGGCAAAGAGACCCTTGCTGATGGTCTGCAGCTTATTGTCGTACAGGGACAGCAGGTTCAGATTCTGCAGGTCCTGGAAGGTGTTCACTCTCAGGCAGTTTATTTTGTTGGCATTCAGAAGCCTATGGGGATTACAAAAACAGTATTACCATAGAGTGCAGGAACACACACACACACACACACAATAGAGTGCAGGAACACACACACACACACACACACACACACACAAAAAACAGGAACACACAACACACACACACACACCACAAAGCAAAAAAAAACACCCACACACACCAAAACAAAAAACACACACACACCATAGAGTGCAGGAACACACACACACACACACACACACACCATAGAGTGCAGGAACACACACACACACACACACACACACACACCATAGATTTAAGGAATAGAGGCACACACCATAGTGTAAAGGGGAAAAACACAGCTCCACACAGTATTAAATATAAGAACAGGCCATTCGGCACAACTAAGCCTGTCATTTCAGCAAAGGAATATTGTAGACTTTGTATACTGATAAATATACTCTGATAGAATATGTTTATACTCTGACTTAATTCTTTATGAGAATTAAACTAACAATGTGTACTGTACAGCTCATGCTGCAAAGCACCACCACATCACACGCAGAACTCTCCCAGCACAGAGGGACATGGAGCACAATGACAGGAACAAAATAACGCACATAAACACACACTCACACAAGAGTGTCACAGAAATCACACACAGCTCTCAAACACAACTCGCAGAGCAGAGTGTGGTACACGGTCTGGACATGGCTCAAACACCACTCAGAGTGCGGAAAGCACAAAGGCACAATGCAGACAATAAATACCAGGGCAGAAAGCATAAAACAACAGACTGTAACACTTACAGATGGCACACAGGCACGGTTTGTAAAGACGCAGCACCAACACGGCTCACACAACAAAACACAGCTAACAACACCATCTCGGACACAGCACACCAGCACAGTTTAACCCAACCGACAGGGATAAAGATTACAACACAGTACATGGATAATATAAATAATATCAAGCAGTCACCCACAAGAAAATCTTTCTATTATTTTTCATGGAGCTGACATGTTTCAGCTGGAATATGCTTCCTTTTCAAAAGGACTACTTAGGACGCCATTTCACCTTTTTCTGAAGCAGGGGAAGAGATAGATTTCTTCAGGTTTTAGGGTACATGATAAGAAAGCACCAGGAATACTCAACAGCATACTAATGCAGCATTTTCCTGCGTTTCTTGCTATCGTTCGCTGTTCCCTGGGTGTTGAGGGCGGGAGGTGAGACTGTAATTTCTGTTGGGGTCGTACTCTTTGCTTCCACGCCATCTCCATGGCCTCTAACTTTCAGCTCACGCTAACGAGTGACCAGCGCTAAGCTCCGGTCTTAATTAAGGCAAATCACACCAATAACAGTTGGACACAGAGTGAAGCCCATACCTCGTTAGTTGACTCACAGGAGAACTAATTAGGACTAGAGATATGAAAAGAAATCCAGAAAAATAGCAGAGCATTTCCCCTTTGAGTGTTTGGAAAGGGATAGATCAGACCCAGGGTTGGAAGCACAATGTACTGTGAGGCTACGCTCATTAGAGAGACCGGGGCTTGTTTTAATTATCAAAAAATACCAGCAATTTGAGTCATTAAGGCAGTTGACAAGACAAACAGGGGCATCTCTGAAGCGCTCCACGGTGTAGGTGATCCTGCATCTCCTAACCTGGATAATAACCAGCTGATGCACACCTCTCTAACCTGGATAATAACCAGCTGATGCACACCTCTCTAACCTGGATAATAACCAGCTGATGCACACCTCTCTAACCTGGATAATAACCAGCTGATGCACACCTCTCTAACCTGGATGATAACCAGCTGATGCACACCTCTCTAACCTGGATGATAACCAGCTGATGCACACCTCCCTAACCGGATAATAACCAGCTGATGCACACCTCTCTAACCTGGATAATAACCAGCTGATGCACACCTCTCTAACCTGGATGATAACCAGCTGATGCACACCTCTCTAACCTGGATGCTCCCTGAGCAATCTGCTGATGTGTTACTGCTGGAGGCATTAAGCAGTACAGTTTCTCCATCTCACAAAATCATTAAAGGACAAAAGCACAAACAGCACCATTAAAAAAAAAGAGCAAATCTCTTCAAATTACACCATTAAATACTACCATTATGTTTGAGCAATGTTTCCATGTCTGCATCTCTATAACTAGGTGTGAGAGATATGCTTGTAATCAGATCCAATTTAAATGCTAATGACGGTGCGCAGGTTCCCCGGGAGGAAGAGAAAAACAAAAGCGATGCTTCACTCGGTGCGCTGCATGGCCCAAACGGCCTGTTTCGGACTGTTTAAAGGCTTCGGCTGCCACGCTTGTGCTCCCTGTTGCGCCCGGCTTCCTTTTATAGGGAAAAAACCAGGCAAATTTAACCATTGCTCTGCCCAACGAACTCTCAGATTACAGAGAGCTGGCATGGCTGATGTTTCACACTGAACACTACTGCACACACAAAAAACAAACACATATGTAGAACACGCACAAATACATGTGCACGCACACACACACAAAAATATATATGCACCCACATGTGTACACCAGAAAAATATCTAATAACTAAGTAATATATACCTATAAATAGTTTATAAAAATGTTATAGTAATTGAATAAGTCAATCTAATACAAGGACCAGGAGTGATAATCAGGGATATGTGCAAAGGTACCATGGTCAAGGGTACAACAGAGCCCAGCTCCCTAACCATTATACTACACTGTAACCTCTGAGCTACAAGCCCAGCTCCCTAACCATTACACTACACTGTAACCTCTGAGCTACAAGCCCAGCTCCCTAACCATTACACTACACTGTAACCTCTGAGCTACAAGCCCAGCTCCCTAACCATTACACTACACTGTAACCTCTGAGCTACAAGCCCAGCTCCCTAACCATTATACTACACTGTAACCTCTGAGCTACAAGCCCAGCTCCCTAATAATTATACTACACTGTAACCTCTGAGCTACAAGCCCAGCTCCCTAACCATTATACTACACTGTAACCTCTGAGCTACAAGCCCAGCTCCCTAACCATTACACTACACTGTAACCTCTGAGCTACAAGCCCAGCTCCCTAACCATTATACTACACTGTAACCCCCATTTCCTCTCTGAGATTGTTTATGAGCATGGGCCCTGACCTTTGACCTGCTCAGTGGGGTCACCCGTTCCCTTGTCCAAACCCCAGACTGCAGGGTGGGGTACTTACAGCAGCTGCAGAGACACCAGACCATCAAACAGGCCCTTGGGGATCTCAGCGATCTTGTTCCCATACAGAACCCTGCGGGGGCACAGGAATGCACCGGCAGATTACACACTGTGGATTATGATCTGAATGTGATCCATACTACATCTACATATCACCCCCCCCCACCCATTTGACCCCTATGTCTATGTGTGTGTGTGTGTGTCAGTGCTTTAATGCTTGTTTATATGTGCATGTGGGAATGTGTGTGTCAGTGCTTTTATGCTTGTTTGTGTGAGTGTGTGTGCGTGTATACTTTTACTGATGTGTGCCTGCCAACTTCTTGCTTGTAAAACCATGTGGCAATGTTTTCCCATTGAAGCAAATCTTTAATCAATTTCCCTGCACGAACGGATAAGAAGATTCCACCTGTTTCAATTTGTTTTAGTGTGCCGTTTTTGAGAGAGGACAAAAAGAGATGGATCTGCGTTTGTCTTCCAAGCGCAGATTAGCGCACATGCTCCTTCGTGCCTGCTGTGTCTTTGTTTGTCTCATCTCTGAGTGATTTATGAGAAATTTCTCGTGTGTTCAGACTGTCAGAGACGTCAGCACACTCAGGCAGTGCACCTCTGAGTTATTTGTCCGCTGTCTCTCTGTCTGCGTTCTGCT
>JAFBMS010000330.1:207223-399059 GCA_019788955.1 Albula glossodonta | reverse complement strand
AAAAAAAGCTTTGACAGTTTGGACAGTTATTTTTAGCTATATAAGGTAATTCTGAGGTTTGTTCTTAGCAATGGTTGGAAGTTGAACTGTGTCACTCACAGCAGAAATCATGTAACCACGTGACGCAAGCTCAGGAAGGGAGACACATTTAAATGTTACATTCTGGGTGCATCCCAAAACTAAAAAAGTATCCTTGTTTCCTTAACTACATCTTGTCTCCTCTGTCCCTCCAATGCTGGAATATTAAAGGAAGGGAGGAAATGAGGTGGTAGAGGAGGAAACATTTATCTCAACAGACATTTACTTATAGGAGGTGTCTACACTTTAACATGTATTTGTCTCTTTCAGAGATGAAGGGCAGCATGTCAGAGAGTTTGTGTTTGATTCTCCTGCTCCTCCATCAGATCTCTGTCTCCAGAGCAGGTACATCTTCACCTGTACTATTACTGACTGTGTTACCCCCAAGAAATACAGACAGACCCCAGGGGTGTAATATTTTAGAAGGGGGCGGGGGTTATTCTGACAGAATACATAATATAATAAGTGTGAGGCGACTGCAGGCGTCCTCTGGTTTCTCACTATCACCTGATTGTATTACAACATACCATTTAATAACAGCATTCAAGGATTATAAGTGGATATGCCACACTGCAGTTTGGACAGCAAACACACCTGCACTACCACTAACTTCAGCACTGACAGCAAACATACCTGCACTACTACCACTGACTGCAGTACAGACAGTTAACACTCATATACTATCACCAACTGCAATACTGACAGGAACACACCCGCACGATCACTGACTGCAGTACTGACAGTGACACACTTGCACTATCACCGACTGCAGTACTGACAGTGAACACACATTGCACTATCACTGACTGCAGTACTGGTATATATATTTGCATTGTGTAATATAGCGAATAAGTATCAGGATCGTTTTTAGAGAATTCTGCTTTATGTTTCATTCCAGCCATAGCCTCAGTTTGTGCTAATATTCCATCTTCTGTTGTTGCTTGCTCTGAATAGGGTCTGTCTTTCTGTGTTTGTCTACAGGAGTTTTGAAGGTTCTTGTTCCCTCTGCCCATTGTTGCTGTAGGTGGTGAAGACATTGTTCTACCCTGTTACCTGAACTCCAGCATCAGTGCTGAGGACATGCATGTGGAGTGGTCCAGAGTTCACTCTACAGGCTCAGTGGTGCATAATTACCAGGAGACAGATTAATATGAGAATCAGATCCCATCTTACAGAGGAAGGACAGCACTGTCCCCAGTGGGGCTGATGACAGGAGACGCTTCACTCAGACTGACAGGAGTACGAGCCTCTGATGAGGGACGATATCAGTGTTACATTCAGTCTAAGATCTCATATGATGGTGCTTCTGTTGAACTGCAAATTAAAGGTCAGTACTCTCTCTCCCAAAAAAAATATTCCCAAATACCTCTCAAACAACACAGACCACTGAATGTCACTGAAACAGATGAGTGAAACCATGAACACAAAGGATAGAAAGGGACAGTTAATGGTAATGATGTAATCTCTGAGTTTGTGTTCCTGCAGGAACTGAGCCAGTGATCTCTATGGAGGTGCCACACAGAGCAGGGTGGGTCAGCCTGCTGTGTGAATCTAAAGGCTGGGCTACACAGCCTGACCTGGTTTGGTTGGACATTGAGGGACACAGTATCCCTGCTGCAGCTACAGAGACACATAGAGACAGTGAGGGCTTCTACACTGTGAGACGAAGGATCATCATACAGGACAGAAACACCAACACAGTCACCTGTAGATTTCACCTGCAGGAGCTCAACCTGGAGAAGGAGACAGCATTTAACATCACAGGTGAGAAGCATGCTGTAAAATCAGCTCCATAATTAATAAGAACAAGAAGCATTTTACCATCAGCTTGAAATAATCACTTGTGGATTACAGTATGTCTATAGTGCATTATAATTCAGGGACTCAAACACAGACAAACAACCGATCAGGTAAAAGAACAGTGCTGATACACAAAACCAGAATCGTGATCAAAAACAGGCCGGGTCAAAACCAGTGAGGCACACACAAACAGACCAGACAGAAGGCAAAGGCGAGGTCAAAAGTACATAGACACAAGCAGGGTTTAAGTAGCAGAACATATGAGGTGGAATGGGGAACAGGTGTGCAGGCAGGTGTGCAGGTAATGAGACAGGAGAACGGGGGGCGGGGCTAACACACAATTAAACTGAAAACAAAAGCACATGGTACGCATCGACAGGGAAAAACAAATACAAAATGCAGCTAAGAAGCCAGCATACTGACAATAGAGTATATATAAATCTGCACTTACAAAGTGTATTTATAATATTTTGTATACATTGTGACATTATGTATGAATGACATGATTAGGAGACCCTGTGTATTTCAGCTGAGATGTTCCCTGCTCCTCGCTGGAAGGTGTCTTTAGCTGTGTTTCTCCCTCTGGCTGTTGCTGCTCTCATTGGATATGCTGTTTTAACCCAACGCTACAAGAAACTGTGCAGAGAGCGAGGTAATGTATTTACCCAGCATCTACATCAATTGAACACACTCATTTTTACAAATGGCAGAATCCAGCATCTTGCAGGGGCATAAAGGCCCACTGTGTTTGTGTTTTTTAAACTTTGTGAAAAGGGTGCTCATGTTTGTGTAGACCTTTCATCAAATGATTTAACTGTAGCTTCTTTAAGTACACATAGTAGATGTGTATATTTTTAGTTTTGCGTTTATTATTGAGAGCAGGTGGAAGATGCTGAAAAGTTTCTTTATCTAGGAGCAGGTTCAGAGAATGAGGGTGGTAAAAGTATAAACATCAAGAACAGACTACAGAAAGCACATGGGGCATTCTGGAGACTAAGGAAATTATAGGCAGACAGAGGACTTGGGAGAAGAAACAAGGTTCACCTATTGAAGACATGAGTACATCTGGTCCTACCGTATGGATGTTAGATGTGGAGGATCACTGAGTATGAGGAAAGAAAGCTGAATGCTTTTCAACACCAGTGCCTGAGACAGACACTGAGGATCAGATGGCAGTAAAAGAAATAAGTCAGTGAAAGAGGAGAGATCAGTGATTTTAGCTGAGAGGTTGGGTGTTGGAGGTGGAGCTGGGACACACATTAAGGAGAGGGGGTGAGAGGGTGTGTGTGACAGCACTGGGGCAGATGTCTGAGGGGTGAAGGGGGAGAGGGAGGCCAAAGATGACCTGGTGAGGGGGAGAAAGAGAGGGTGGAAAAACTGGGGGACGGCCAAAGCAGCAGAGCAGAACAGGTAGGGCTGGGCAGGTAACAGGAAGGACTGGGCAGGTAACAAGAAGGACTGGGCAGACAACAGGAAGGACTGGGCAGATAAATGGAAGGGCTCCGGGATAACAGGAAGGGCTGGGCAGAATATGTGACAGTTTTATGAGCCTACTGATGCTGAGAGAATTTAGGTTTAGGTTTAGGGTGAACTGACTCCACCCCTCTGTGAGAGAGAGGGAATCAGAGTGTGAGGGATGAGTGAGAGAGGCGTGATACACACTGTCAGACGTGTAAAGCCAATGTTCTGACTGTGTCAGCGCTTATTGTTTCTTCCTGTCATTGATTTTTCAATCACAATATTTCTAGTCTTGTTTTAAGCATCACAGTTTCTCATATGTTCTGTTCCACTCTCTGTATGAACTAAATGTCCACTTTCTAGTGAAGAAAATCCAGACCTACCTGAGATCCGGAACACTCTGTGATAAACAACTTGAGCCAGAAGATTGCTCAGCTCTGGCCTCTGTGTTACTGAAGGAGGAGGTCCTGGATGAGTTTGACCTAAAAAAGTACAACACATCAGCAGCAGGTCGGCAGAGACTGGTACCAGTAGTCAGGAACTGCAGGAGGGCCGTGTGAGTACTGATATGTAACTCCTAAAAGCTTTCAGAAGAGCTTGATTTTAATTTAAAGTGTGTGGAAATGGCAGGGCAGGTCTGAGTTTGAGTAACAGGCTATATGCAGGGCAGGCCTGGTTATGTGTACTTTTAGCTAGCATGGCTACAAGACCTCAGGGACCTTAAAAAAAGGGGGAAAATAATCTTAAAATATTTACTCTTTTGTGCAGACTGGACAGCTGTGGTCTTAAAAAGAAATCCTGTGCAGTTGTGGCCTCAGCTCTCCAGTCATCAGACTCACCCCTGAGAGAGCTGGACCTCAGCTTCAATAACCTGGGAGATTCAGGAGTGAAACTGCTCTGTGTAGGACTGAAGAGTCCAAACTGTAAACTACAGACACTGAGGTGAGTAGTGCTGTATTCTTGTATGTGACCTTGAGAGCAGAATAATTGATTATGGAACTATAAAATGGAATGTTAAAAAGTGCCTTCTTTCTCTGTTTCCTCTTCTCTCCCTCAGCCTTCTTTTGTTTCCCACATAAGTCCAATTAGTTTCTGTCAGTCACATCACATCCTATTCCCACCAATCATTTCACAGCTGATAAGTGATGTTTACCTTGAAAGCTGCATAAGCTGGTAATACACAGTTCGGTATTTGCTGTAGTTAAGCAGTTATGTGGCTCTCAGGCACAGTCAGGGTAAGCTTCATGCTGTCAATGGGGTCTCTGTATCTAAATGAAGCCCAGTTAGCATGTAAGTTAGCCAGCTGCTTATCAGTAGCTGCACTTGTATACACAGTCCATGAGCACCAAGTGCTGTTCACAGTCACAGTATAGCACAACCTCTCATGTGTTATTGCTTAAATATCTGTGTCCAGATGATGACAAGTGAAAGATTTAAAAAGACATATTTCCAGTGTGACCCTTGGTGGAGAATGTGTGTGTTCTCTCACAGGCTAGGTTGGTATGTATTTACAGCATGTTTATGTCTGTGTCAGGCACTGCAAAAACCATTCTCGGCTCCACACTTTCTTTTAAAACTCCTCAATGTTGTGCTGTCTCTGTAGTTTTCAGTCACATTATTGTCACTAGACCAAGCACATCATCTTCATCACTGTGGGCAGCCATTTATCAAAGTTTTCCTGCTTTCTAACGAAAACAGCTAACACGTAACAATAAATCCTGTTAGTAGTTGGGAACTGTTATCTTACTATCATCTTGTTGCTTTCATGCGGACAGCAAGGCTTTTGCACATCTCCTATCAGACAACCTGCAATTCTTCAGAAGAGTTGCCGGTTTCATGTGGTCTCAATGCAACTCTGATCTGAGCTGGGCTAAGATACAAAAAAGGAAGACCCAGGCAGAGAACATTACATTATATCATAATTGGTTCTTCTTTGCAGACTGTATGGTGGTAACATCACACAGGAGTCCTGTGAATCTGTGGCATCAGCTCTCCAGTCACCAAACTCACCCCTGAGAGAGCTGGACCTCAGCTACAATAACCTGGGAGATTCAGGAGTGAAGCTGCTCTGTGCTGGACTGAGGAGTCCAAACTGTAAACTTCAGAAACTGGGGTAAGTAGTGCTGTGTACTATGTGACCTTTAGTAAATAGAATCAGTGATTATGGAGATATGAAATTAAATGTAAAAAGCTCCTTTTTTAGTTTACTCCTCTCTCCCTCAGCCTTCTTTCATTTCCACATTGGTCTAATCCCTCCGTGAAATTTGGTTTCATCCAATGGTAGCGCACCAGTTTTAGGATCAAATCGGGGGACTCCCCATCTAGAACATTATTACATAGTATCATCATTAGCTCTTCTTTGCAGACTGGATGGTGGTAACCTCACAAAGGAGTCCTGTGAAACTGTGGCATCAGCTCTCCAGTCACCAAACTCACCCCTGAGAGAGCTGGACCTCAGCTACAATAACCTGGGAGATTCAGGAGTGGAGCTGATCTGTGCTGGACTGAAGAGTCCAAACTGTAAACTACAGACACTGAGGTGAGTAGTGCTGTGTGCTTTTAAGTGACCATTAGAGTAGAATTATTGATTATAGAACTATAAAATGGAATGTTAAAAAGCTAGTTCTTTCTTGGTTTAACTCCTCTCTCCCTCAGTCTTCTTTTGTTTCCCACATTAGTCCAATTAGTTCCTGTTACTCACACCGTGTTAGCCCCACCTTCCCTGTTACCTGTTCTGTTGATTGCTCATTTGTTTGCTCCCGCAAACAGGATAACAGGTTCCTGTGGAGTCTGCACATTGTCAGGTCACCGATGCTGCCTGAATGCTGAATGTCCATTCAGAATATTTTTCCCTCTGTCCAATCACAGCACTTCATACAGCCACCAATCATTTCACAGCTGATAAAAGGCGTTAGCAGGCTAACATTAGCTTGATTTCCATCACTGTGGTAAAATGTAAGGTCACTGATTGCCTACCTTATAATGTCATGAACCAGCACTGGTATTAGTTTACCTTGTCATGCCACCTCTTGTGTTTCAGGGCATCTCTATGTTATTCCCTGCTGTTAATGAGATCATTCTTCTTGGGAATGGTGTTACATGTTTTACTAAATAAGTGGCTGATACTGAGACTGTGAGAGAGAAAAGCAGCCTAAAGCCACCACTCTACTGCCACTGTGCATCACCACAGATAAGGGGGTACAGTGGAGCTGGTCACTGTCATCAGCCTCACACTGCTGCTGTGATAGTCTAAGTACAGCACAACCTCTCATGTGTTATTATTACTTTAAGTATCTTTACACAGAGTATGACAACTGAAAGATTTAAAAACACATATTTCCAATGTGGTCCTAGGTGGATAATGCGTGTGTGTTCCCTCACAAGATAAGCTGGTATACACAGACGGTCCCAGAGTTACGATGGTCTGATACAACCATTCCGTTTTTCACTTTCAGTACAGTATTCAACAAATTGCATGAGATGTTGAACAGTTTATTATAAAATAGGCTTTTTTTTAAATGATTTTGCCCAACTGTAGGCTAATGTAATTGTTCTGAGCAGGTAGGCTAGGCTCGGATATGATGTTCGGTAGGTAAGCTGTATGAAATGCATTTTCAACTATTTTCCATTTATAATGGGTTTATGGGAATGTAACCCCAACGTAAGTCAGGGACCATCAGTATAAACAGTGATCCCTCTCCTATCGCGGTTGTTACATTCCAAGACCGCCCGCGAGATGGGAAAAATCGCAAAGTAGAGGCGAGAGAGTTATTATATTATTTACGTTTATATTAACCCTTTACAAACCTCCCCAACCCTTTACGAACCTCCCCCACACTGTTATCAACCCTCCCTAGACTGTATTACCTTTTCCCATACTCTTATATGTAAATACTTTTATGTAAAATATAAATGGAAATACAACACGTACATTTTAAATACATTAAATACCTGTACATTAAATACATTGTAAAACATTTTAAATGTAAATTAAATTTCAATGTACATGCACTAAACTACTGTAAATGCAAATATACATGTAAAGGTAAGTCATTTTAAATTAAGAATGAGAAAACATTTTAGTTTATTTTTTACTATATTTTTTACTGTTCATTTTTTTAAGGTTAGAAAATGCTTATTTTATAACAAAAATAATGAAATCATGGAATTTTAAAAATTTCTGTACCCCCACACAAGGCCAGTTCAGTTCTGCGGACGTACGACATGAGGGCATCTTAGATTTCCCAACCCAAATCTCGTTTACCCGTACGTACAGGTTTTTTTTTTTGCAATACCCTGTATGTATGTGTTACAAAATGTCTTTTAATTTATTTTTATCTTGTTTTTTGCCTTTTTAGGCTAGAAAATGATTATTATTTCATGAAAACAATGAAAATATTGGAAATTTAAAAAATGTTCAATACCTTAAAAATCCGTGATAGAGCGAAAATTCCGCGAGACGGGATTACAAATAATGTGCATAAAAAACTGCGATGCACTAAGGGATCGAAAGCAGAACCGCGATACAGAGAGGGAACACTGTATATGCCAATGAGCCAAAACATTATAACCGCTCACAGATGAATAACGTTGATTATTTCATAACAACAGCTCATGTCATGGTCTGGGATATATATGAAAGGAGAAGTGACCAGGTACACCCCTTCATGGCAGTGGATTTCCCGATGGCAGTGGCCTCTTTCAGCAGGATAATGCGCCCTGCCACTAGGGCTGTGACGATAACCTCATTAATGCCATACCGTGGTATCAGGTGGCGTACTGCGGCATTGAGCCCGTCACTGCCATTATGGTCATAACAGCTTTTTTCCCCTTATCTGAGAGTGATTCCATTCTCATGTAGCTTTTGGCTTGGTCTGTGGCCTTGTCTACACGTATCCAAATATTTTTGAAAACTCATTTTTTCTATCACTTTTGAAAAGGATCACGTCCACAGTACAAGTGTTTTTTTTTTTTTATCTCTCCACGAGAGACAGAGAAAACGATTCTAAAATGCCCAGGGGGGTATTTCAGAAAGGTGGTTTAACAAACCCTGAACTTAAACCTGAACTCTGGGTTGAACAAACCTGAGGTAACGTACCCTAAGTTTTCAGTTCCAGAAAAGCTGATTATAATTAGTTCAAATACCTCTGACTAAACTGAACCTGACTGAAGCGCGTTCACGGTGAAAGTAAGAAATCATCATCAATGGAGTGCAGATAACAGGATGCACCATGGCAACGAGTCAAAAAATCCCAGAGCTTCGTACCACGTATTCCGTTACTCCACATTTTCACTCAAGAAATATTAATGTCTTATGTAGACTACAACAGCCCCTCATGTGTTATTATTGCATAAATATCTGAATGACAACTGAGAGATTTACATATGTACATACACCAATGAGCCAAAACATATGACCACTCACAGATGAAGCGAATAACGTTGATTACCACGTAAGAACTGCACAAGTCAAGGTCTGGGATATATTAGGCACATGAGCGTCGGGAGAAAAAGCTATAAAAGCTAAAAAAGCCCAATACCAATGTTGGGGACCACTGCTCTAAGCAATGTTCTGCTGGGAAACCCTGGATCCTGGCATTCATGTGGATTTGACATGCAATGGTACACCCCGATGGCAGTGGCCTCTTTCTGCAGGATAAAGCGCACAGCCAAACTGCACACATTGTTCAGGAACGGTTTGAGGAAAATGAAGAAGAGTTCAAGATGTTGCCCTGGCCTCCAAATTCCCCAGATCTCAATCCGATCGAGCATCTGTGGGATGTGCTGGAACAAGTTTGATCTGTATATTTATAGTGTATATTTATCGTGTGTATGTTCTCTCTGCAGGCTGGGTTGGTGTATATGTGAAGTCTGTGTTTTCCTTCCACAGGCTGGGTTGGTGTAATCTCTCAGAGGGCTGCTGTGATGATCTGGCCTCAGTCCTGCATTCGTCCAACTCAGACCTGATAGATCTGGAGCTCAGAGACAATGAGCTGCAGGATTCAGGAGTGAGAGCGCTCTCTGCTGGACTGGAGGACCCACACTGTAAACTGCAGAGACTGGGGTGAGTCTCATGTATCTGATATCAGTTGGCACAACCCTTGCAATAAGGATAAAACCTAATTATTAGAAATAATACCGTACATCATTTTCAGCTTATATATAATAAATAAACCACAATGTCAAATAAAATATGACAGGATGATGTGATGTAGTCCTGAGACAAAGCCTGAAGTGGTTTATTTTACAGTTACACAGTGTCTATGATCTAATGTTCAATGAGCTGGGATGAACATCACTGTGTCTGTCATATTTAATGCTGCTGTGTAGCTAGCACACAGACAGACATTTTACATTGACAACCATGTTGAAAATAAGTGTTTTTTTATTTGTCCTGTGTCTGGGTGCAGATATTTAAGCAATGACAAACTCAAGTCAGTAACAAAGTAAAGTCTGTATCACACTCAGGTCTGCTCTGCTGTGATTGTTGCTCATTGGTTGAGCCACTCTGCAGCACAGCCTTGATGAAATCAGACTGCTTCCTGTGACACTGCATGGCTAATGACCTGTGAAAACGATGTATATTGTAGGGACAGAAATACAACAGAATGAAGTAAATAAAATCCAAACAAAACAACTACATAAGAAGAGACACAAAATGGGCACCAATGGAAGCTGTGTGTTCATGACATCATATAAAAAGTGTTTCACTGTGTTGATGAAAGAAAAACATGTGCACCCTCTAGCCAATCAGCAATAGCTATTTAACCAAGACTTAGCATAAAAGATGTACAACAAACTGCTATGTGTTTAATAATTATAATTACTCATTTCATAGCCTTGTTGCCATTTTTTCTAAATGGTTTGCTTGTCCAGAGCTTATCTCCTTCTCTCTGCAGGCTGTCAGGCTGTCAGGTCACAGAGAGAGGCTGTGATTCTCTGACTTCAGCTCTGCGTTCAAACCCCTCACACCTGAGAGAGCTGGATCTGAGCTACAATCACCCAGGAGACTCAGGAGTGAGAGCGCTCTCTGCTGCTAAACTGGACACACTTACACTGCTGTAAGTACAGAGAATTTCCACACTGCACCTCATAGACACACTGCTGTAAGAACAGAGAGTTTGCACACAGCACCTCATAGACACACTGCTGTAAGTACAGAGAGTTTCCACACTGCACCTCATAGACACACTGCTGTGAGTACAGAGAGTTTCCACACTGCACCTCATAGACACACTGCTGTAAGTACAGAGAGTTTCCACACTGCACCTCACAGACACACTGCTGTAAGTACAGAGAGTTTCCACACTGCACCTCATAGACACACTGCTGTGAGTACAGAGAGTTTCCACTGTGTGTCACTCAGTCACTGTCTGTTCTGCTGTTCCTACAGTGTGGACCATGGAGGAGAGAGCAGAAACAAACCAGGACCCAGGAAATGTGAGTCTGTCTGCACTGAACACTCCCTCATTTCTTCTCCTCCCTCACCCCCTCCTTCTTTCATAACTCTTCTCTTTTTCAACCCCTCCCTCTTTTTCATTTTCACACAGTATTTCATAGTGACTTTCTCTCATACACTGCATTACACACATAATGAGATGAATATTAATAATGATAATTAATCTCATTCATGTCTCTGGTCTGCAGATGGCTGTCAGCTCACACTGGATCCAAACACAGCACACAGAGAGCTGTATCTGTCTGAGGGGAACAGGAAGGTGACAAGAACATGGAGAGATCAGCCATATCCTGATCATCCAGAGAGATTTGACTGCTGGCGCCAGGTTGTGTGCAGAGAGAGTCTGTCTGAGCGCAGCTACTGGGAGGCTGAGTGGAGTGGGCCTGAGTGGGGAGGGGTTTATATATCAGTGACATATAAAGACATCAGCAGGAAAGAAGGGAGTGAGGACTGTGGGTTTGGATGGAATAAAAACTCCTGGAGTCTGGACTGCTCTAAAGACAGATACTCTGTTCGTCACAACAATAAGAAAACAGATATACCTGCCCTCCCATCCCCCTATCGCAGAGTAGGAGTGTGTGATGGTGGTGATAGTGAAGGAGTGTTTATGTACAGAGTAGGAGTGTGTGTGGACCGTCCAGCCGGCACTCTGTCCTTCTACAGTGTCTCTGACTCTGACACACTGACCCTCCTGCACAGATTCCACACCAGCTTCACTGAACACAAACCCCTCTATGCTGGGTTTGAAGTGTATGGAGTAAAGTTCTTAGTGTCCCTGTGCCAACTGGAGTAGAGTCTCACACTCACACACACACACACACACACACATGCTCTGCCTAACACACTTATGATCAACCATAACCTAAGCCTGGGGTCTCACCCATCCATATATGAAACACGCACGTGTGCAAACACACACACACACACACACACAAAACACACACGTTTAGGGACAAGTCTTCATTTGGGAACGTTGGTTGCCATGTGAATGAGGTCCTGTCGTCATTTTTTATGTTTTATTTGTTTCGTGAAAATGGATAAACAAGAAATTATTTTTTTATTTAAATAAACCAGGAATCATTTTATTTTAAAATATCTTGAACTATTTTAAATAGAAAGCTAATAAGCATTTATATTTTATAGTTGTTCATGAACTGGCAGAAGCTCTAAGGGTTGAATTATGGTCATCTGTGGGGGTGAGGTCTGTGATAAGTAAACTTTGTCATTGTTTTTAATTGATTCCATTTTAACGTAGTTTGTGATAGCTGAGCAAGAATTGTTTGTGAGTACACAGCTCATTGGTAAGCTTGGTAATCACTTGGTAAGTCAATTGTAAATGATGATGAGTGTATTCAAAACTTGCTAATTATACTTTGGAACTTGAGTTTTATTCCATACTTGGTAAACTCATATCTGCCATGTCAAACTTGTATGGGCTTTTCTGCTCCCTAGTGGTGAACAAGTGCTTTTTAACTGTTTTAACACTTTGTGAATAAACCTTTGCTCCTGTGTGGTGGGTTGGTCTTTGGCATTGGCCTCCCTCTTTTAGTTTAAACCCATTCCATCTGGTATTAGACACTAGGTGTCTCGCTGTGCACGGGTTACCTCACCTGTCATCACATATGCTAATACTGACAACATTCAAGAGGATCTCATGGTTTTATAAACACGTCTGAATTTTTCTATGAAGTAAGAACATTCCATGCTTTTGAAGTGAGCAGCATTTGATTAAATAATTACCACCACGAACATTTCCCATTTGCTCTGCACTTGTTTCACTGAGACACTGACCTCTACTCCCCTGGTTCTTCTGAAGTTGTGCAGGGTACAGTTGTCTCAAGTGAGGCCTTTGCTGTTTCTCTGCTTTATCCCAATTCAGGTAGCAATTAGATCACTAAACTGATGCTTGGCCATGGAGTCAGACGTGGGCCTTTTATTTCTGCTTATTGTACTTTAATTTTTTTTTTTTTTTTTTACCAGTGTTTGCTTTCTGTTTAATTTATTGTATTGACCCCCATCCTGGGTCATTTTTTGTGCAGATTCTTGTTCCTTAAAACAACAACATCAAAAATTCAAAGATAAAGATGTACTTTTTAATTGCATGTTTCTCAACTTTGTTATAAATTGTTTCAAATTTACTAATTGTATTTTCTAAACTATGTTATGAAATGTTTAAATTTATACTAAATGAATTATGCCACATGCCTTTTGTCTGTGTAATCTGTCAGATCACTCACACCAGCTTTGCATGTTTGTGCAAGGTGTCTTGCTGTCTCCATACTCTTGTGTTTCTTGGCAGTGTGAATTCCACAAAAACATTCAGGGTGATTGAACAGGGATCTTAGACAGTATAAGGCAGATGAGTGCTTCTGGGAATTGAAGTCTATGACTGCATTCTAAAGTAATGACAAATGAACCCCAGCCCATAGTGCACACAGTACAAAACACAAATGTCACAGTGCAGAGAACAATATTCAAACTGAGATAAACCCACACTACCTCACAATACCACCACCATACCAGAACCAAGAACACTATTTACACGCCCAAGATGAACGCACCGCTGCTCTCCAAGAACACCCCGAAACAGTCTGCATAAGAGTGATTTCCTTCTGTCTCTACTTAATTAATGAGGTGACAGAAAGTAGTCACTCTGCGAGCTTTTTCAGGGTGTTGTCAGGGAGCTGACAGACCATCACTGGGGACTGTCTATTCTGCATGTCATCTGTCTAGAACATCCACCTGTTTCCCCATCCACACCTTTTTAAGGACCAGACTTCCTGGACTATGCAAATTCAGAATGATGAGTACTATGGGATTTAATTTACACAATGCTCCTCTGTTTGTTTTTGTTGCTTTTCTAACCCACCAAGTTAGTGTCCAAGAGGGAGTACCCACAAACACCTGTTAAAGGAAGGCACATGACTGCTGTGCTGCAGGAAACACACCACAGAGGAAGAGCTGCACACTGGACCCACTTTGATATGTGTGGCTTCCAATGAACACCTCTTAGTCTGAAATCATAAATATGGCCTAGATGTTTTCCATAAGTAGGCAACGTGAAACATATGCATCCAGTAAGCATGAAGTAATGATTAGAATAACCTATGATACGTAGAGGTAGTAGGATTTCCATACCCATCTAGGTAGTTATATTTGCACCTTTTCTTTGTTCAACCTAAAAACCTTCATCAAATTTCAGCCTGCTGTTTTTGTTCCTGAGTCATAGCTGAGCTTTTCCTGCATACAGTGATGCACTGCTAAAGTTTCAACCTTAATTTGCTGAGAGGGATATTCCAAGGTAAGGCTATTTAATAGTTGAGTTATATTTAAATCAAACAGATTATATAAACCATGTTCGGCCTGACATCTGGCTCTCAGGTTCAGAGGTTTCGTTGGATTGTATTTTTCATTTCCTCACTCTTTGTACAATTCAGACACAGTATAAATCATACCCTTTGTGGCTATCTCAAAGTCATTGAGCTGATCTTGGAGTCCTGCCACATAGTCTCTAAGAGATCGCGCTTGGTTCAATGCATCGTACAGGTCAATTAGCATCCTCAGTTAAACCCTGAAGCATCTGCTGGATACTGTCAATATCTACTGGCAATATCTCTGAAAGTCCCCAAAAAAATCAGTATTACCTTTAAAATCATGCTGTTCCTCAATAACCAAAGCAGTAACTGCTCTTTGCTCAACAAGCAGCAATGCCACACTTCCTGTGACTGAAAGGTTTTTTTGAGTTGCGCTACATCGGATTCAGCAACTGAAGTCTTTTATTGACTGAAAGTTTATCTTATTCACAAAAACACCATCCCCTGAATTTTCCCCTTTCAGAAAGACAATGGACTCTCGACAAGGTCAAACTTAAGCTCATTTCTGCAGTTCACACCTCTTCACGCAGCACCTTTGTTCGATTTAGTGCAACAAGAATTGACACTAACTCGATATCACACAATGGAGCACAGTCCCACAGTTCACACCTATGAATGGAAACAACTTTTCCTTAAGTTTATGTCAGTCAACAATTTTCAATCTCCAAATGAGTCAACGCGGCATGCCTGGGGTGCTGCGCACAAAAAGGATTCTCCTGTGTTCTCCATTTTGATAGGCCGCTGACTGACCTGTGACACAGCATTCTGTGTGCCACTGCTAAACAAGCCAAACAACCTGTTTTATGCAGGGATTTGCTCCAGCCACACACTACACCACCTGATGTTGATGGTAATTTGCCTCCTTGGTCCAGGAGGTGAGCTAGCGAGCAAAAACAGGTGGAGTGGTGCTTGGCCAGAGTGAATGTCTGCATTCACTGCAGTCCTCAGTGTCAACACTCTCAGTCACATTTCCAGTATAGGGGGTTCATTTGAGCCTCCCTGCTGGTTGAGCATGGAATGAGAAAAGATGCACCGAGGTAAAGCCAGACTGCTGGAGAACGCAGGCATTGATCCTGTTACCTCTTACATACTAAGCGAGCGCTCTACCAGGTGAGGTTTCCAGGATGGGAAAGCACAATTTCAGAATAAGCAAAGCTTGGCACACTTACCCTACATTCACACATAAGAGGAATTTCCACATCACAGCCATTTATTCCTATTCGTGTCAATAAGAATTTTCCATTAACACTGCGCTCACCTGCCACTGTGTTGTGTTGGACGGAAAAAACAAACAGAACCCTGCTCTATTTTTGCAGTTGATGGGAGCGGGAAAACAATCAGATATCTGTTAATTTTATTGAAAAAATAGCTGAGTAATTCATTCTTGCGGTACAAGGATACCCTGAGCTGTATGATGTAAAATAAAAGGTATACTGAAACACTGAAAAGAGCATACAGGTTAAACATATCAAGGCGGTTTTGGAATTTCAGGTCGTCATAGTGCTTAGGAATGGGATCATTTCCACAGGATATCGTCTCTGTATGTCTGTGTGATTGTCAGTGGCAAAGTTTTATCGGGTAATAATCCCCAACATTTTGATAAAATAGCCTACCCCAGATGTGGACATGGACGCGTAGTCCATTGCAATTTCGGTATCTCTTTAGAATATACCTAATCTATTTATCCTTTATTGTCTACTCCCATTGAACACTTGTATTTATCATTTCATGAATTATGTATTATATATGTCTTGTAATATATTTACATAAATGCATTTACATTCATATCTTAATTTGTATAAATATAATCAGAAGGAGCAGGAGAACTCCCATCTGCAGAAACAGCTGGGGGAGAAGAAGCAGGAGAACTCCCAACTGCAGAACCAGCTGGAAGACAAGGAGAAGGAGAACTCCCAACTACAGAACCAGCTGGAAGACAAGGAGAAGGAGAACTCCCAACTGCAGCAACAGCTGGGGGAGAAGAAGCAGGAGAACTCCCAACTGCAGAACCAGCTGGAAGACAAGGAGAAGGAGAACTCCCAACTGCAGCAACAGTTGCAGGAAAAGGAGCAGGAGTTCTCTGATCTACACACCAGATACAGCAGCATGAGAGCCAGTTACCTGCCTACAGAGATGTGCTCCTCTTTTTCCCCTGAGAAGACAGGTGATCACCCTCACACACAGAGAAGATTATATTTATAATGCTTTCATTATCACTGCACCCCAGTTACCTTTAATCTTTCCACTGACTGTCATCTGTCAGTCAAGTATGAATCAGGTCAAAGGGTCAGTGATGAAAATCTACAATGATTAGAGAGCTGAACATGTATTGCTTTATGATATAATGATTTCAGATTAATGATTTTTGTTTCATTGTTCTCTGCAGTCAGAGGTCTTTTTGCAGAATGGTCACGTAAGTTCCGTTGTTTCACATACATTATTGTAATAATTTAGCCAGCATGACTGACCCTGTGTGATATTGTGTTAGGCAGCATGACTGACCCTGTGTGATATTGTGTTAGGCAGCATGACTGACCCTGTGTGATATTGTGTTAGGCAGCACGACTGACCCTGTGTGATATTGTGTTAGGCAGCATGACTGACCCTGTGTGATATTGCGTTAGGCAGCACGACTGACCCTGTGTGATATTGTGTTAGGCAGCATGACTGATCCTGTGTGATATTGTGTTAGGCAGCATGACTTACCCTGTGTGATATTGTGTTAGGCATCATGACTGACCCTGTGTGATATTGTGTTAGGCATCATGACTGACCCTGTGTGATATTGTGTTAGGCAGCATGACTGACCCTGTGTGATATTGTGTTAGGCAGCATGACTGACCCTGTATGATATTGTGTTTTGCAACATGACTGACCCCGTGTGATATTGTGTTAGGCATCATGACTGACCCTGTGTGATATTGTGTTAGGCAGCATGACTGACCCTGTGTGATATTGTGTTAGGCAGCATGACTGACCCTGTGTGATATTGTCTTAGGCAGCATGACTGACCCTGTGTGATATTGTGTTAGGCATCATGACTGACCCTGTGTGATATTGTGTTAGGCAGCATGACTTACCCTGTGTGATATTGTCTTAGGCAGCATGACTGACCCTGTGTGATATTGTCTTAGGCAGCATGACTGACCCTGTGTGATATTGTGTTAGGCATCATGACTGACCCTGTGTGATATTGTGTTAGGCAGCATGACTGACCCTGTGTGATATTGTGTTAGGCAACATGACTGACCCTGTGTGATATTGTGTTAGGCAGCATGACTGACCCTGTGTGATATTGTGTTAGGCAGCATGACTGACCCTGTGTGATATTGTCTTAGGCAGCATGACTGACCCTGTGTGATATTGTCTTAGGCAGCATGACTGACCCTGTGTGATATTGTCTTAGGCAGCATGACTGACCCTGTGTGATATTGTGTTAGGCATCATGACTGACCCTGTGTGATATTGTGTTAGGCAGCATGACTGACCCTGTGTGATATTGTGTTAGGCATCATGACTGACCCTGTGTGATATTGTGTTAGGCAGCATGACTGACCCTGTGTGATATTGTGTTAGGCAACATGACTGACCCTGTGTGATATTGTGTTAGGCAGCATGACTGACCCTGTGTGATATTGTCTTAGGCAGCATGACTGACCCTGTGTCCCAGACACATAAAAATTAGCCAAGATGTTGCTCTCTGATGGCAAAGGATAGGAAAAAAAACATTTGAGCTCCTGATCTTGCGTAGAAGTGACAATATCCCACAATCACGTATAACTATGGATACACTTGAAACAAGCCCTTATTTGTTTCCCTTCGGTTGGGGTTATATCATATGTAAGTCCCAAACACATGAAAATTGGCCAAGATGTTGCTCTCTGATTGCAATGAATAGGATAACAATATTTCAGCTCTCAATGTTGCTCACCGTTTAGGCTTTTAAGTGCAATGTCTCTGAAAGTCTTAAGACAGTATTAAGAGGAACTCCTGCCTGGTCCACAAAAACATCAGGGTTACCACTAAAAGCGTGCTGTGCCTCAATAACCAAAGCAGTAACTGCTCATTGCTCCACAGGCAGCAATGCCACCCTTCCTGTGACTGGAAGGTTTGTCTGAGTTGCGCTACATCAGATGCAGCAACTGAACTTTTTTATTGACTGAAAGTTTTCCTTATTCAAAAGAACGCCGTCCCCTGAATTTTCCCCTTTCAGAAAGACAATGGACTCTCGACATGGTCAGGCTTCAGCTCATTTCTGCAATTCACACCTCTCCACGCAGCACCTTTGTTCGATTTAGTGCAACAAGAATTGACACTGACTCGCTATCACACAATGGACCACAGTTCACTCCTATAAATGGAGATAACTGTTCCTTAAGTTTACCAGTCAACAAATTTCAATCTCCAAATGAGTCAACGCGGCATACCTGGGGTGCTGCACACAAAAAGGATTCTCCTGTGTTCTCCATTTTGATAGCAATATTATCTATATCCTCAAAAGGGCTCCAGATGTTGTGAGGACAATGCGCCGGATTCTAACACGGCAACACAAAATAATATTAATATTCTAAATAAACATAAGTGTACAAGTTTTACCCTTAGTAGACTCACATGGAAATCAGTCTCATTTTATTAGTTAATCGATCTCATTTTTAATAATTATGAACTACAATTACTGACACTCTAATCTATAATTAAAGATACAACAACTACTAATTCATAACGGTTGAAGGTATTACGTTCAGATTGATTTGACCTCGGCTCATGTTCTTACAATATCAATACAGACACAACGTTTAATAAAACATATTTATTAAACAACAGTGAAAATCCTAACTAAACAGTTAGGAAATTATGTGTGTGTGTGTGTGTGTGTGTGTGCGTGCGTGCGTGCATACATGGGTTGGGAACAATGACTGCGTTCCCGTCTGTATATACACGTGTCGGTAACATGCACAATGCTTCGTAATGATCCAAATTCCACGGCTGGTGTGGCGGATTTGGAGGAAAATGTATATATCGTGTTAGTCGTTATGGAGACCGCATGCAGAGGTCTCGGTTAAAAAAGTTAAATTATACATTCCTGTGTGTGGAAGATATAATAATTGATAGCTAGTATAAAGCTAATTAGCTGTAGCTAGCTAGCCAATACTGAGGCAGACTATACACGGTTATACATAATACAGATATTGTAGTTACATGGCATTGTAATTAAACAGAACGTGAGACTTCCAATGCGAGTGCCTGATGTGTCCGTCTTACGTGTAGTTGCTATCTGGGGATAGCAAATACCGCAGTTCATTTGTCCAAGGGGTTTGTCCTTTCGTCCGTCCGTTGTTGGAGAAGGAATCCCGCTGCTGAACTTTCTGAACTGGCACGTCGTCCGAGTTTGCACGTCTGAATCGGATGATTTGGTTCGCTGTTGTTGGATGTTTCAGATGCTGTGAAGCAAGCTAAAAAAGTGGTTCAGTGTTACCATGCAGGATGGCTGTGGATCCTTCACGCGAAGTAGGCCAGTAATGCACTGTGCTGTGCAGGATGGTTGAGCGCTGACTCCGAGACGAAGCGCAGGCCTGGAGCAAATGTTTCTTGCTTGCGTTCTGCACGCCAGAGGCGGACGAGCAAGAACAAGCAGAAGAGGAGAAGCAACAGGCAGAGACAGGGAGTTTGTCTGTCCTTTTATCGTTTAAATTTTATTGCCCTTTGCGTGTTTCCAGCGTTACAGTATTGGTGTACCGTAGCGCACATGGGCTGTCATAAGCGATTAGACTGTTCAAAACACGCGCTCACTGGTGATGTCAGGATGAGCGTGTGCACATTGGTAGAGCCGTTTGCTAGGGACCCTACAGTCTTATTGTCATTCTTTTGAAGAAAGACCTGACACCTACCACATTTCACAGCTACTGGTCTGCCAGAGGGATCCAACCTTGTATTTAAGCACTATCACACATATTTTAAACCGTCAAATTCTTGTAAAACATTTGAAACGTTGGGCAACGACAGACTAAATAAGCACGTTAGGATTTAGATGACACGAAATGGCGATGACATCAATTTGGATTTTCAGGTGGCGAGCGCAACCATTTGTTTCTTTATGGGGGGGGGGGGGGGGGGGGTAAAGTGAATTCTAAACTGGTGAGTACAGACATTTACACCAACTACGGAGAGATATCATGAACTTTCAACACAATTGTGTACAAGATATTAATTGCCTACAAATAGGGTGGCAACTGAGGTGGCAAGGCCGTTTTCGGGGGTGGCAACTGAAACCCCTTGCCACCCCTTGGAACCGCCACAGGAGCTGAGATATAGCTCGGAATGAGGATGCAAGATCTGGAATTGGCCCATGAACAGAGCATCAGATAATGGATTCCTCCTTAGTCATGTGACTCTTTGCCTGTAATTACAGATGTGATGGAACTGAGCCGTGAGCAATCACAGGGTTGTACCGATTTCCTCACACTCCATATGTCCATCTCACTTCCTGTTATATAGAAGAGAGGTTAATTGCATGTGTCTAATAACCTCCAATGTGAGAGAGTTTGCAGCCCTGTGTGTTAAACTATTGCTGTCATATTTCAGCTTTTTTACATTTCATTTCTTGCTGAGGACAGCAACAAGCGAATGCTCCATTATGTTTTTGTTTTTTTTAATGAAGATGCAGACAGATGGTGCAGTAAAAGTAACTTAACACCACTTAATTTGTTGATTCTACCTTGTTTTAAGAACTAAAATGTTCATTTGGACTTTCTTTATGTTGTGTAAAAATACAAGGCAAAGACAATAATGACATGCGCCTAATTCATAAAGTGTATTCTTTTTTGAAAGCTTGTTTGGTTTGGAGGAACATAAGTAACAGAACATCTTTTTCTTTACCGGAAAGCAATGCTCCAATGGACAATAGCGCGCAACATCATGACAAATTAAGTAGGCTAGTAAAGCCTTGCCTCCTCTTCCACAAATCGTACAAAACGTTGCGATTCTATTTCGCAAGAACTCAAGTTAAATTTTTAACTTGAGTTCTTGCGAAACCAGAAGTGGTTCCAGAAGGCCACTTACTTACTTTGATAAAGTAAGTCGAGGGCCACACATTGGATGATTGAAATGAAACATGAAACGCATCGTGCTGTTATGTTAAATTACATCATTTTTAATGCAGTAGCCTATCAACTTTTATATCACCCTGAATGTTGTCAATTGTCTGATATGAACCACTGCTATAGCTCTTTAACATTGTAATGATAGAAATACTTATGAAACACATTGCATTATGTTATATACATGTACTTGAGGCAGACTGATTTACAATTATCAAACGTCAATTTACCACTGCAGTACAGACCTGCATCACTGAATGAAAGAGGACACAAACACATTGCATTATATAGGCTACATGTACATGAGCAGTTTTACAATTATCTAATTTTAATATTTATGGATATTTATATTTAGAAATATTATAGGCAGGTGGGCACCAAAAGTGACAAACAAGACTGACAAAGCAAAAGGAACAAAGATCATCTGGTGATAACACCTTCATTACGGAGTCACGATGAACTGTGGATCTGTGTAAAATCATTTTTACTCTTGTAACTGCATGAGATAAATGTGTGATTTATAAAACTGTATGAGATTTATTACGGTGTGGGATGGATAGGAAAAGCTTTTGATGACACATAGTGTCACTCATGGATTTTAGCCCAATGTGAACAATTGGTCCGGTCACTTCTCTGAAAGACCATCAAAATCTGGCGTCATGTTGGCCGCTGAGATGTGCAACACAGAGGACAGATGTTTATCCGTCAGCCAAGAGCTGTAGCGGGACTTGTAGTTCATCACAGAAAAAGTCTGTTCGCACACATACGTGGAGCCAAATCAAACGAGCAGCCTCTGTGCCTGCCCACTGAAGTTCGGAAACTGTGCGTCCTTTAATGCACCATTGAAGTTGTCTGGCAAACAAGACAATTTCCTATTTGACACGTTAGCTAGTCAGGTCGCTTTCACACTAGCTGGCTACGTATAACTATCACTACCATAGTATAAAATGTACCAATAACCCATGGTATCATAGCAATACTTGCTATGCTGATACATTTACCATATCAACCCACTACATAACTATCGGTATCCATAGGGTAGTTAGAAAATATTCAGTCCCATAACGGTTATCATCTTTCTATTTTATCTCTCTATTTTGCAGCGAATTTCTTACGACCTAAATTTAATCATCTCAATTTACCACTGTAGCAAGAAAATTACCCGGCATGGCTAATTATACATAGCCAGCTATCTTACGAGCGATCTGACTGACCGTGTTGGTAGTCGGTACATAAGTAGGTAACCGAGGGATATGAATGGACAGTTAATGTACTTACACAGTTGTTTTAGGTTTGGAGAGATCTTTATTTCCTCTCAAATAAAATGCAGCATGTATCTTCTAATATTTGTGGATTGTCTCCGGACCTAACCCTGCCCCCTGTGTAGTTACACAGGACGGTAGCCTAAAATGATCAGTATATGTAAGTTTTCGTATTTGCTCACTTTTCCGTTGATACATACGGAGTGTTCATGAGTTTTATAATAGCCACGCACGGCGGTAAGCGTAGTGCAGGTTTTGTGTCTGCCTGCCGAACTGCGTAGTACCTGTTAGATCTGTAGAACATGTACTTCCGTGTAATTTCTGCGGCTGATTCTACATAGGTTAATCATTACTTTTATTCATGTCATGCTAAAGTGGCAACACAGGCATGTCACTTGAGGACTGTGCGGAAGAGTCAATTTTAGACCCTTAGCCCAATTTTGATTGTCGGCAGCACCCTCTGTTGGATTCGAGTTAATAGCAGTACAGACTTGCCATTTGCTTTGAGATGCATAACGCAGCACTTCTTTTATTTTTTTCCTTCGGAGGTGTTGCGGGCCGGATTAAAATAGTTTGAATGATGTCCATGAGTGATCTAGAATTCAATTTGGATTTAATTTACTCTCCTGCTGCTGGAGGAATGTAGCTTTGAATGGCAAGTAGCGCTGGATTCAGGCAGATGACGCAACATTGACGCCAGAGTGACATCACAGTGGACATCACAGGAGTCTCGAAATTGTATAAATATAGCAATTATTCAGGAAATTAAGCAAGATCTTCTTGATCTTGGATCAAGAATCTGAAGACATGGCAGGGGATATGGATTATGTGGAGTCTATTCGATTTCTGTTTGCAGAGCAGGATAGAGTAAGTTCTGTACTACACACCATGTGCTTGTCCTGGTCAAATACAATGAAACGAGCTCATTCACACATTTATTCACTTTCACTCAGTTATGATGCCATGCTGAACAGACTGATTCTTAAATTGTAACTCAAGCAATTATTCAGGAAATAGGCGATATTTAAAAGCTCAGAACAACTTACTTCACAGCAAAAAAATTGAACACCTTTTTTTAAAATTATTGTTTCAGATGGTTGATGAGGCTGTAGAAGCCGACATGGATTCTTACCTGGAGGATATTCGATTCCTGTTTGAGGCAGAGAACACCGCTGCAGAGCAGGATACAGTAAGTACTATACTGCGAAGCATGCACTCAGCCTGGTAAAACACAATAAAACGAGCTCATACTTTACCCTGCACTTTCACTTATTCATGAAGCCACACTAAAAAGAGAGATTCTTAGATTCTAAATCAAGCAATTATTCAGGAAAAGTAGGCATTTTTTTTATTCTTTGAGGATTTGCATGTATTGGAGGACTAAGCGAGTGTTGATATTCATGTCAATATCCCCAAGGTTAGATATTTATCCATAAACTTCAACCATTTTTAAACTCCATACAGCTAACCTTACAGCAGAAAGTTAAATACCTTTGCTTTTTATTTTAGATGACTGATGACATGGATGATTACCTGGAGGATATTAGATTTCTGTTTGATGCAGAGCAGGATACTGTAAGTACTGTACTACACACCAGTCACTCGGCCTGGTCAAACACAATAAAACAAGCCTTAACTCGAGCCACATTAAACAGAAAGATTCTTATGGCTTTGATTTTGGCATTCTGAATTTGGGGAACTGAGCTAATACTGATGAAATGTTACAACAGAAATGTCTTATTGAGACGGTTATTGGGAAAAATGATTATTGGGAAGCACAAGAATGTTCTCCAGATAGGCAGTGCTTTATGTGTATATCATGTGCCATGTGTGATTACAGTCTTCCCTGGAAGAGGATAAGATTGCAGCAGGCGACACGAAGAGAGTCAAGTGGGTGAAGGACGCTGCAGAGAGTGAGTCACTCGTACTGCCTTCTAATTGTCAATGTTGGAAGTGCGCTTTAATATGTGTAACCCATGAATGTGCTACAATACAAGAAAATCCAGAATACGGGTATTACAAAGAGTCTCTCCCTGGTATTCTGTAGGGCTGAAAAAGATGAAGAAAGGTGTGAAGAAGTTCTTCAGCCGCCTTGGGGAGACTGTGAGGCGCGGCTTCTGCTGCTGCGTCTCTGTGGAGGAGTAAGACGTGGAGATCCATGCACACATTTCCGACGTTTCACAAGTGCCGCACTGTATTAGACAGGTGAGAATTCCTATTCACTGCTGACATCATGGGTCTGCTATTCAAAACACAGTGACCGAATAGGGGACCTTCCATAATTTAAACTCTGGTATTGTGCTAAATATTGGATCAGAAATGATTTCTGTCTGTTTTAGGCCTGTGCATTCAACAATAATCATTGGCTTTCGTCCTTTGTGATGTTGCAACTCTAAATCGTTTCTTTGTAGCAGTGTGAAAGGAAAGGTTTGAGAATGAAATAATGGACATGTGTCTTTTTTTAGATTCTAACATTCTGGATTCTGTCAATTTGGATCTATGAGGTAGTAAGTAGTTTATGGGGACACCAAGGTAAGCAACTCTTGGCATCGAGGTAATTCATATTTGGGGACACCAAGATACATCATTCATAGCATCTCTGAAAATGACAGCGAGGTTTCAATATTATTTTCACTTCAAAATATTTTTTGGATTTCCCCCCCTTCTTTCCAAACTCGAACTTGGTCGTACTGTTCCCGCTGACTTGGGAGCAGATTGCTGCAGTGGGTTTATTCGTTTGGCTGTGTTCAGGGTGGGGAAAAGGGGTAGAAGTCCAAAAAAGATGTTTGGGGACATGTTATGAAATGAAAATGAAATACCATCAGCCTGTTGACAATCGGCCACCAACTTTATTCAGAGTGCTTTAGAATGAGGACCTAATAACCTCTGTGTTGTTTCATCATTCAACACCTCACATTGCGACAACTGCCCTGAAGTGCCGGTGTACTTCCTGGTTGTTGCCTTGAAGATTTTCCCAAGAGTCAGTGCGGCAGAGGAAGAGTGAGCTCAAAGGGATGCAGGTGATGTGCATATGTTACTCTGTGTGGTTTGACAGTATTTGTGCCTATTTGTGTGGCGTGTTTGTTCATTTCTGAGGTAGAGGTTTTCAGTAAATCCTTTTGCAGAGTTAATGAATAGCATTTAGAAAAGCCTTAAAGATAAAAAAGCCTTATTTAAAGAAATGAACCAATCAGACTGCTGTGAGCACAAATGTTGCTTCCCCACCTCTCTTCAGTTCATTTCTTTTCACAGATACTTATACTGCCACTCATCAAAGATTTGGAACCTGATTTTTATTGTTTCTCTTCGTATTTTTGTTTTTCCACACAGCTCGCAGATCGGATAAAGGGACAGACAGAAACATCTTATCAAACGGACTTGTGTGCATGGATACTTTTTACCATTAAATACGAAAAAAAAAGCACTTTGGTTTTGCTTATTTCCTGTGAAACAAAGAGAAAGGGAGATTATGCATTTTCAGTTAACAGCTCTTAAGCTTTGAAACAATCTTCCCCTGCACATTACTACTTTTTCATTGCACATCTAGTATTATAGTGAAATTATAAATGTATATTTTATCTACATTCATTTTACATTTGCTATTAAATACATTTTACTCTGATCATTGTATTTTTTGTGTGAAGCACTCTGTACTTTAGCTTGAAAGATGCTATAAATAAATAAAATAATTAAATGATTGAATGTCATGAGATCATGTCATTCAACCCACAGAGGTTTTTCATTCATTGTTACTGAACAATGATTGTTTAATAAAAATAAAAGTGGACAAGCGTAAAACATTTAAATCCACATTAATGTTTAATTATTATTGTGTACATAATTTACCATTCTAATTGGGCTGATTTATGCAGAAGTCACGTGAAAACAGGAATACTGCTGATACTGAATACTTGTGGCGTCATGCAAGAGACATATGTCTTTTGAGACATGTTTAGGAAAATGTGTTCAATGTCCTGTTTTATTATGTGGTGATAAAATGGGTTGTTGGGTGGCGCAGACAGTAAAGGCACATGTGATATCTCACATGCAGCTAATAACAACCTAACTGGATGTCCCCCAATCAGTGTTACAGTAAAACAGGATATCCTAGCACTATATTTACCTGGGAGGTAGACAGAACTGCCAACACATGTTTTTTTGAAACCCAGTGACCAATGTATTAAATCTTGAGTGTACCACACATTTACAATACATACACACCAAACATATAATACAATATTTACAATAGCTCCCCGTCCCACAGTCTCAAGAAAGACCTGCAACAACAAATATAGTCCCACAACAATCACAACAGCAACAACAAAACAGTCTCCAGGAGTAGGCCTTAGAAAAACCTCCACACAGTTGTTGGTCCTGTCCATTCAGGTATATGTGTGAGCCAACCTTTTTTTTTTGGTTTGTGTGTAGATCCCTTGGTTTTCCTTTCCTTTTTTGCTTTTTTATTCTACACCGCCCAAAGCAGATTATGTGGTGTGGTGGGGGGCCCAGGCTGGATTTGGGCTGGGGCCACTGCGGTAGGGCCTTGGCCTTATGTGGCATGCTGTCTACCGGATGAGCTACGAGAGCGCACCTCCTCCTTACCATTCTTATTGATTATGCTGTCGGGGTTGTTTCTTTTGATACTTGCAGGGTGGTACAGAGGGGCATTTCCAAACACATATCCATTTCCCTGTGGGTGAATAAAATCAGGCTCTGTCCCAGTCCTAGCATTGAAGTCACCACACAGCAGCACATTTCCCTGGGTCTGGAAATGGCAGATCTGTGTGTGCAGGGTATTAAAAAAATCTTCATTGTAATAAGGTGATTCATTCTGGGCAGCATAAGCTGTGCACAGGTATACATCTTTCCAGTTTGCAATGTTTTTGTTTATTTTAGTTTATTTTCATTTTAACTGTGATGGGTTTGGTAAGTTCCCCTTTGTACAACACCCATATTCCCCGAGTCTCTGCCATGTCGCACCTCCCTTCTTTTAATTGAGGGCACAATTATTTCACCATAGCCTGGAGGACAGTGGGTGAGAGTATCCTCTCACCACCAAGTTTCGTCTAGAATTAAAATATCAAAATATGAAATTAAAATTATGACTTTATATGGCAGTTCTTCAATTTTATGTCACTATTTCTTGTGGAAAGGGCTTACCTCTGCCTCTTATTTTACTTGGTCAGTTTAGCAATTAGCTTCCTCCTAGCTTTTTTGTTGTTCTTCCTTGTTAATTCTTATTCCTTGTTTTTTTTTTTGGTTAGTGATTCTGTCGTTTCTGCCCTTGTCCTATTCTTCCTTTATTCATTATTCTCTTTAGTTTGTGTCAATATATATCTTTGTTTCACTTAAAAACATGACAATTCTACAGTTTTAAGAGCTTGAGCAGCCTCTCTCTCTGGTCTCACTCCCTCTGTCTCTCTCACTCTCTCTCTCTCATCTTTGTTAGAAACTGTCACGGGCTAAAAGTTATGGTGGGAAATTTGTTCCGGGCTGACGCAACAATCGAGTCTGAACAGCTGATAGCGTCTGTTGCTATAACGACACAGGGATGACCTAACTTTTAGAACGTGAGGAGATTAAATCGCTCGCAGTTGTACAGGGGGACAGGGGGATCAACTAGAGCCTCGTACTGAGTCCCATTCCTCAGCCACACAGTCCAGTAACCATTCCCAGGGTTCAGTGTAATCTTCCCCTTCCTGTTGATGGACTCTTTGGCCACTCCTAAAGTCCACTCAGTCTTCTGTCCAACCTGCACCTCATAGTAAAATCTCCCTGAGGAGAACCCCTCCTTTCCCAGGACACTGACAACAGGATCAAATCTCTTTGGGGTATCAGGGACATTCTGTTGTGTGTCTCCTCGTCTCATTCGTTTCCCATCCTCAGACAGGATGAGGCTGGGATGTGCAGTATCAGGGTCCAAAGTCACATCCACTGTGCAGGACAACAGAGGGAGTTGTAAATTACAACTAATTTAATATATGGCATAAGTTAGTGTGTGAAAAATATTGTCAAGAATTTGCAGTTTAATGTTTTTACATTAGCATGTTTTCCTTTGGCAGATGCTTTAAGTGACTTTCATCGTAAATAAGCAGGAAAAGTAGCAGCAGAGAGAGGCAGGATGACAGGAGCAGGGACAGGGTGGTGCTGAAAAGTTTCTTCCCTTTTAACTACAGGATGGAAAATACATGAGAAGTTTATATCTGCACTACATATTGGAAAATACAGTAAAAGTTGGTGGTGAGCCCATAAAATACAATAAAGACATAATCAGAGTAACAGAGTGTGAGTGTTTGTGTTTATGACAGCGGTGTCAGTGTTGACTGTGTCAGTGTTGTTTAAGAGGAGGATAACCCTACCTACTGCTTCACGGATCCACTCCCATACTGAAAGAACACACACTATAACTATTGTTACCGTCATAAATCAGTCTTCTCTTTTGTTAATGGTAGGTGATCAAACATTTTATTTTAGTTGTGTCTTTATTCATTGGCCATCCAGCCTGTGTCCATCTGTCTTTGCCCTCCATGTGAGTTTTTGTTGGTGAATTTCATTAGGGCTGTTCCCTACAGAAGATTTTCCCAACTAAAGATTTTCCTAGTCAACTACTAGTCGTTAGTTCAAGCCATTAGTTGACTAATTGACACCCATATAAAGTTCAATTTGTGACAGACTGTAACTGACCAGATGTGTGATAAGATATGTTCCAGTGTGATTTAATGCATAATGTATCTCAAATTTTACAAAAGATTTTTTTTTAGAAATATCACAGAATACCTGAGATAGTTGCAGAAAACAGTCACATAATATGTAAACACAGCTTTTTAACAGAAGATATAATGTCATTTCTTAATGCTCTCTACAGTGGCCACAAGGGCACATAAAACGTGGTTCAAAATGACACATGTAAAGGCCCACTTGACCTCCTCACAAATCACAGCCCTAATGTCACATCCTGTAGTTATGATCCAAGACTGAACATTTTAATGTAAGCAAAAGAATGAGTATTCTGGCCCTAAATGTGTATGTTATAACTGTCCCCTAAAACAATTTCCGATGTGACATTCTATACATCCTTATATGTGCAGATGTGCAGGTATTTTTATGAAGTTACTGAACACATGACAGGTCCCGATAATCTGCTTTACACCTTATCTGCTTTAATTTGTCAATGGAATTTTTAAATAAGATCAAGGCATGTTTCAAGCTTGGTCTCATTCAAAGTTTTAATCTGTGTGCTGATATGCATCACGGTTTTCATGGAAAATCATATTACTTTTTCAAATTTGTATGTGCAGAAAGTTCAATGAGAATAAATGGTTTATAACCTCATTTGATTGATTTTGGATCAAAAAAAGGTCAAGCCAAAGTGCACATATACATTCCGAACAGGTCATATCTGATAGTTGTATGTGAAAGAACACCATAGAAAACCAATGTATACGCGTACATTATATGAAAATAGCATGTTCAGAAGTAGAGAATACGCAATTCTTTGTGTAACGCTGTAAATTATGAAGGACCCAAATTTCGACTAATTCCATATTACCAGTGCAGAAAGCTTCCTTTCATTGAGACCGCTTTTCAGCTGTTTTGTACCCATGACTTATTATTTGGGAAGATTTTCAGTTTTAGTTTCAGACACGGTATCTTCACAGAATTTGATATGCAATGTGCTGGTGTCTGTGACTTCATCAGAATCCTGGCAGGATTGAAAGAAAATGTCCCAGTTAATCTCCATGAAGCAGTCTCTGAGTTGGTCTTTGCACCTACCAGACCACACCTGTATTTGCTTGGTGACAGGTTTCATTCTCTTCACCACAGCCTTGTATTTGAACAAGCGGTAAATTACACTTTGGTCAGATTTCTGAGGGGAGGTCTTCATACCACTTTGGGGATACTCCCATAACAGACAATCAATAGTCCGGTTTGGACGAGTGGGATAGTCCACATATTGCTGAAGGGTAGGCAGGTATTGAGATAAATTACATGAATTAAAATCCCCAAGAATTAAGACAGGTTAGTCTACAGAGCGAGTGAGTGCATCATTGTAGCTCTTCACTATTCTATCCCCTGCAAGGTCATCGTTCGGTCCAGCCACATAAGTATGACGGTGATCTGGCCAAACTCCCGTGGGAGATAAAAAGGTCTAAAAGAAATCGGTAAAATCTCAATATTGGGTGTGCACGCTTCCTTCCATATATAGTACTGTGTTGCCCATATATGGTCAACAAACATACACAGCCCTCCTGCAATGGATTTAAATGAGCTGCGCTCACCTCTGTCTGCAGTTATTGTTGTATACCCTGTTAGGCACGTGGTTGCATGATGATCTTTGAGCCAATTTTCTGTACAGTAAATAAGGTTGCTCTGTCTGAATTCACAGTCATTTTCAGCTCTTATCATAAGTTCATCCAATTTATTGCTTACCGAACGCACATTTGACAGGGGAATGACGGGCAATGGAAATCTGTTCCGGTGTTTCCAAAGTCAATGTCTCACACCTCCTCTTGAGCCCTGCTTTTTCCTCTCTTTCTTTCACCTCTACAGCCATTTTTCAGGCTGTCGGATTGCATAACAGTACGCAGGTAAGTTTACAGATGAGGACCCGCCAGCTGGGTGTACTGACAGCAGATACTCTTGCGTGGGGGTGAGGGCATCTTGTCAGCCTGTCCAGCAGTTGTTCCCATGCACAAACGCCGTGAAGACAAAATGATACCCACAATGGTGCGGGATTCATGATAGTGACAAAATACAGGGTACAATAATGTTTCCAGCAATTGAAATCCATATCAGACCAAAATAGCTGTTCAGAATAGATAAAAACACAAACTTAAAATCTCAACCAAACAAACAGTGGTGAGCACAAGGTCCGCTGCAGAACCACACCCCCGGATGTAATTAGAACTGCAGTAAGAGGATGAGGTTAACTGGAAGCTCTGTCTCCATGTACAGTGAGTTGGAGCTGCAGTAAGAGGATGAGGTTAACTGGAAGCTCTGTCTCCATGTGCTGTGAGTTAGAGCTGCAGTAAGAGGATGAGGTTAACTGGAAGCTCTGTCTCCATGTGCTGTGAGTTAGAGCTGCAGTAAGAGGATGAGGTTAACTGGAAGCTCTGTCTCCATGTTCTGTGAGTTAGAGCTGCAGTAAGAGGATGAGGTTAACTGGAAGCTCTGTCTCCATGTACTGTGAGTTAGAGCTGCAGTAAGAGGATGAGGTTAACTGGAAGCTCTGTCTCCATGTGCTGTGAGTTAGAGCTGCAGTAACAGGCTGAGGTTAACTGGAAGCTCTGTCTCCATGTGCTGTGAGTTATAGCTGCAGTAACAGGCTGAGGTTAACTGGAAGCTCTGTCTCCATGTGCTGTGAGTTAGAGCTGCAGTAAGAGGATGAGGTTAACTGGAAGCTCTGTCTCCATGTGCTGTGAGTTAGAGCTGCAGTAAGAGGATGAGGTTAACTGGAAGCTCTGTCTCCATGTTCTGTGAGTAAGAGCTGTAGTAAGAGGATGAGGTTAACTGGAAGCTTCTTCTCCATGTTCTGTGAGTTAGAGCTGCAGTAAGAATAGTTAAAGATGGGATATTTAAGTGTTTTGTCACCCAACAGAAGGTTCTGCTTGTTTCTCCTCCTTGTTTCCTCTGCACATACAGCTCCCATAGTTGCTTTTATATAGTCATATATTTTATTGCACTGTTTACATAGTTGCTCCTATATTTAAATCCTAAAAGGAAGACAATCTAATTTCATTTCTTCTCTGAGCATCATGTTAGTTGTGTAGAATGAATATGCTGAGTTTGAGAGCTGAGAACAGCCTTGCTTGAAGTCAGCAAACAGCTGCTGGCAGCTTGAACGTATTTGCTGCCATTCACCAAATCATCAGTAACACAAATATGCAATGTCTGTATTCATGTATGTTTTCGAGGTATTTCCATGTTTCATCATAACAAAGGACACCAAGGTTTTCAAAAACCATGTTGGTCAAGCTCAGGCACTTAAATAGCAACATTTAATTTAACATTTTTAACAAATGACTGACAAAATGTCCACCCTGCCATGGACATAGACACAATGGTTTGAAATACTTCACAAGTTAAGTTCACCTTGTTTGCTTCATATACATTGTTTATGAGAGAATTTGTCCCCTGCACTTGTCTGTTACTTTTTATTAACGTTTTGAAAAATAGCAAATACTTAACCTCCTGCGTGTCTGTTTCCTCTGGGGCACATCATATTATATTTTTCTTTTAAATTAAATTAAAGTGCATTTGAGTATGAAGTCCGTTTTTGAAAGGTTCACAGTTAACCCTGCTTTCTTAGTTATTTTAGAAAAAAAAAACATATCCATGAATTTTGCTAAAAATCATAAAATACTATGTAAATGAGTCCAGTTTAATAGGGTGGACACAGTGATGACAAGGTGGAAAAAAATCAAACTAGCAATGATATAGTTAAAATGTATTTTAAGAACATTTTACTTGTAGACTTATGCAGATCACATAACTTTTTAACACCACTGTCTTTTAAAACATCATAGGTGAAGTAAGCCAATGGAAATGTAGCACCAAAAGTGCCAATATGAAAAAGAAACAATTACACTCAAATCAATAGTCATTATCCTTTTAAGTCATATATATATATATATATTTTTTTTTTTTTCTCTCTCTGTAAAAAAGCCTTCTGTTAAACTGCAATTCTCCCTGTTAGTGTTAGTGGCCAGTGTGTGTCCCTTTGTTTTGTTTGTTTTAATGTAGCACTTTGAAATTTAAATGCAAGGTGCATAATAAATTCAAAGTATTTTTATTTCCTGAGAAAAAAATCTAGCTGAAACCAGCTTATGATGGTAATGCCACAACACAATAACTTTGGTGAATTACACAGTGGCCAGTAGCTACTTATCAGCTTTTGTGTGATAGCTGATTGTCTTAGAAGTCAATGAAACAGATGAACAACGTGCTGTATCATTAGGCGAGCCCAAGAGCCAGCAAATGAAAAGTGAAAGTGAACAACGAAAGGAGCAAAGGGACCCAGTTAATGAGAATAAACAAAAGGGGCTACTGAGTGAGAGCCATGAACTGGTCATGACTGAACTGAAAAAAGTTTTTATCCAGTGGGTGCTTTCCATTAATCAAAAGTTGTATCCTCCTCTCCTCCTCACTTGCCTCGTCTCTTTCCTCCCTCCAATGTCCCGGTGTTGGAGAGAGAGAGGAGACGAGGTGATAGTGAAGGAAAGGAGAATACATTTCGCGAGTATTGGAAGGTGACCAGTATGTAATACCATTAGCAGACAATGGAGTGCAAATTCTGTGGGCCTGTGGAATAATTCAGCTATTACAGATAATGTTTAACTGAACCATGGTTCAATATGACTTCCTGTAATGCTCGAACCAGCTGTGCATCAACAGCAATTAAAATGATTCCACAAATACCATGTGTCTTTTTCAAGACCGTGGCATAAAACACTAAAGGCTGTACAGACATATTTCAGATATTTCAGATTGCATTAATTCTTTATTTCATCATTCAATATGCGATCTTAAGCGTGATCGGCTCAATGTACATTATATATAATTTTGGTACATGTGAAATAATTGTTAACAATTTGACAACTTATTTTTTTAAATTAAAATTAGAATTACACTATGGAATATGAAATCTTTATCAGTGAAATAAATGTTGTTAAGTTTAAATATCCAGCCTGTTCTTTAACACCACACATCACTTTGTCTTTTTGCCTAAGCAATTAGAATCTACAGAAAGAGCCAAAAGTATTTTGAGAGCAGCATAGACACCATGGACAATACTATGGCAGTGACAATATGCTAGAAAAAAAAAAAAACTAAGTAATTTAATATAGAAATTAGTCTTGTATGCAGTAAGAACACAAGTGGTGCCAATGACTGCTGTAGAAATGAAAGTAATGGTTTTCAATTACTATCTGGTAATAGTTTAAAAAATATTCTTAGGAAGGATAATGCACTTGTATAGAATTTATATGAATTTATATCAGACACTGCCCTTGTAGACAAGGGGATGGGGTACAGAGAAAAGGAGGCATAGATTGAATTTTTGGAAATAGAAAACAACATTGTGGGGTTAATCAGCTAAGAGTCGTCATGTAAATGACTCAAGAAAGAGTAGCAATAAAGGAAATTTGTTAAACCCATCCACAGACATGTTTGAGAAATGGCCTGAGTTTGATACAATGAGAAGTAATAAAGTTGCAGTAGATTTATGTGCTATTTGGAAACTGGACACATCAGGATTAACTACTAAGAAAAAAGAAAAGGAAAAAAAGGTGAATGAAAAGGATTTTCACAGGGAGAAGTTTGTTGTTCCCTCACTGTATGGTGCATTTTTTTTTGACAGCTGCTCCAGCTCCTGCTCCTGCAGCTGCTCCAGCTCCTGCTCCTGCTCCTAAAGGTGCTCCAGCTCCTGCTCCTAAAGCTGCTCCAAGGACTGCCCCTGCAATGATACCTGCTGGCCCTGCCACAGCACCTGTTGCTGCACCTTGAATCATACCTGCTATTCCACCTGTAACTGCACCGAAAAGTGTGCATTTTGCTATAAATAAATGATCTTTCTCAGCTTTGTCTCTAGCTTCTCTCTCCTGCTTTTCTTCTAGGTCTTTTAAAGCTTTCATCTTCTTTTCTTCAGTTTCTGTTTTCATTTTTTCCTCCAGCTCTTCTAAAGATTTTTTCACCTTATCATCAGCTTCTCTTTCATTACTTTTTTTAAGCTCTTCTAAAGCTTTCTTCATCTTTTCTTCAGCTTCTTCCTCAAGCTGTTTCTTCAGCTCCTCCTTTTCTCTATTTCTCTTCTCTTCAGTCTCTTTCAGAATCCTCCTCTTCTTTTCTTCAATCGCTGCTTCAACTTTCTGGTACATCTCAGTGGTGTGGTAGCCTCCTCCATTCAGTGCCACCATCTTATCAATCTTCTGCAGCAGCTGTTTGACCTGAGAGCGATTCTCCATGTCCTCATTGTTAAAGACATGGTATCCCCCACAGCACTGATCAATGAACTCTGCAAGGTCTTTACTGTCACTCAGAAATTCTTCAATAGTTGTTTTCTTTTTCTTCAGTCTGTCTCCATTAGTGAACAGTGCTATTGTGTACTTGGCTGATTCTTCACCAAAGACCTCCTGAATCATCTTCACTGTTTCCTGCTCCTCCTGTGTGAATCTGCCCAGCTGTATAATCACCAGAAACACATGGGGACCCGGAGAGGACAGAGAGATGCACATACCAATCTCCTTTATGATAGCATCATTACTGAAATTTGTGTCAAACAGGCCTGGAGTGTCAATCACATACAGTTCTCTCCCATCCACTTCTCCTCTTTTCTTCTCACATTGTGCTGTCACAGAGGAGGGGGTGAGCTCTGATTTAAATGCTTTTCTTCCCAGGATGGTGTTTCCTGATGCACTCTTTCCCACTCCAGTCTTTCCCACCAGCACAATCCTCACATCTTCACGCTTCTCTGATCCTGTGGAATTACAGGCACACAACAGTTACCTCAAACACACTGCTGATATAAAACAGAAAGATCCTGGAAGACCTCAGCTGTGATTTCTAGGTCCTGAAAACCAGTCTGTCTGGTGAGAAGGTTTATCTCACAAATCAGTTTTAAAATTATCAAATTGCTTCCAACTCACAATGAGAAACAACTTTCAACTCTGAAAAAGCATGTAACAGTAAACACATTTTGTGTGATTTTGTCTAGCTTTATTTTAGCTATGAGCTTGAGAGTCTGCTCACGACAATACACTGATTTCTATCAGTGCTTGCCAGGACTAATTGTGGAAATCTTTTCACTTTTCATCATTAGCTTAGATTTTAAACCAGTGAAAGTGTTTGGGTTGCAGGTGGGTGGAAAGGGGTGATGGTGTTAGGGCTCATATACACAGATATATAGCAGACCAACGCACAGGAGCCCATGATGGTCAGAACCGCAGTGACGACAGCAGTAAACACAGAGTTAACAAATGAATAAACGCAACCTTTCTTATTTTCTGAGAAATAAAAATCAATGCAGTTTATTCCTCTGAAGAATTCCATTAGCTTACATTAATAGGAAATGGTGCACCCAATTGGATGGCATGTAGCTACAAAATGATGCAGTCCAGGAGTCCTGGAAAATGGAGCTTTTTTGAGTTCTGCACTGTGTTGCTCCCTGTCATGTTAACACATTGATCTTATTGAACAATGCCAGTCCATTTTTGTGTGTTTACGCATCTGAAATCCCTCTGTGTATGAGCTTTGTGTTCACATTGTGCTACACAGAGCATGATATATACCCACCCCCTATGGGTTTCTGCTGCATGGTACAGTCTTCCATTCTGCCGGCACAGGACTGCGTTGCATATGGAGAAACAAACTCAAACGATTAGTATAAATACAGCAAACACACAATTTTAATTTTATTCAGCTGGCTCTGACTGGACTACATCTAGCTCTGAATCCCTCAAAATCTAAACATGTTATTTCTTGGTCTCATACTCTACTGTCAGATGATATTCATATAGTTACGTTAGATGGCATACAGTGCCTATAGAAAATCATCATACCCCTTTTAAAAAGTTACTTTATTTGTAATACAGACTGAAATCAAAACCCATTAAAAAAATCTTTTTCCAGTTTTATTTACAAATTTAGCTTTACAACATCAAAATAATGAAAAAACTGGCAACAGTTCTGAAAATTTATAGAAAATGAAAAACTAGAATAACAGGCTTGGAAAAGTCATCAGCCCCCTGATTTAATACTTTGTACAGCTTCGTTTTGCTTTAATTACAGCCATCAATCTGTTTGGATATGTCTCTATTAGCTTTGCACACCTAGATTGGGGAATATTTGCCCATTTTTCCTTGCAGAATTGTTCAGGTTCAGTCAAATTCTGTGGGGAATGGCGATGGTCTGCTCTCTTCAAGCCAATCCACAGATTTTCTATCGGATTTAAGTCAGGGCTCTGACTTGGCCACTCAAGGACATTCACCTTCCTATCCTTAAGCCATTGCTTTGTTCTTTTGGCAGTATGTTTAGGATCATTATCGTGTTGGAAGGTGAATGACCTGCCCATCATCAGCTGTCTAGCAAAGGGACCTCAAGAATTTGGGTGTACTTGGCCCTGACTTAAATCTGATAGAAAATCTGTGGATCGACTTGAAGAGAGCAAAAACAAATCTCAGTGTTTTTAAATACATTATGCAAAATGTAAATTATTGTTTTCATGGTACATCACTTACACCCAGTGTGCTGTGTATCTTGCATAATTTTGATTATACAAAAGCATTACATTAACAGGAAGCATTATTGGCCAAGAAACTGACAATTTTATTACGAATCATCATTTATAAAATGAATCATCAAGAATATAGTCTTTACTTTCAATATTATCAATCCCCATTGAATCGCTGCAACATGCCCAATGACAAAATCAGCGAGAGTCAAAGGATACCCCACATGAGCAGATAAACGGCTTTCTCAAACGACAAGCTTTCCATGTATACGCAAGCTATATTTTCAAGTATTTATTTGCCTTTTAAACATCATTCTTACCCAGTCATATCTAAATTCTTTTTATCTGTGTATCCTTAGACAATACTTAATTTTAATTAATTTTAAACAGCAAATACTTTAAATACTGAATACTGACATCATCTAATAGAAATTAGATAGCCACTTTACCTTGAGGGTTTTTCTAAAGGACCTGCAGATTTTCCATTTCGTTTTCAAAAGTGTGCTCTTTTTCTAAATGAAGATGTTTCTAGACTGGTAAATACTTTCGAAACTGTTACTGATGGACATGCACAAGAAATTGAGTTTTTGCTTAGCTGTGAGTGTGGTGAGAGTAGCTGTGTTTTAGCACGTACAAGCCTTGGCTCTTAAAGAAACAGTGTGCACATTTTGGGTAGATCTGTTCCCCAAGTGAGAAAGGACTGTCTGCTGTGATGGAAATCTGTATTATTAATATGCTCTGGTGCTATTAACACATAAAATGTATTTACCTATTATTCTGCAACATTTATTTACCTATTAGATTCTGTAGAATGTGTTTAACATGAAAATCATGTGGTCCTGTGTGTAGGATAAATAATGTAGGCTGGTAGAAAAGTACAGGGCAAGAAGAAAGACATCTCTGACCCTTATCATATATGCTGTCCATTGCATGGTGATGTATTCCCCTGTAACACCTAGTTATTATTATAACTGGGACCTCACAGTGAGGGCAACTGATAAGGTAGCTGAGGATTTGATTGACAAATCAAAAACACTATGGAAACACATAGGCGATGTAAACTCAGCTGATGGCTTACACTGTACTGCATTTGTTAGTTTTGAAGGACCAGATGATCAGTTCAAAGAAGAACGGTTTAGAGAAGGCCTGCAATCAGAACGGCTAATTAGCAATGGTTTACTGGTCTCGAGAGATTGCGTGGATTTAGTTGTTAATCTAACTCCGTCACAACAAGAACAGTCATTGCTCAGCCCTTAACTGACATGGCCCATGTCAAAGGTTACCTGGACCCCAGAGGGTAGAACTTTTGAGGCTCTAAAAACTGCTCTTACAAAATGGCTTCTGTTAAGCTGTTTTGTTGCAGAAACATGATGATAAACTGAGACCTTTTGCTTACTATTCTCAGCAGCTGAACTCTGTGGTACAGGGTCTTCCTGCCTGTCTATGATCTGTAGCGGCTGCAGCTGCTACCGTTGTGGGCTCGGCTCCTCTGGTACGACACAGACCTCTAACTGTTCTTTTTCCTCGAGCAGTTGCATCTGTTCTCCTGAAGAGCAAAACATCACATTTTTCCTCAGCATCTACCCTCCATTACCTTCATACGCTGCTGTCACTCCCTAATATTACCCTGCAATGCTGTACAGTTCTTAACCCAGCCACCCTTCTCCACTGAGGAAGATGGAGAGCCTCATGATTGTCTGGCTGCAATCACCTCTCAGGTAACTCCCAGGCAGGATCTTTCTTCCTCTCCTCTTCCTTACAGTGATCTGCTCCTGTTTGTGGATGGCTCTGCCGGAAGAGACAATGTCACTGGTGAGGCATGTGTGAGCTATGCAACTGTCCACACTCAGTCGAGGAGTCTGCTCCACTCCCTTCTCATCTTTCTGCACAAGCTGCAGAACTCTTTGCTCTTGCCAGAGCATGCGCTCTTGCTGAAGGTTAGCAGAAAAAGGAAAAGCAGATGTGCTTTTGGGTTTGACCATGACTTGCAGACTATAGAAGAACAAGGGGTTCCTTACATCTCAAGGAACTCCAATACAGCATTCTCGCTTGGTGGTTAATCTTCTTGATGCTATTCTGTCACCATCTGACATAGCATAGTGCAAACGTCAGGCTCACACCAAAACAGAGGTTTTTTTTTTTTTTTTTTTGATCCACAGGGCATCTGGCAAGGGCCTTCCAACAAACCTTGTCTTCCACATCAACTCTTCTGTTACATGGTAAGGACCATGGGCTAGCAGGTGCAATGTCCTACACAATGTCCATAATGACAGAAATAATTGAATTCCCCATGATCTACTAGGACAATTATTAATTATTAATCTTTGCTGAATTTTACATCTCTGTTTTGCTGTTGATTGTTTTGCAGGCATCAGCAATTCCCTACTTATCCCTACAAAGGTCCACTGGTCCCTCTGAGGCCCCCAGCAGAGCAAACACACTCAGTTTGATAGGCGATTCCCCCAGGATTGCTACAGCAAATTAAATAGTGAGGGATGCTGGCATTGCTCTCAATACAAACTTCAAAAATAAGGATGATAAATATCCAGGAGTACTCATGCAAACCAGACACAATGTATATCCATTGCCGGGATTCATGGGAAAGTAGCAAGGCAGAAACCATTGCTTACAAAGAGAAACATCAACTCTTGTCTCACATTCACAAAAAAGTACCTGGATGATCACCCTGGATGAGCCTTTTGGGATAATGTTCCATCGACAGACAGATCAAAACAGGGACGTTTTGTATGACATGGGTCCCATTATGTCAGGATTAAAGCAGTGCTGGTGGTAGTGTGATGGTGTGGGGATGCTTTGCTGCCTCGGGACCTGAACAAAACGCCATTATTGAAGGAACCATGAATCCTACTCTGTACCAGGAATTGCCGAAGCACTATGTTTCTTAAACTTATGGTCACCATCCAATATGGGTCACAGACTTGTAAATGGTGAGTCGCCACATGGCAGAGTAACTATAATGTTACGGTCGCGGACGAGAGGTACACAACAGATTAATTGTCTCAACAGTCCAGGGGTAAAAAAATAAAAAAAAAATGTTTCCTCTCCACACCTCCCGTGTAACACTGCAACATTCGGAAACGCTGCCTGTTATGCCTAAAACACAGCTAACCGTTTGGCTTTGGAACAAAACTCAAACAGGTGCTTACCTGGTTCTTCGGCCAGCTTGAGCTCACAGTCAGACCGGACAGCCCTGTCGCTCTTTTGCTCTGTTGTAACAAAACCTGTTTTCTAAAATTTAACTGGTTTCCAATTCCTCCAGGTGGTCTCCCACAATCTTGGCGTCTCATGCCAAGCATCTTCCCGACAGCATCTCCCAAGCAGTAGGTGCACACTGCCTGAATGACATTCGCTCCAAAGCCAAAGGGAAAACAGCTCACCACTAACATTTCCTGGGTTTTTAGTGACAATCATACATATAAAAGGATTAATCCTAGACTTCAGCGCATGATCGTAACATGTGCACATAGGATTCACAGGGGATAATACCAGTTGTCACAGTAATTAGCGCCAAATTCAGACCTGTGTTTCTGTTGCCATGGTGACTCCCAGGTAATTAACATTGTGTAGGGCAACACTGGGAATTCAACACTATTCAACACTCTTTGCTTTATGTTCATGGTGTGACAATCAGCTGTGACTTCATGGTGTGTACTTTGCCACCAATCACATTATTTGTTCAAGAACAATCTGATCTAAAATGGCATCAGCGGGGGTCTCACATGGTAAAACAGCCCAGAGGATTGGTGTTCAAATTCTAGCCCTGCCATTACTGGCTGTCTTTCTCTAGCATCCACTCCTGGATGGCAGGCTGTTGCAGTGGACCAAACAGTTGGGTCTTTTCACAGTGGGGAAAAAATGGCAACATTGAAACAGTGGGTAAAAATGGTATAAACCAACTCCACACTGGGACCACTCTCAGAGTCAACAAAGTAAGAATCTGGTATCAGTCCAGAGTGTGAATCTAATCTTTGTCCTCAGAAGTTTCACTAACAGAGGAGAAAGGAAACATTAGAATAAAATATGAACCACTCCTACTGTCAGCGAGATATCAAATTGATTGTCCCAGTCCACAGAGTGAAAGTGAAAGAAACTTTGCCGCTCAAACACCATTTTGCAAAAACAAGTCTGAAGGGAGTGGAGGAACAGCATGGAATAAAATATCACAGTAATTCTGTGGAGTGTAATGGGGATTTTTCGTGAAGCTAAAGAGGGCTGTGAGGAGGAATGGGAATATTGCAGTACAATCCTCAGTAAGACGCTGAATTCAGTAACAGTTGAAATATTGACCATAAAATGGCCTAATAAGAGCTCATGCTTGAGACACGAATCTACACACTTAAGTGTTAAATTATTTCTAAAATATGTTTTAAATAGTTTTTGATGGTTTGATGCTTTTTGATCTGGTTATAACTCTTTTCCTTGTTTCAGTATTTAATCAGTGGAAACCATTTAGTTAGAGTTTTTGTAATGAAATGTTTGTGTTTCTTCTCCAGTGGAATATTTATGAATCACCAGGGTCAGAGCTTGAGTTATGGTTAGCTTGGCCTTTATCACAGGAAACTAGCAACATTAGCTGTAATTGTTTCCCACATTCAAAATTAACATCAATTTGACCCAATAGCTCTAAAGGCTGGTCTGTGTAAGTTTCTAATATGTTACATGGTGTTAGCTTTACTTTGCTAATCTTTGACCAATAAAGGCGCTCAGATATCACTGGCACAAAAGAAAGGGGGTGCTAAGGTGTTCCCTTAGTGACTGAGAGTGGAACATTGCAAATGATATTTTACTGATAGGTGCTAATATTTGATTTAGTTAATAAATTAAATATTACGTGAAACATTTTTAAATAACTTTATTGTGTGTGGGGGACCTGAAGTGGATTATACTTTTGTGTAACTCATGTATACCTAAATAACAAGTCACTGAGAAATTTATAAAGAGCTCATGTATTTTATATTTTCATTAAAACAGGGTTACAGAGTTCATGTTTTTTAATGAGAGCAAAAGAGTAAGTGAAACTCCTGGTCATGAACTCTGTCAAGTTTCTGTGGTTTGGTGTTTGTAAAGAGGAAATATGATCAGCTTGTTTGGATGTAGAAGCTTCTGTGTGAAATTAAAATTTTATCAACAATAAAAATTACGTTTAGAACATTACACATTTGATGCCGATCCTTTCAAGCTTGAGTTGGGTGAACTCATGGATTTGTATCTTGTAAATCTGTGGTTTTATGTAGTTATAACTGCTCAAAATATGTTGCCTAAAATGGGTGAACAAAGTTGAGTAAACCAAAGAAGGCTACAAAGTTTGTTGGTTTTGAGTTACAGCAGCAAAAGGGAAATGTTATATTAGTTGGGCCAATGATATCTACACATAAACACATAGTTGACAACTGTAGGTTATGAATTGCTCCTGTTGAAAGTTAGTTTGTTTGCTTTTTGATACAATAAGTATTTGCTTTTCAGATACCACACAAACACAAATGACCTTGTTACGGATTTGTTGTTACATTTTTACAGAAAAAAAAATAAAGTTATGTTTAACTGAAAAAAAAGATGATTCTCCTTTGTCTCCATTCATTGTAACACAAACTGAAAGAGAGGCTGCTAAACTAGTTATTCCCACAGTTTCTTTCTTTCTGAAACAATTTAACAGCGGAACAAGAAAAATCAGTGTACACTTTAAAATGAATATATACTATTTATTAACACTTTTGCAATCGGGATGCTTGTTGCTTTTGCTTTTAGTTTTTTTGCACAGCTGCCTTAAAAGTAATCAGTTGTAAAAACTGAGGATTCATCAACATTTCCTAATTGTAATTTTATTTTATATGTAAACTGCGTATATGACCTGTTCTTTATCGTAGTTTTGGAGGTAAATAGATGTGAGTAGACTAAACTTTAGTATATTCAGGTCCCTTCCCTGGCCTAGTCTGATTTATTTCAGTAACAAATACAACTTCTTGCTGATTATTATTTTCAAAACAGCTGTGCAAAGAACTAGTTGAAAACTTCTGGCAAATAAACACTTATGGGTCTATTCAGGCCTGTGCTTGATTTCAGCCCTTTTTTGACCCGCTGCACACCTTTTCAGTGTCTGCTCATATTCTGACCTAGAACCTATGCTCATGCTTAGGAGACTTCAAGCTAGCTAGCATGTTTGGGGTGGAGATTCACGGAGATTGGGGCTTTTCTCTTTAAAATACCCTCTATGTGGATTCAGACTTAGACTCAAGTGGTTTTTTGGGGTGCGTATCTTACACGCCACACAACCTTGTATTCAGGAGAATGAACCTTCAGACAACATGAATGCATTTGTAAGGAGTTTATTATGCTTTAGCGAGTTTTATATTGGTAGGAACATGATCTTGGACTTGGAGTCCAGGGGGGCAGTGTCATGCCTCACCATTTTTTAGGATGGAGTGAACCCCCCCAAAAACAAAAAGAGGAAAAAATAACAGAAGAAAGGGAAGTAGACTTGAAGGTGGAGATGGGGAGGGGGAGGGATGTGAACCCCCAAAGACTGCCAGCCAAGAGATGCTGAATTTCATACCATAAGGAAAACCATAGTTTGTTACTCCCCCCAAAAGATGCAAGGAGGCAAGGAGGATTAGGTGATGCTGTGTGAGGGAGGGCAGGAGGATTGTTAGCAGATATTTTTTTTTTTTTTGGAAAGGATACTGCGGGATAGCTGAGGGAAGATGGGGTGCAGAGTCCATAGGAGCATGTAATGGCAGGGCAACGGCTGGGCAACGTGTTGCCGCCCAGACAACAGCAGCCGAAAGTGAGGTTACTCTGGCCAGTCTCCGGGAGCGTGCAATAGTGGGTCAGCTGATGCAGTGGTGCCAGGTGGAGCCCGCTGACTCCAGCTGGAATGGCGACAGAGGGGAGGGGCAGCACTGAGTCCACTGGAGCGTGCCAGGGCAGAACAACAGCCGACAACGCAGGTGCCGGGGGAAGTCTGCCTGCTCTAGCTAGGACAGCAGCACTGAGGAGGCATACTCTGGCCGGTCTCCAGGAGTGTGCAATAGCAGGTCAGCTGATGCAGTGGCGCCAGGTGGAGCCCACCGTCTCCAGCTGGAACAGCGGCAGAGGGGAGGGGCAGTACCGAGTCCACGAGAGCGTGCCAGGGTGGAACAACAGCCGACATAGGTGCCGGGGGAAGTCCACCATGCTCCAGCTAGGACAGCGGCAGCCAAGGGAGACGTACTCTGGCCAGTCTCCGGGAGTGTGCAATAGCGGGTCAGCTGACATGACGGCGCCAGTTGGAGTGGCAGCAGAGGGGAATGAGGAAGGGGGAAGTACCGAGTCCACGAGAGCATGCCAGGACAGAACAACAGCCGGTGACGCAGGCACCGGGGGAAGTCCGCCTGCTCCAGCTAGGAGAGCGGCAGGGGTGCCGGTCCGTGAGAGCGTGCTGGGGTAGGACATCAGGCTGTACGGAAGCCTGAAGGAGCCCACTGACTCCAGCTTGGACACGGCAGCTGGGAGAGGGGGAGGGGGTTGGGGGGGCTGGACCGAAGCCTAAGGAGCGTGCAATAGTTACAGATAATAATAGATAGTAACAGATAGTAATAGAAACAACAGCTGACAACGCAGGTATCAGGTGAAGTCCACCGACTCCTAGGGAATCGGCAGCAGGGAGGAGTGTGGTGCTGGACCCCTAGGAGAGTGCAGTAGTGAGGCAGCCAGCACACGGGCGCCAGCAGAGCTCAGTGACTCCAGAGGGGAAGGCGACACCGGGGAGGTTGGAGGTAAGCACTACCAGGTCACTGGGAGAGTACAGGGGAGGGGCAACCGATGCCGTGGGCATGGGGTGGAGCCCTCCGGCTCCTGCTCGTATGCCAGTAGGAGGGGGAAAGGGAGGTGTGCACAACCGGGTCGGTGGAAGAGTACAGGGGAGGGGCAACCAATGCAATGGAGCCCTCCAGCTCCTGCTCATATGCCGGTGGGGGGGGGTTGGGACTGTGCTAGCATAAGCTAATGCAGGTAAACATAAGAAACAGGAATACTGGAGGACTGTCACAGACATCTGTAGCAGGGAGGCAGGACGAAGGAGGGACAGGGTTAACAGAGTGTTTACAGGTACTCGTGAGAATGTTTGGATGCGTGTATGAGGGAGAGAGGAGGGAGGCAGGACAGGAGGCTGTGAGTGAGCAAAGATGAGATTGGTGACAGAATGGCCACCATGTGCCATAGTGTTATGTTGTGTCTTGTTACACATAACTGTGCGGTAGAACCCAGGCCTGAGACCCAAAGAGCAAGCCAATGGCAACAGTGGCAAGGAAAAACTCCCTATTTTAAGGAAGAAACTTTGAGCAGAACCTGGCTCATTTGGGTGCCATCTGCATTTGGCTGGCACTGGGCAGGCTTAATATGGTGCATAGCTATGGAAAGGCAAAAGAGGAAGTATGGAAAATGAATGAAAGATGAGTGCTGAGAATGTTTTAGCTGCTGGAAAAGGTGCATGAAGCACAAACTCTCATATACAAAACAGGTAAAATTGGTTACTAATGCTGATGTAGGTGTGATTCAGGACCCTGACATGGTGGTGGTACGTAGGCCTGCATTTAACAACATTGAAATCAGACAGCGGTTTAACTTTGCATACTTACACAACATGGATGGCTTTGATGCCTTCTGAAATTTAATGCTGGGTATGTTAGACAGGATGCTGGATAGAGCCATGCAGATGGCAAGCCCCGATGACGTTATACAGCTAGAGCTGCGTGGTGATTTGCTGCCTGAGGGGGTTTTGGTCATTGTAAATGGAGCTGAGGGTGTTGATTTGGATGTATTTTTAGCCATGGTCGAGAGTCTTGTTCAGAGCAGTTTTGAAATTCTGACAGATAATACTTTAGAATTGGTCATACAAATTGTACAAAACAGTACAGGCGGTGTGCAGCAGCGTAGAAAAATAGCCACGTGTCTCAGAGATGAGATTTCAAGAAAAAAACTAAAACACCTAATCATTAGTAACAACAGCTATAATAATCTCTGTTTTGTCATTTGTTTGTTGCATCTTTTAAACCCCTCGTTCGCAGTAAAGAAGGCCTTACATAATGCTGCGCAGTTACAGAGCGCTGTTGGTCTGGGTGTGCAAAATATGGTGTCTTTTTCAGACATACATGCTTTTTAAAAGTTGTTGAAGGTCAAAATTGTGGTGTGGTACCGTGATACTCAGCATGTCTTTAGAAAATACCAAACTCTGAGCCACATCCAGAAACTCTTTTTCTTTACCTAGAAAACGGCCACCATTACGGTATAAAGTCATTAAAACGGTTCTTCAGCAGCGCGTACATGTGAGATTACTGCTACACACCCTTTACGTCAAAAGCAAGTCACAACTGTAGCTATTACTGCAATGTTTGTTTTAACCCTGCATGTTCCTCTCATCCTTTTAAAAACAATCAAGTGTGATGACTGTGGTAGCATGTGTCGGTCAAAGTTTTGTTTTGCCCAGCATGAAATTTTCAAAAGGCATGCCTCAACAGGAAAAATGAGTAGTCTTTGCAACACCTACAAGTTCTGTACATTATGCAACCGTATGTACATACTAGGCCCCAAAAACAATAAACTGCATATATGTAGCTCAACACGTTGTGTGAACTCCAATGAGGAGTTGGATGCTGATAGCCGCCATGAGCTCTGCTATATCCAGCAAGCCAAACCTGAGAAGACTTGCGAATGCTATGTGTTTTATGACTTTGAGAGTCATCAGGATGGCGGTGAACATATAGCCAACTTTATATGTTGTATTGATTTTAAAGTTGAGCGTTGGACCACAGAGGGAGAGGACTGTGTGGAGTCATTTTTCTGACCGTACCGTAGTCCGAAATACAAAGGGTACACATTTATTGCCCACAATTCAAAGGGTTATGATGGGTACATATTAATGCAACACTTGGTTAAGCAGGGTGTCACGCCCCACATCATAGCACAAGGCAGCAAACTGCTCTGTGTCACTGACAAGGACTTTAAGCAGCATTACATAGATCCCCTCAGTTTTCTTACCATGAAACTGAGTGCCATGCCAGCGGCCATGGGTTTTGACAATGCCAAAAAAGGGTACTTTCCACATTTCTGGAATGCAGTTGATAACCAAAATAACATCGGTCCCCACCCTCCACCCTTGGTAAAGGGTGAAGTTTATGCAATTGTACACCAGCATATCTGGGGGCATGTTTGATTTTTGCAAAGAGATGGCAGAGTATTGTATGAATGATGTGATAATTTGGCACGAGGCCTGCCTGCGGTTCTGGCAAGAATTACTTAGCTGCACAGGTATTGACCCTTTTCAGTGTGTAACGATAGCTTCCGTATGCATGAAACAATTTTGCTCAAGCTTTTTACCCAAAGATACACTAGCTATCACCACACCAGACAATTACATCCGTAAGCAGAAGTTATTCTCCACACCATCAATACGATGGTTAGAATACCTAAGCCATCGTGACAATGTATTGATTCGGCACGCTTTGAACCAAGGGGAAACTCAGTTCGGTCTGTACTACTTAGACGGGTACTCAGAGACAAGTGAGGGTCAGATAGCCTACGAATCTGCTGGCTGTCTTTACCATGGCTGTCCACAGTGTTTTGATGCAAACACCGTTAACCCTCTGACAAAACAAAGTTTTAGTTCAATGCACCAGTTTTCAGCAACAAATCACAAACCTACACACAACACACAATTTAAAAGTCAGGGTGATTTGGGAACACGAATGGGAAAATTTAAAGGGACAGAACTCTGATGTACAGATGTTTCTAAGGTCATGTGACTACCCTGAGTGTCTTGACCCTCGTGAAGCACTTTTTGGGGGTAGGACGAATGCTCTGCAATTAAAGTATGTAGCACAAGAAGGCGAAAAAATTGTAAAAAAATTACTATGACTTTACCAGTCTCTACCCCTTTGTTAACAAAACCATGGCATATCCCACAGGCCACCCCACCATCATCTTCGGTGACTTTGAACCTGTTGAAAAGTATTTTGGTCTGATTAAAGCAAAGGTATACCTGTTCCGAAGCAGAGAATCAGGGCATGTGTGACCATTCTGATGAGGTATGAGCCCTCACTGGCGTTTGGTGGAGTATCAAACTATTAACGGCTGTTGAGAAAGGGTATGTAATTGCTTCAGGGGGACCTAAGACTTACGGTTACAAAACAGGTTAGGTTAGGTAAAACATGCATCAAGGTGAAAGGTATAACCCTGCATCACACTAATATGCAGCTTTTCAAAGGAACCACACAGTCTCCAAAAGATTCCATGTGGTATACAACAAGCGAATCTTGCTACAGAATTTTCAAACTCTGCCATATGGATACTAAAGCTGTGCCAGGGGGCAAGGGATTTGATAACTGTCTATAGCACCCATTTTCATTCATCATTTCAGGACCCTCAAATTGCGGTAAAAGTGTCTTTGTCAAAACATTGTTGGAAAATGCAAATAACTGTTTGTCCTCTGTGCCTAAAAATATTGTCTGGTGTTCTACGTGTTGGCAACCATTGTATGACAAATTGCTTTGTAAAATAAAAACTACTAAATTTGTGGAAGGTATTTCTGCTTCTTTGACAGATGAGTAGCCGTTACCTGTACACAAATCTAACCTGATGGAAACGGCTAGCGGCAATCTTGAAGTGGAAAAAGCCTTTACCAAATGCACACACGACAGAAATTTGAGCGTAATTTATCTGGTACAGAATCTTTTCCTCCAGGGTAAAAAGAGTTGCATGATAAATCTTAATGCCAACTATATTCTGCTGTTTAAGAATCCTAGAGATAAATTGCAGGTCAATGTTTTAGCCAGACAGACGTATCCTAAACAAAATTTTGTCTAGAATCATTTGATGACGCTACCAGAAGGCCTTACGGTTATCTCTTAGTTGATTTTAAAGCTCAAACACCCGAGGAATACCACCTCAGAACAGGTTTATGCCCTCCAGAGTGGCCGGTTGCTTACGTGCTCAAGAAAAAGAAGTCTAGACGGTGAAACCGGCAGCTTTTAAAAGCTCTACTTTAAAGCATTCCCAGCAGAGAAGGTGCACGCATCACCTGAACTCATAAACACCATCTGCGAAATAGCATTTAATGTTTTGCAAGGTAATATACCTATTACAGTGACCCAGCTGAATAAGTTAAAGAAACAAAAGACGGGTATTAAACTACTAGCCAACAAAAAAAAATTGGTTAAACGAAAAAGGAAAGTCATTAATTAGACTGGCGGCTTCCTCTTACCGCTGCTTAGTGTGGCTCTACCATTTCTCACCAGCTTAATTGCGCCACGGAGCGGTTAAGACATGGAACATGCCCAAAAGATGTTTTTTGTCAGTAAACCTGTGGCTTAGTTCTGTTCTGGTTTTTCATTTTGTATTTCCTTGTTTTCCCTGTCTCTGTGCTATGTGCTTGTTTGTTTCCTGCATGTCCTTGTCCCACCCCCTTGTTACAGCTTGATTGTTTTATTGATTCATTGCTAGCAACTGATCTGTTTCACCTGCTAATCAGCTCACCTGTTCCCTGTTTCACTTCGTTACTGTTGCATTTATATCCCTTGTTTCTTTGTTCGTCATGAGCTTGTCTTTGTTACTTTGTTTCCAGTTGTGCTACAAGCTTCCCTTTGCCCTTTGCCCTTTGCCCTTGCCCTTGCCCTTGCCCTTGCCCTTGCCCTTGCCCTTTGCCCTTGCCCTTGCCCTTGCCCTTGCCCTTGCCCTTGCCCTTGCCCTTGCCCACCCGTTTTTCTGATTTTGCATCCTGATTTTTACCTGATTGCTGTGTCTGCCTGATTATGACTTTTGCCTGTTTTCCCTACCGTGTTTATGGATTGTGTTTTGGTGCTGTTTTTTGTGATCTCCTGGTTTGACCTGTGCTTGCCTTGACCACGTTTTTGGACTTTATATTTGGCTGAAATAAACATTGGTTTATTTCACTCCTGTCTGCGCCTCAATCCATACAGTATCTTGACAGTTTTTAGTGCCTCAGAGACAACTGAACAAACTGTGGAATCTTTCGTCGGCCCCTGAACCCATCAGACAGATTGTAGACAGTGAACTGGTGATGATATAATGTGACAAAATGTTATTTTACTTTGTGTTTATTTGTTTTAATAAAATTACATTAAATAGACATTGATGGTATTGACTATTTAATTACAACCATGACATTCTTTAAAGGTTTTACATGAGATAGCAGTCTGTATACAAGTTAACCTATTTTTCAGACATTTTTTTAACATAATTTACAACCATAACATCATTTTTTCATAAGTCATCACAATATGCCATCATAAGTCTAGCGTACAAAATATCCTTTGTCCTGTGGTGTAATTAAAATACGCAATGTTGTCCACAAGCAACACTTAAAGAATCTTGTTGTAAGCGATAGTCAATCCGTTCACAGTTTAGATCCAAGAAAGCGCTGATGCTGTCTGGAAAATGTTTACAATTAGGGGCGTCACCATAGGAGTCAAAAAATTCACCAGTCCCGTTCACATGTAGACATACAGCCAACTACTGTTCTACAGGCATATGCTTTGGATGTGTGTTCATGATAAACATAGCTGGTAGTCACTTTAGTTTAGCCAAAGGTAACTCGTCACAAGCCACAACACCATAAAATTCTTTACTAGTGCAAGGGCTGCTTCTCATCAAGGTTGTTAGTTCTCTGGTGTTCATGATCAGTAGTAACCATACAACACATTACGTCTCTGGTTCACTTTGATGATATTGTCAAAGCTGGCATAAACAATCAAATTTATGGTTCTGGGGTGAGGTTGTTTAAATCTAATCTCCAGCCTCATGTTTCCTGTCTTGATTAGGGAAAGGTACTGGCTGCATCCTTCATTGGGCTCCAGGTTGAAGGCGTACAGAGTGTAACCAGATACATATTCCTGACGGTTTATAAACATAGGTTTGTCTTTTAAATGCCTCCCTGTAGCCTGAACCAGACTGTAATATTCACAAACTGCACTACCGGTTTCAAAGTTTGGCTGAAACTATTTAGCCGGTAGTTGCATGGTGTCAACATACAAAGCAATAACTTCAGCATTGTAATGCTGTAAATTGAATGGGTTCTTTCTACAACTGCCTATAAATGCATTGTTATCCACGAGACCTAAAACAAGTGATTTTGGCAGCTGCCTCAAAAACAAATTTTCTTGATTACAGACTCTACTGCCAGCAGCCAAGCTTAAGGTCTTTAGGCTGACCCAGTCAATTGGTGACTTTTTTGACAAACATTGATAGTTTTAACCTGTACTGTTGAGCATCTCCGCTCATCAGACAGAACTCGTCCTTTCTCCGTAGCATTTTAATTTTAATGTCCACACCGCTTATCAGTAGCCTCTCCTAAACAAACATATCCGCGTGTATGGGTCCAAACATCTCAAATGCATTGCATGCTGCTGTATATAAGGTCTGTTTCTCAACCCTTCGTTGGTACCGTTTGGGTCAGTTTCGTCCATTTGACCGCTGGTGTCTTTGTGAAACTTAGACTTATTTGTGTGTTAGGTACCACAAAAAGATCCAGTTCAGATTTCATACATTCTCCCGACATGCTGTGTATGTAGGCCATTTTTTTTAAATATGGTTCGGTTCTTTGTCTTAACCTTCCCACGTGCTTTCACCGTTCACTTGTTTTTACTGACTGTGTGCTGAGTGTTGGATACGGCAGACATCGTGTCTGGCTTCATTTCTTTTACCGATTATGAAAAACTTGCTCTCTTGAGGTTGTATCGATTTCCATGTGTGTGTGGGTATTGTATTTCAAATTAATCCAACATCCTAGTCCCCATGCAGTTCAACAGGTCTGACAAGCTTGGTAGTATAGTTTGAAATTTTGTTATCAGGGTAAATATTCATAGATGAATTACTCGGAAGAGTGATGTAAAAACCAATATCCTCCATGGTGTGCAATGGTGTTTCTGATTTTGTTTAAGCTCCACGGGTCTTTTTGGCCGTCGACTACATGATTTGCGGGTAACCAACTACTGAACTTTTCAGGTCAGCCGACCCACTTTACCAGAAACATTTTTTTTACTCCTTTGCTTTTTCTTGGCTAATTTTTTTTCAACCTTGAATGTCTAATCCTGACCAGTTATGGCCTTCTGTAATTCCTCTTTATAAAAAGTACCCTCTATATTCTCTCCGTCACAATCTTTTAATCTGTATATGGGTGGTACTCTCTGTATGTGTTCAGACACCGTAAAATATCCGTCCGTATAAGTTTGTTCATCACCTTTTGTAAATTTACCCCACAGTTTTGAGACTCTGATCGTGTCACCAATCTCAAGTTTAAACTTTATTTTTGAAGGCTTTTGTGCTCTGAGCCCATGTACATTTTTCAAAATTTCAAAGGCGTTAGATGGGTTGAGTTGTACGGGTTTCATTTGAATTGTTTTTTGGTGTGTTGTATTGTAAGACTGGACCAAGTCCTGCACTATGTCAATGTATCTTCTAGTGTTCCAGGCTGTAAAGTAGCGCCACATTCGTGTTTTCAGGGTATGACTAAATCTTTCCACCACAGAAGCTTTGACATCGTTGCCTAATGCAAAGTGGGTTATGTTGTGTTGTTTCATTAGATGTTGAAAACCCTTGTTGAAACATTCTTTACCTTTGTCTGTTTGCAGTTTCTTGGGTGTTCTGCCCTGCATTATAATGTCCTTGAAGGCCCTAGTCACCTCAGCTCCACTATTGTTTCTCAGTACGTGTACCCATGCGTATTTAGACAGTATGTCTATACATGTCAACATAAATTTAATGTCATCATTATGATCTGATAAACTGGACACATCAACTAAATCAGCTTGTCATTGTGAACCGATATTACTCACAAAAACCTTGTTTCTTTTGAAATTCACTCAGACTGGTTTGTGCAGTGTGTAAGCATCCTGGCTCTGTAACCACTGTGTGACTTGATAATCGACAGGCCTACACCCCGTTTCTTCTAACAGAGCTCTCTTAAAATGTTATTTACTGCCATACAAGTCAGGGTTTGCTGGCGTATAGTAAACAGCCTTCAAACGCTTCTCATCACTCATCATGAAAAACGGTTGTAATAATGACACAAAATGTAAAATTTCAAAGACTTTATTTTCAAAAGCCACATTCACAGTCAAAAGACACATTTTACAGATGATTGCAGGTCAGCAGTTGAAACACTGAAACCGTTTCACATAGCTTTGTGAGAGCTATCTGGACATGCGCAGTAGAAAACCCATCTGACGGGAGGGTGTTGTCAGACCACAGTTCTGGCTGGAGAGTGCCATCAATCTCCCAGAATTCTTGCTCAGCATCTTCCACAAATTTCTCGCTGAGGGGCCCCAGGTCTACCCGCTTTACAGACCTCAGCGTCTCCCTGATGTACGGCTCAGGCTTGAGATCAGAAACCGCCACATCCACAGCACCTTGAATTCGGGCCTGCGCTGGTTTTGCCCCCAGCACACCGAAAGCTCTGGCCATGATTCCAGCCAGCCATGGCTGTTTCAGTTTTTTGACCAGTCTTTCAAAGTTGAACTCAAAGTAGAAAACCTCTGGGTCATACAGGCAAGTGGGGCGAATTTGGCTTGCATGATCCACAACACAACCTGCACATTTCTCTTTCAAATCAGCCTCAATGACACGGTCCAGAAGGCAGGCAGTTATGCTGTTTATAATGTTTATCAGAGATGCACCCATCTGCCTCATCCTCCCCTGCAGGCCCAGCTGCAGGCTCTGCCGCAGCCTCTGCTGGTTTGTCAGTAAGGCTCATCCCCGGAAAGTCATTACACAGCTGGCTCAGCCGTGGGTCGGGGCTCCAGCATCTGCTGGTGGTGGGGGTGATACCGTAGACAGGCTGTCCGTGAAGCCGTCCCAGGCGTTGTCATCTCCCCAATACTCTGAGACAGTGGTCCAGAGGGTTGCATACATTTTACCGGTCATATTGTGGGTTCTAGGGCTCAGGGGTTATGCTTGTGCACACTTGGGAATTCTGGGTTTTTAAGGACAGTTGCCACACCTACTATGTGGCATAGAGTGGGTGTGCCTGCCTTTGCTTTTTTATTTTATTTTATTTTTTTTACCATATATGGTTAAAATACCCGGTTTAAACTACAGAAAAAAGATATCCATTTTCAAAAGATCAGCTTTTATTTGATAAATACATTGGACCAATCTGCTTGCAAAAACCATTTTCAAAAGAACATCTTTTATTTGACAAATATATTGAACCAACCAGGACCCTCTGCTTCATCTATGTTTTCTGTAGGTACAGTACAGACCAAAAGTTTGGACACACCTTCTCATTCAAAGAGTTTTCCTTATTTTCATGACTATGAAAATTGTAGATTCACACTGAAGGCATCAAAACTATGAATTAACACATGTGGAATTATATACTTAACAAAAAAGTGTGAAACAACTGAAAATATGTCTTATATTCTAGGTTCTTGAAAGTAGCCACCTTTTGCTTTGATTACTGCTTCGCACACTCTTGGCATTCTCTTGATGAGTTTCAAGAGGTAGTCACCTGAAATGGTTTTCACTTCACAGGTGTGCCCTGTCAGGTTTAATAAGTGAGATTTCTTGCCTTATAAATGGGGTTGGGACCATCAGTTGTGTTGTGCAGAAGTCAGGTGGATACACAGCTGATAGTCCTACTGAATAGACAGTTAGAATTTGTATTATGGCAAGAAAAAAGCAGCTAAGTAAAGAAAAACGAGTGGCCATCATTACTTTAAGAAATGAAGGTCAGTCAGTCCGAAAAATTGGGAAAACTTTGAAAGTGTCCCCAAGTGCAGTCGCAAAAACCATCAAGCGCTACAAAGAAACTGGCTCACATGACGACCGCCCCAGGAAAGGAAGACCAAGAGTCACCTCTGCTGCGGAGGATAAGTTCATTCGAGTCACCAGCCTCAGAAATCGCAGGTTAACAGCAGCTCAGATTAGAGACCAGGTCAATGCCACACAGAGTTCTAGCAGCAGACACATCTCTAGAACAACTGTTCAGAGGAGACTGTGTGAATCAGGCCTTCATGGTAGAATAGCTGCTAGGAAACCACTGCTAAGGACAGGCAACAAGCAGAAGAGACTTGTTTGGGCTAAAGAACACAAGGAATGGACATTAGACCAGTGGAAATCTGTGCTTTGGTCTGAGTCCAAATTTGAGATCTTTGGTTCCAACCACCGTGTCTTTGTGCGACGCAGAAAAGGTGAACGGATGGACTCTACATGCCTGGTTCCCACCGTGATGCATGGAGGAGGAGGAGGTGTGATGGTGTGGGGGTGCTTTGCTGGTGACACTGTTGGGGATTTATTAAAAATTGAAGGCATACTGAACCAGCATGGCTACCACAGCATCTTGCAGCGGCATGCTATTCCATCCGGTTTGCGTTTAGTTGGACCATCATTTATTTTTCAACAGGACAATGACCCCAAACACACCTCCAGGCTGTGTAAGGGCTATTTGACCAAGAAGGAGAGTGATGGGGTGCTGCGCCAGATGACCTGGCCTCCACAGTCACCGGACCTGAACCCAATCGAGATGGTTTAGGGTGAGCTGGACCGCAGAGTGAAGGCAAAAGGGCCAACAAGTGCTAAGCATCTCTGGGAACTCCTTCAAGACTGTTGGAAGACCATTTCAGGTGACTACCTCTTGAAGCTCATCAAGAGAATGCCAAGAGTGTGCGAAGCAGTAATCAAAGCAAAAGGTGGCTACTTTCAAGAACCTAGAATATAAGACATATTTTCAGTTGTTTCACACTTTTTTGTTAAGTATATAATTCCACATGTGTTAATTCATAGTTTTGATGCCTTCAGTGTGAATCTACAATTTTCATAGTCATGAAAATAAGGAAAACTCTTTGAATGAGAAGGTGTGTCCAAACTTTTGGTCTGTACTGTATATAAGTAGTACTCGCTGTCATAACGTTTTTAAAGCCATGTTTTAATTAAACAAAAGTCTCTTTGGATGACAACCTTATCAAAAAGTTCATCAATGAATGGAAAAGCTAATTTGTTGAAGTCCTGCAATGAACAAGACATCTCATTTGCTAGCATTTAATCTGGATCCTCAGAAACAGGTGTCATGTATTCTTCCCATCTCTCCATTAAATATGTTGGCACAATATCTTCCTCCCTAAAATGAATCCAACGACATGTTTCTAATCCAGATAGTGTGATACTACCTGTCTGTTCATCCTCTTGTGAATCAGGTATGTAATACAGAGTAGCGTAAGTACAGGTGCCATCCAAAAGGTCAGGGTATTGCTCTTTGAATCCTCACCACAACGGTGAGAACAGCTTAACACCTTTTGTTGAAGGACCGTAATTCTCACCAACTGCAAGCGGTTGCTTTACTTTGTTCATTGCTTCAGGTGTGCAGGAGCTGTTGAAGGTTCGGCTAGAGCAGGTTAAGTACTTGTTTCTTTGTCAGTTGACTAGTTTACGTTGTCTCTTCCATTTGGTTGTACCTGTTGCCAGTTTAGTTTGTTGTTAGGAAATTGGCAGGGTGTGTACTTTTGCCAGTAGCAGCCTACAGCTTCGCTCCCACAGGTTCTGCCCGTGATATTTCTACCCTCCCTTCCAGCCTAGCGGCAGCATGCGCAACACCGTAGTCACACAAAGACTCAGTCACAGAAAGACAAGGGAGTCCATCTGTGGGAGTCCAGTGAGGGAGGCCAGCGCTCACACTCCTACCCCTCCCCACTCCTTGTCGTCGCTACCTTGTCATGTGTCAGTATCCCATTCCTGTTCTCTGCTCTTTCCCTCACAGAAGGCGTTTCCATCATCGTGGCCCTGCTCGGCGACGGAACATGTCCAACCTCATCTACCCCTCAGCAACCCCCTCTGACACCCTCACCATGGCAGGGGGGTTATGAAACTGCTAATCTGCTGCGCAGATGGCAGACTTCATTTCAGCATACGCCTCCCACTTCTCTCTCAACTTTCTCGTTCTTACCGAGACCTGGATCACGCCTGACAACACAGCTGCTCCTGCAGCCCTCTCCTCTTCCTTCTCCTTCTCTCACACCCCAAGGCCATCTGGCCAAGGTGGTGGGACTGGTGTGCTCACTTATTCTTCTTGGAAATTCTCTGCTTTTCCTCTCTCTCACCTTTCCCTTTCCACCTTTGAATGCCACTCTGTTACTGTGACATACCCTGCTAAACTCTTTATTATTGTTATCTGTCATCCCCCAGAGCCCCTCGGCAACTTCCTGGAAGAGTTGGACACAATGCTCAGCGCCTTCCCAGAAAATGGAACCCCGCTGATCCTTCTAAGTGACTTTGACATCCACCGAGGGGCATCCCAGTCTGCTGCTTTTCTTCCACTGCTCTGCTCTTTCGACCCCTACATGCAGCACTCTCCTCCAACCCACAGAGCTGGCAACGTCCTCGACCTGGTCTTCCAGAAGAATTGTTGCTCTTCTGATCTTGTGGTGACTCCTCTTCAGGTCTGACCATCATCTCATCTCTTTCTCCCTCCCTCTGTCTCCCCTTACCCCCTCATCTACCTCCACCCCGTGTGTCTCAGCCCGCCGCAATCTCTACTCCCTATCTCCCTTCTCCCTTGCATCTGCTACCCTTGCTTCTCTCCACTCCCTTGACTCATTCTCTGAACTCCCCACTGATTCTGCATCTTCCTCTTTCCTCTCCTCTCTTTCTTCAGCTCTTGATTCTCTCTGTCCTCTAGTCTCCAAGTCAGCACGTTCCTCTCCTCCTAGCCCATGGATGACCGACATCCTCCGTATCAGCAGGGCCAAGCTTCAGGCAGCTGAGAGGAGATGGAGGAAATCCAGGGTGCCTTCTGCCTTCAATCCTGCTTGATTCTTTCACACAACACTTTAATCAATTATTTTTATTTATTTATTTATTTTATTTCCTACACCATTACAAACCACACCACCAACATCGACTTTTTACCGCTTTTCATTGTTTCATTTACATGTTTTACATTCACTGCTCTAACATCACACTTTAAAATCTTTATTCACAAATATCTGGCATATTAAATATTTTTAAACATTCACATATCTTAACCCTCAAAGTACCCACCAAGCACAAACCCCCCACCTTCCCCCTGCTCCACCAACTCCTCCCTAATTAACCCCACCCCCAATTCCACATCATTCATGATGTCACCCATGACATCACATGTGACACACCCCCATGGACCCCACCCCCATAACTTCAACACTCACTCCGTGACCACTACATGACCCTAAAAAGTCATCAATCAATTAATGCATTCCTTAGTGACACGAACCGCATTATATCTCTCTCTCTTTCCAGTATTAGGGCAGCCTTCTGGTTTCACTTAGGCGTTAAAATTAATGACAACTTTTCTGCTGTTGCCAATATTTCATTGCATGGTAGAATCTGTGTCATTAAAATGAATATCCTCCCACAAGTTATTTTTTCTTTTTTCTATGATTCCACTTTCACCACAGCACAAATTCTTTGATGATAATGAATAATAAACAGCCGAGAATTTGGTTCACAGCTCCACAGCCTCCAAAATTACTTGGTGGTCTAGCACTGCCAAATTTTAGATTTTATTTTTGATCTTTTCAGTTGAGGCCTTTGAGATTATGGTTTGACTCAACAACAGGCAAAGGTCAGTACAGGAAAAAGGCTTGTAGCATAACTGAGAACAACACAACAAAGACAAACTCACAACAAACCAAAGACATGGCAGGCTATAAATACACAGGCTAACAAGCAAATGAGACACAGGTAAACTATGAGACAGGTGAAACAGATTGTCAATCAAGTAACAAGGCAGGACGCAGGGCAGACACTGAAGTGCAATGAAAACAAAAGCACATGGACTGGGGAAAGCATACGTAAACAATCAAGTAGAACTGAAACAAAATGACGGAAAGTACACATAATCAGGTCACAGTACTGACAAATATTCTCGGAGTGTCCTGTGTTATACAGTTTTTGGAAGTTTGTTGTTCATGTGCTTTCCCAATTACTGTGTTTGACGGTGCCCTTGTGCCCAGGAATGCTGCTTCTTGGAGATCTTTCAGATCTCTCTCTCTCAGTTGAATTTATATATAAGACATCTTTTTCTGGCAGGGCTAACTTCAGCCAAAAATTCCATCCTATAGGTTTGGGTGGAATCCACCATTGTTTGGTGGTCTTATTTTCTTGTTGTTTTAATTCTAGAAAGCACCACTGCAAGGCTGCACAGAGCATGGTTTGCAACTTTCAATTTGTCAGTGATCTCATTCGTAATGTTTAGCTGTTGAATTTTATTTCCCCCTCCCCCATTTTCAGATTTTATTTTAATAAATTTTTTAATTTGTCTATTTTTTATGGGTAGTAATTTCTCTTTGTGTTGCATTTGTTGTTTGTTGCAAACAGAAAACATTCCAATAAAAAATGTAAAAAAAAATAACATAAGACATGCGTATGTGTTGCGTATGCAAGTTTTATAAATCAGATTTTTTTGACGTATGCACACTCATAGGTTGTGGCGTACGTATCTGTCTAGTTACAAAGGTTCACAATGTTTTATAAATAAGGCCCCTGGTCCATCAAAACTGACACATGGAGTACAATGTAATTTATCAGCAGAGTGCATATCACTTATATATTTCCATTGTGTTTGTGATTTGTGAATCAAATCCTCAGCTACCTTATCAGTTGCATCACCATGGAATGGACAGTGTTGCGGAGGCTATAAGTATGGCTACTTCAGGTTGTGATCGCTGAGTGGGCATCAGACAGAATGCATAAATATGTTCCACCAATCTTCTTTGTTCTAATATTCTTGATACAGATATTGAGTCATGTATGTGTGTGTGTGGTCTTGCAAACAAATAGTATAGTACTTTCGTATTAATCCTAAACCCATCCCACAATAATCAGTCAATCCAAAGCATTGGCTATGAAGAGCTAGTACAATCTCACTGGGTTTAAGCTAACCTAGCCGCATTGCTAATTTGTGCTAAATTACTAGCCCCCAGATATACGTTTGAATTACCACTGGTTACTTGAACAACATCACCTTCATCGCAGAACAAATTGTAGTGATATATATGAGTATAATTCACAGTAAATATGACATGATCAGCTAGCATGACTCATCGTAATTCAATTAACCTGTTAATGCAGATCCAAGTTCAAGTTCATTGTAATTAGTAGAACGGGCCCAAAAGGGTTAACAGAGTTAGCATTACATCACAGTAAACGACTAGCTTTACACACCAAACAATCTGCTTACTACTACACAAACTGATGGTAAACGGTAACGATAACATTGAATTCTGAATTTAAATTTCACAAACTTACTTGTTGTTGGACACACACTTTAACATTCAGAATAATAATATAACTAAATCAGCACATCAGAACATAAACAGCTCAGATGCATGGCACGCCACACGGCATACCGCACCGCTCTGGTCACAGTAATTTTACAATCCTTCGGCTCTCATTGGCTGAAATACTGCATAATACTGTTCTTATAATCTTCTTGTATGATAAGGGTCAGAGGTGTTTTTCCTCTTGACCACTACCTTTCCACCAGTCTACATTATTTAATCCACAAACAGGGTTATATGATTTTAATGTTAAACACATTCTACAGGATCTAATAGGTAAATACATGTTAATAATAGGTAAATACACTTTACAGGTTAATAGTACCAGTGTATATTAATAATACAGATTTCCATTACAGTGGACAGTCCTCTCTCTACCCAAGCTTTAGAGCCAAAGCTTGTACGTGCCAAAAAACAGCTACTCTTGCCATTCTCACAAGGCTTGTGCGTGCCAAATCACAGCTACTCTCACCACACTCGCAAGGTTTGTATGTGCCAAAACACAGCTACTCTCAGGACACTCACAAGGTTTGTACGTGCCAGAACACAGCTACTCTCAGGACACTCACAAGGTTTGTACGTGCCAGAACACAACTACTCTCAGGACACTCACAAGGTTTGTACGTCCCAGGACACAGCTACTCTCAGGACACTCACAAGGTTTGTACGTGCCAGAACACAGCTACTCTCAGGACACTCACACGGTTTCTACGTGCCAAAACACAGTTACTCTCACCATGCTCACAGCTAACTAAAACCTCAATTTCCTGTCCACCATTTACTGTTTTGAAAATATTTACCAGTCTAGAAATGTCTTTCTGTAGAAAAAGAGCACACTTTTGAAAATAAACTGAAAATCTGCAGGTCCTTCAGAAAAACCTTAAAGGTAAAGTGATTATCTCAATTCTTTTGGCTGCTGTCATTATTCAGTATTGCAACTGTTTGCTGTTTAAAATGAATTCTTATTTATCACAGCAGCTTTAGACAGATCCTAGGCCTAAGACCCCATTGAATAGAAAAGGGAAAATCTCCCTATTTCCTGGCATGGACAGACCAGTAAACACTCCTGAAGTAACTGAGTACAGACATTAAATAAGTGATTGTACATCAGCATATTTGTGTATATCAGACCGCATTTGTGTACCTCAGAGTGACTTTCGTATCAGAGTGGATTTGTGTATATCGGACTGCAATTTTGTATCTAAGAGTACATTTTTGTATATCAGACTGTATTTGTGTATTTCTGAGAGAGTACTGTATCTGTACTAATAGACATGGTCACTGCAATGATAAAATGTATTACCAAAGTTAATACTCAACTGTATCAAAGTCATAAATGGATGGAATTTGTGCGTTTTGCTTTGTATCAAGCTGTTTCTTTAAGAGGCAAGGCTTGTACGTGCCAAAACACAGCTACTCCCACCACACTCACAGCTAAGAAAAACCTCAATTTCCTGTTCATGTCCATCAGTTACAGTTTAGAAGATATTTACCAGTCTATCAATGTCTTTCGTAAAAAGAGCACGCTGGAAACTGAATGGAAAATCTGCAGATCCTTTAGAAAAACCCTCAAGGTAAAGTGATTATCTCAATTCTTTTGGCTGCTGTCATTATTCAGTATTGCAACTGTTTGCTGTTTAAAATGAATTCTTATTAAACAGTATTGTCTAAGGATACACACTTAGATATGACAAATAGTGTAAGATATGACTGGGTAAAAATGACATCTAAAAGGCAATAAATGCTTGAACATACATATTTTGAAATGAGAATCTAAAATAACATATTTGTTCAGTTATGTGAATTACGGTACAAATATATATTTTATAAAACTTGTCGTTTGAGGCAGCGGCATATTTGGTAATAACAAGGATAAATGTGCATGCTTATGTTGTTACACCAAGCTGAGGTTCCATTACAATTCTTTTGAAAGACTGATGGAAATAAGACTGATCTGAGTTGCAAATATCATCACTCATGACACATTTCTCAATTTAGAGCCAAAAATGTCATGTATACGATAGCCTACACAATGTATGTTTGAACAAACTTCACCAACATATCGCAAAAAGGTCAGACACGGGATATTTCTGCTCAATGTAAGTGGAAGTGAAAATGTCAACAACAAAAAAAAAAAAACCTCAAATGCCATTTTAAAGTGGACAATATTGTATTACATTTAATAAAGGATGAAATAGCCTACATGGCATTGATTATGAAATACTGGTGACATCTGCCTTAGTATAAGGTTCTAATTGGGATGTAAAAGGGTACAGTTGTTGTACTATGTTTTTGAATATATAAAATATATACTTGAATATTTAAATATATATATATATAATAAAATATCTCATTTTATCTAAATGGGCATCCTTTAGATTATGCACTTTAGACACAGTCATGTGTGGAGAAAATAAAAAGGCTTACTTTAAAAATTGTGGAGAAAATCCATTTTTGCTGTATGTTCTGCTGCTGAATTTTTGGATGTAGTCTTGCAATCAAAATATCAATTTAATAATAACAGAAAGATTAAATTTAATCAATTTAATCTGCCATTATTTATATTACTGGTTCTGCAAAAAATATTGGTTTCTGTCAGGTGAAGTCACAGGTGTTGCCTACCTACATATGCTGGCAAGTTAAGGAAAATGAGCATGTGTTTAAATTCCAACCAAAACAATTGATATTTTGTTTATAATTGTTTGCATATTGCTTATATTCAGCATGCTTCAGATGAACAGGCAAGGAGATGTCTGTCAAAGAGAGAGGAAGTAGTAAGAAGTATGAGCTACCTCTAAAAGGTAAACGAGTGTAACAGCAGCCTTATGGAAACCAAAATACAATAAAGTATGTCTATTGTGGTTAAATTTCAACCAAAAATGTAGAGATGGGCGAAATGAAATGGGGCTCCGAAGCTGCGAATCATTCGAAGCAGCTGTGTTTCGGCACACTGCTCCGGAGTCCCAACCGAAGCACGTGCTTAACGTCATCACGTTTCCTACTTGACGTAACGGACAACTTCAAATGTGGAGCGTTTCCGACAGTTCACAGCGTCAGAAGAAAAGTTATGTTCTGTGTTTCATCAAAGACTCATTATTGTCAATTTTTATTTCTTGTCTTTCATGTTTGATGCAGTTTGCTCTTGTTTCGTAAATACCCCAGTGAGTACAAAAAAGGTGAATAAAATCACGAGAATAAAATCACGAAAATTATGTGTGGAGTTGGTGTTTAAATGTTACAGGCTATCAAACTGTCAAGCACACGCTGTCTGGAGTTCATAACCTTAATAATATTCAAAGGCTTCTGATGTAATTTGAAACATAGGCTACTATCTGAATAACTGCAATTATTTTGATATTGATATTATTTTGAAGACTTTAATCTTTTCTTTGCCACCTTTTTATGTTGTCTGCAACGGAATTCCAAGCTCCTGTGGTATTCCTGGAGCGTCAAAAATATCACAGGAGAGGTGCTAAACACCACACCTATGAACACGCTTCTCGTTTATGATGGAGTAATAGTTATTAATCAACATATGTACGGAATTCCACATCAAAGTTTGAAAAATAGGGCGGATTTTGTTAGTTCGTTTCAGGTTACGCATAAATTAACACACAGTTTTAGGAATAAATTGATAAATGAGGTCCAATGTGTCCAACAAGTCGGAAGCCAAGACAAAAATTACTATATGCTATTTTTCAACTAGTATTACAATATCTATCGCAGTGACGTTTACAAATGTGTGTGTGTGTGTGTGTGTGTGTGTGTGTGTGTGTCTTATTGCAGGCTACTTGTAACGACATTTTGCCTATGTCCCCAACACAAGTGTTTCGAAACAATTCATTGTTCCCATGAGTCAGGGGGCAAAGTGTTTAGTAGCTGTCTAGATTGTTCCGAAATATCAGCTGTGTCAGTGTTTCAAGACATTCCTAATTGTTTCAGTGTGAATTAACAGTGCAGTGTTTCCAAACAGTTTTAATTGTTTCAAAGTGTGGGATGAAGCTGCAGTTTTTCGAAACGTCTTAATTGTTCCTCAGAGTCAGCTGCATTTGTGTTTCGAGACAGTCCTAATTGTTTCAAAGCCTCAATTAACGGTGCAGTGTTCCGAAGCACTTTTAATTGTTTCAAAGCTGCTGATGACGTGGCAGTGTTTTGAGACAGTCCTAATTATTTCAAAGCTTCAATTAACGGAGCAGTGTTCCGAAGCAGTTTTATTTGTTTCAAAGCTGCTGATGACGTGGCAGTGTTTCAAGACAGTCCTAATTGTTTCAAAGCCTCAATTAACGGTGCAGTGTTCCGAAGCAGTTTTATTTGTGTCAAAGCTGCTGATGACGTGGCAGTGTTTCGAGACAGTCGTAATTGTTTCAAAGCCTCAAGTAAAGGTGCAATTTTTAGACAAAGTCTTAATTGCTCCAAAATGTCAATTAACGGTGCAGAGTTTCCAGACAGTCCTACTAATTGTTTCAAAACATCAGTTAACGGTGCAGTTTTTGGAAGCAGTCTTAATTGTTCTGAGGCACAAGCTATGCTAAGGTTTCGACCCAATCTGAGCCTTTCCAATGCATCAGCGTTGTCAATTGGTTTAATGCATTTTCCCCCATGCTGTGATTATCCGTCAAAATAGTCTGATGGCTAAAGCTCTGGGCTTCTGTTTGTGACCTTTCCCAATGTTCTACTTTCCGAATCCAAACTACAGTGTCTTTTCGCTGTTATCAATAGGATGTAATATTTAATTTATTTATGACATTCATCACCCCTATTTTTTTTAATTTAATTTGCTTCTATTAATTGAAGTTTATCCATGTAGTATAAGTTGTAATTGCCATAGCCATTGCATGTTAATTAGGCTATACTCCTGACAGTGAGTGCTTGCTAGTTTTGATAGTGTCTGTAACATGTAACACCAGCTCCACACATGGTTTTTGTGATTTTATTAACCTTTTTCTGTCTTCACTGAGGAACTGAACTTATAAAATGAGAGAAAACAACAAACATGATAGGCAAGATTTAAACCTAGTTATTACTGTGTCACTGCTTTACAACATAACATAATTAACTTCTTACAATTAAGACTGTCTCCAAACACTGCCACGTCATCAGCAGCTTTGAAACAATTAAAACCGCTTCGGAACACTGCTCCGTTACTTGAGGCTTTGAAAAAATTAGGACTGTCTCGAAACACTGCCACGTCATCAGCAGCTTTGAAACAATTAAAACTGCTTCAGAACGATGCACTCTTAGGAACAATTAAGACGTTTCGAAAAACTGCCAGGTCATCTGACACTTAAACAATTAAAACTGTTTCGAAACACTGCACAGTTAATTCAGGCTTTGATACAATTAAGACTGTTTCCAAACACTGCCACGTTATCGGACACTTATGTTATGTTGTAAACAATTAAGACTGTGTTAAAACGTTACCACAGCTGACACTTAGGAACAATCAAGACTGTTTCCAAACGCTTTGGCCGCTGACTCTTAGGAACAAGGAACTGTTTGGAAACACTTGTGATGGGGACATCTGCTGGTGACATAAATGTATGTCATAACAAGTAATCTGCAATAAGTCTGCATTGAAGAATTGGACATATGTAACGATATATCAGGATATAAAACAGTTCAAGCATCTTGTAGTTGCATAATCTCACGTGCATATATTTTACGACCCTCTTAAAAACAGATGATCCTCAATGGTCAAGCAAATATGACACATAACCTGTGTTATCATGTCACTAATATAGCTTCCTCCTGCAAGTTACATGCTGCATAACAATCAGAAAATTATGAATGTATGTGGCCTACTTTAAAATACTGTTTCAAAGTCGTTGCTATTTAATAAAACGTATTATAGTGACATCTGAGGAAGTATATTATACTGGTTAATAACTCTGAACTAATATCCACTTCTTCAAAGCAGACTTATTGCAGGCTTAGAGTCAGCTACCACAGCATTTGGAAACAGTCTTGATTGTTCGTAAGAGTGAGCTATGTCAGTGTTCCGAAACAGTTCTAATTTTTTCAAAGCATCAAATGGCGTGGCAGTGTTTCAAGGCACTTTTAATTGTTTTGAAGCTTCAGATGACGTGCCAGTGTTTAATTGTTCCAAAGCGTCAGATAATGTTTCGAAATGATCTAAGTCAGTCCAATGCATTAGCATTGTCAATTGTTTCAATCACTTGTCCCTCTTTTATAGGTAAGCAGTTCATGTAGTGTAATGGTTAACGCTCTGAGCTGCTGTTTGAGAGGAAAAGCGAAGTTGCGTTGTTCGAATCTGAACAAGCCTATGAATTTTTATCGCATAATACTTCTACAGCAGGCTATACCTTGTGAATGCGTGTGTATGGAGTAACTAAAAATATGACCCACCTAACCTACTGAGAGAAAGCCTACAGGCTGGTTTTAAAGTTTCTCTTGAGGGAATAATACGTTCGCTGATTTGTGTAGGCTACCAGCAAATGTTATCACAAGTGCTTTGAAAAAAGTACGTACAACTATTGTGACACATCAGCTAAACGAGTCAAAGCCTTGAATAGACAGATTCTTCGGTTTTCTCTTTCGCTTCTCAGGGAAAGCTTGTTCGGTCGCTATTATTCGCATGCTCTGCATTCTCAAAGACAAAGAAATTATGACAGATCCTATTAATTGGTAATTCATTCTTGCGTTTGGAAAATGATCATGATGAAACACATGGTTTAACTTAGCTTACTCCTGTAGTCTAAATGTTCCGATGTATGGTTTGATGTAGCTAAACACTGACTTCGTCATTAGTTCAGGATATTTCACACAGATAATCACATCACAGCCTATGTTTCTCCTATCTGCATATTCAAGTAAGAAAAGCGTAGTAAAGAGACTATTTATTTAGAAAATACATGTGGAAAGTGTAACTTCAAACAGCTACCCAGCCAGATTCGAACTCGCGAAGTGACGACAGACAGCCACGGACTCTTCCCAAAGAACCATAGGAAACTTCTGTTGTAGGGCTGTATTATGTGTATTTGATCATGGTGACGTAATACCCATCTGGGTGAAGCGTCGGAGCATCAATACATTTTCGAAGCAATTGTGTCAATTGTTTCAAAAGCCTCGGTTTCGCCATCAAAAATGGCCCATGGCCTTTTATTTACCCCTTTTTAAGTGAAACAAACTATACAACACAAAGGAAAACGCAAAGTACAACAGGGTTAAATTCAACACCAGCACAGCCAGGGGTAAAACCACAACAAAAACCCAGTGTCTCAGTCTCTCAGGCTGTGCTTTAATAGACAGCCTAATTGAAGGCAAGTGCTCACAGCTGAGTAATTAGAAATCACTCTCAGGTGAGCCTGCCTGTTAGCAAGGTTACTGCTGTTGCAGCTCCACTCTATTAACACAACCCCCCCCACCCCACCCACCCCACCCACCCAGCTTCAGACCATAGGGAGAAGGCAGCAAAACACTGGCACAGAGAGAGCATTTTAAGTCCATTAGGCCCCATAGGCCCCACCCCCAGGGTCTGACACCAGGCAGGCCCTGGAGCCTGGTGGGCCCAGGTTGGGGCCCAATCACCTGGACCAGGACAGTCCTTTGGGTTAAGCAGTATAAATTTCAGTTAATTGCACTGCAGTACACTTTTGGATTAAAAACTGTACGTTTTGTGTCTTTACAGAATGTTCATAAATATGGAGGACCGAAGCTGCCAAAATCAAAAATAAATAGAAAAATAAATAAATGACTTTAAATATAAACTAATATGCCATTAAATGTACCAAAAAATACCATTAAAATTATGTAGGCATTAAGTAATTGATAAAATGTGACATAAATTGGTATTTCCATTTTAATTTCCTTTTCTATCTACATTTCTTTATACATTTCTTTTTACATTTTTTTTACATTTCTCACAAAGTATTTTGTAAAAAAGATTAAGGTAAGTGTGAGTCAAGCATGTATCTGCAAGTGAGAGTGTGAGATGGGGAAACATGGAAGTACAACAATAACAAAGCAAAAATGCTGGCTAGGATGCTGGAGTACAGACAATCACTTTCTCAGGATGCATTTTCAAGCTGATTTTATCATCAACCAGAATCCTAAATACTGATAAGACGAACCTTGCTTAATACATATACCACCTAGTGTAAGTACTTGCAAGTCATTTGTTAATGAGCAGTAGGCAATTTGAGGAGGGATGCCACCCCCCTTGTTAGTAAAATATATATATGTAAGGAAGGAGTTAATTTATGAGGGAAAGAAAGTTAGGTAACAATTGTGTGTTTTTATTGTAGTTATGTCAGTTGTGTTGTGTTCCCTGCATGTTGCCACTTAGTAGTTGATTTCCACTCGTACCACGTTGGAATCTACTTTTAGTCTAGGACAACACAGGGTATCAAACCTAAAGGAAACTTAAACAATACAACACAGACTTCTACACACACTTCCATAGGCAGTTATCAAACAGATAAAACAGGTGCTGACAACAGAGTGCAGGGCATGACCAGGTTCGCCCGAGGATTCAGCTCCCCAAGCTAAGATATGAACGCAGTGGATCTAGAAAGTTGGTGACTTGTTGCGGCCTAGGCTTACACCTAGTGGCCTGCTATGTGTCTGACCGCACTCAGAGGTCTATGACAATAGTACAGTCCAGGCTTACACTCAGTGGTCTGCCGTGGTGTCTGGCTGCATACAGCCTCGGCTTACACCCTAATGGTCAGCCATGGTGTCTGACTGCTCCTACAACCTAAGGGACTTGTTGCAACCTAGGCTTACACCCAGGGGCTTGCTATGGTGTCTGGCTGCCTACAGCCTAAGCTTACATCCATCAGCCTGCTGTGGTGTCTGGCTACACTCAGAGGTTTCTAGGCCTAGATCAGCTAGAGCGGAGATCCTAGGGAGCATATCCAGCTTATCTTGTGACAAATGTTACAAGCGGAACAGGATAGGCTGCAGGACCTGGGGCCCGGTATCCGGGACAAAACTCTGTCCCTCAGTAGCCACACTGGATGCCCTTGGTTCACACACTGAGATGAAATAGGATGAATAGGAAGCATTACTGTAAATAGAAAATATATCAATGTTTATTGCAGAGCACAAGTTTAGTAACCATCATACCATCAAGATGTTACATGCAGAAAAATCAACAAGACAAGGATAAACAGCAAAATATGCACCCCCCCCCCCATCATTCCAGAAAGGACTATGGCCGCCAGGAGCTTGTTAAGCAATGCTCCCTGAATGTATCACTGAGCTTCCCTTAAATGCCATCCTGAGAAACCCCTCCCTCTCCCCAATGCCCTTCAGTCATTCAATAGGATTCTGTGAGAAACACTCTACAACCCTTTTCCCTCTTGGCCTACTGTCATGAGACCCCCCTACACGCAAAAAAAAGGAATTTAGGGACAATTACCCTTTAACCCTTTATCCTGAATGGATGGGAGAGTCAGCAAAATGGCCATTGTTAGCCAGTAACTTTTATGGCAGGTGTACCCTTCACCTGCTCTCCTGCAACACCCAGGATGAAGTCCCTGCAGGGGTGCTCACAGGGCTATGTACATTCACACTCATTTACAGACATGGGTTAACAAATTCCGATAACCTTCAGTGACATCTGTTTAATCTTTCTACACTTAAAGCTACAGCCCATATTGTCTACATATGCCCCCAGTCTTTCCCAGTGTTTGATTTACAGCATTGAAGTGGCTGCTGGGCTTTATGGCCCCACTGTAAAGTCCTCTTTGAAGACATGTGACACCCGAAGCCCAGCATTGTCCCTCTCTGTCGGTGTGTACAGCTGAGCTTTAGGGGCCCTCAAGGAGAATCCTCCTGTGGTTACGTTGAGGTTGCCTGGAGTCCGAGGTTCCCATCCAGGCACAGAGTGGGAATAAAATTATTCCTTACATATATATAAAATTTCTTTTACATTTGGGTGTTGCCAATGTACTCAAGGGTGTACATGGTCTGCAACAATGGTTAGGTAGGTGGTACGTTTCAAAGTAACATCCACATGAATGGCAACACCCAAGGTTTCCCAGCAGAACATTGCCCAAAGCATCACACTGCCTCTGCCAGCTTGCCTTTTTCCCATAGTGCATCCTGGTGCCATGTGTTCCCCAGGTAAACCACGCACAACCACCCAGCCATCCACGTGGTGTAAAAGAAAACGTGATTCATCAGACCAGGCCACCTATTTCTATTGCACCGTGGTGCAGTTCTAATGCTCACTGGGAGCACATTGTTGGTGCTTTTGGCAGTGGACAGGGGTCAGCATGGGGACCCTGACAGGTCTGCGGCTACACAGCCCCATACGCAACAAACTGCGATGCACTGTGTGTTCTGACACCTTTCTATTTCTCATCAATGTTACTTAGCTAACATTTGGAAATGTTTGCTTGCTAGCGAAGCAGGTTGCTACATTGTGCATATGCTTTTTTGACATTTCTTTTCCATTTTTTTTCAGACTAGCAACTGGCAGGAAAAACTAGTCACAAAATAAAGATCCTATTGCTTGAAATAGTCGCCAATGCGCCTATGTAAATATCTCTATGCTTATAAATGGGTTTGTGTGTTTTTGACTTGCCCCAAATACAAAAAGAATGGCAAAAAAGACATTCTCTTATTATTACCCAGCTTTTTATCCCCTATTGTGAAATAGGTAACTTTGTTCTTACAGAAACGTTAAGAATCAGCTATGACACTAGAAATGTTGTATATGGTCTATCTGATATCTTAAATTTATGAATCAACAAGCTTGTATAAATAACTGTCTCCGTATGCCTCTTCTATTGCTTTCAGAAGAAGCAGACAGGCATGTGGTTGGCAGTCATACACTTTCCAATGGCAAGCTGAAAAGAATTCCCCAATCGGATTGAGAAATGGGGAGTAAAAGTAAAAGAAGTACCGAAAGTTAAAAAGGCATTAATTGAAGACAAAATGAAATCCAATCACCAGCTAATAGCGCTCCACTTAGTACTTATCGATTTCCCTAGCGGCCAAGGATACTGGAAATTTAATCAGAATCTTCAAATGGACAATACTTTTTTAACAAAAGCGAAAGCTTTTATTACAAATTTCTTCTCTAATAATATAGGTTCAGCAGATCCACTTATTGTGTGGAATTCATTTAAATGTGCTTTTAGAGGCCACACAATCCAATATTCTTCTTTTAAACAAAAGCAGTTTAGATCAAAAGAGAAAAAATTGACAAAAGAAACTGAAGACTTACACTAATTATTGATAGCACTGATACAATATCAACAGATGTGCTAGATAAACTAGAAAAAAAAACAGAATGAGCTTGAAGAACTTAATCAGGAACGATCAAGTAATGCATACTTTAAAAAAGTAAGTGCAATTCCAATTCTATCCTCCAGAGAATACAGAACAAGTTTTACAACAAATCGTATTGCTTAACTCTAATATCCTGATAGGTAGAAAGTTCATTTTTTGTAAAAACCTGTTTGATGCTAGCATTAGTTTCATAAATGATAGTGTAAACAAAGAAGGTAATCTAATGACCTTTGAAGAATTTACCAACATTTATGGTAAGGTTTGCCCTTTTCAAAATTTTAATCAACTGATTGCAGCCATACCACAAAAATGTAAAAGAGAAATGGGTAAGTGGCAAGGAGCTAGTCCGCCAAGCACATATGAAAAATTTTAAATTGACTAAAAAGATGAGCATAAATAGAATTATGTATCAGTTTTATCTAAAATCAAAAAATCTGATCGCCATTCCATATAATATTTTAGATTCTTGGGAGAATATGCTGGACATTTGGATTCCATGGAATCAGGTGTTTAATTTAATTAAGAAAGCAACAATTGAGTCATCTATACCGTAGTCAGTTTACATTAGATTTGCCCACTGTGCTGTTGGGTGACCTAAGAAATAGTGCCCAAACAATAGTCAACATTGTAATACTTTTGGGTTTTTTTTATTTTTAAATCAAAATCTGTGGAGACTTTGAGAAGAATTATATGAATTTCTCCTTTCTATCTCTTTTTTTTTAATTACTTTTATGCTTTTTTTTCTTTCTTTACGTTTTGTCCTTTCACTTTAATGTGTGTGTATATGGGTTTAGGGCGTGTCATGATGTATGTACGGGAGTGGGGGATCAGCTGTGCTTGGTTGGCAACCTGAGAGGTCTATTCACACATATACTATAATTGAATTAAGGCAGTTGACCCCCAAACTGGGTCGGGGGGGGGGGTTTAATAAACAAAAAATTAATTATTGTCGTTGGTGAACCAGTCCCGGACCAGAGCAGCCCTGAACTATAAAGTAGTTTACTCTGTTATGGTATCTCTGTTCTGACAGGATATGCTTCCCAAAGTTTAAGTGACCTATTTTATGTGGAAGCTCATTCTGATATGGTATTTGTATATGGGAGGATGACAAGAGATAGTGTTATACAGAACTGCATCTTCATTTAGAATTGCATCCAATTACATGTACTATTTACTGGAATACTGTCCAGTTTTGGGTCAAGCTTAAGTGGCGGGCCACATCTTTGACATTTGTCACATTCATTCACCTAACCAAATGAAAAAAAAACTTAAATCATTCCATTTTGAATAAATTGCAATGCTAAGAAGCATGTATGTTTCAGTCCTTCTCTAGAGGGCCAAAATTATTGACACCCTTGATAGCGATAAGGAAAGAAAGCAGTATAAAATAAATTGCTGAGATTACCATTGCAAAATGTTTATTTTTGTTTTCTGTCAATCATTCCTTTGTTGATTTAGAGGTTCCAAAGTTTAGAAATTCAGATGCTATTTTGGATAAAATTTGAATATGGCATGTAAATACTGTAGGTAATCATTTGGATAAGTCTTACAATTTTGTTGATTATCAACAAAATTGTAAGACATAGTCATTTTTAGCTGATGCTTCGATCCAAAGCAACTTACAGTTGATTAGGCTAACCAAGGGCCAATTTGAGCCACCAACCTGAAGGGTCCCAGTCTTGTACCTGAGCCACTAGACTACAGGCTGCCCCTGTGTATCATGTGTATAGGTGCCTTTTCATTTACGCTTGAGTGTGCGTTTCCCCAAATACATGTCTTCCACATATTTATTCCCTCTATCAAAAAATTGCGGTAGTCTGTATTATTTGCATTGTGATAATTGTTGCACACTGCTGTCAAAGTAACTGGCGTGTTCTCGATTTGTTATTTGAATTGGTTTTCCACATGCACCATGGTTGTATTACGCAGGACGGGCTTACTAAAACAATTGGAATGACTATAATAAGTCGATTTAATCATGCTTAATTCCATAATAACAACAAATTTGAATCTCCATCATTTTTATTTTTAATAAATAAGGATTGCTTTCTATATTAGTTAGAGTAACTAGATAATGTTCTGTCCTCCTCTGAAATCGGATTTTAAAAAAAGTCAGATCTGCCGTGAGACCAGGTTGCGATTACATACGATTGTAACTTGTAGCCCTGTGTCAGTCTACAAAACAAGCACGCATTATGAAGTACATTATACTTCTTATTAGAGTTATGTTGCTTTTAAAAGAATATGTGACAATCATATTGGAGTTTGTTAATAACAAATTTTCGGGAGAGGCAACCTTTAGACAACCCTTCACTCAAACACCAGTATCCATCCAATCCAGTTGTATATGTAGCTACTAATTTGCCATGTACCTTCCCTCTCATCACGCTCTCTGTTTCCAGCATCCCTCCCCCTCCCCATCTCCACCTTCAAGTCTACTTCCCTTTCTTCAGTTTTTTCACCCTCTCTTCTGGTCAAGGGGGGGTTCCCTTCATATTAAAAAATAGTGAGGCATAACACTGCCTCCCTGGACTCCAAGCCCAAGATCAATGACCGTACCAATATACAACTCGCTACATCATAATAAACTCCTTCCAAATGCTTTCATGTTGTCTGAGGGTATATTCTCCTGAATTAGGGAAAAAGCAGATGAGGTCTAAAAAAAAAAGCGTGGCGCTACTATTTACAGAATGTTATCGTTCATCAGTGTGGATGCTCACATCCTTATTGTTTATAGTTATACAGTTTCTGAGGATGGGCCTTACACTCACACATGACAGGACATATCTCAGCAAGCAATGGGAAACGCTGCCAGCTTTATTCAAAGTGTCCCAGAATCATTGACTTGTGGTTAAGACACTTCCAAATGGTATCTCTACTCTGCATTCAGAAGTTACAGACCAAAGAAGGCAAGCACCCCAATCCCAATTTGATAAAAATTTGGTCAGCCTCACATTTGTAGCTCAGCAATGCTACATGCTATCATGTCCATTCAAAATTTTCCAGAATCCTTGATTTTCAGTGTTTAATAACAGCTTTTAGATGGCATCTCTGCTCATCTGTACTAAAAACTTCTACTTGCAAGGAATTCATTTTTAGATCTAAAGTGCATAACAGTCCAATTTGTGAAAATGTGCACATTTATCCCTGAGAATTTATACTTGAATGTCAGCACAGATTCAAAGAAGATCAACCATTTAAACTTGAAAACCTTGTAAAAACATAAATAGAATGTACTTTCTATGTGGGGTTAAAATGACACTTTTTACAAACCTACATAAAAAAAAGCTTTGATTTAGATTCTGATTGAGCACAACATTTTGCTCATTATTTTTGTTGTTTAATTTATACAGCTTTCTTCATCTTGATCAAGGGTGTCTGTATCTTCAAAGCTAAACAACGCAGCAGTTTCAATAAAACTGTTACTGAGTGTTCGCTCTAAAGCATTACAAATATAATCACCCGTTTTTTATTTTTTATGACATGCCTGGCCAATAATATCTGGTGGACGACACATTTCTTGTTTTGAATATCCCTCTATGACCACCAATGGGAGAGCTGCGAAACTCCTAAAACAAAGCTTTGGTGTCAGATTTGGATTGAACTGCCTTTCTCTTCTCCTGGTACAGTTCTACATCAGAATTAGTAAAATAAAGACATTTATACACCAAAAATTGAAATTAAACAATTACATGTAGCCTGTATGTGTATAGTGTATTTAATTTGGTTCTCCTGCACATTTCAAATACGTACTGGAAATTCTGAAATTGGATGCAAGTCGTCTTAATGACAGCCGTTGCGCTTTTGTGTATCCCTCAGGATACACTGAGAGAGTGAGGAACCTCAAAACCTCCTCGTATCTACCTTCCATGGTCCAATCAACTGTTGCATATGTTGGATGAGAATGATTAGAAATTTAATTCAACCTAAGCATTTAATGACATTTCAAATGGGCGACAATACATCAACAATAATATCTAAGTAGCTGGGACAAATCGCTAGAACATAGCCTCATCAGACGTGTGTAAAACAGGCTACCTGAACACCTCTTCATATCTATCTTCCATGGGCCGATCAACTGTTGCGTATGTTGAACGAGAATGATTAGAAATTTAATTCAACCTAAGTATTTCAATGACATTTCATACATGAACAATAATATCTAAGTAGCTGGGACACATTGCTAGAACATAGCCTCGTTAGACGTGTAAAACAGGCTACTGATCAGTCTCCTGGATTTCGTGGTTCCGTGAACGTACTTACGGTCCAGGCACTGGAAAATAATAATTAAATCACACTATGTAAGTATCAAATAAAGAGTAAGGCAATATCCAAATTTATCACATGAGAGTAGAGGTACATTGTTTTGTATATCTTGCGATAAAACACTGGACCACAGGAGAAAATCAACCTTCTCCATAGAGCAAGCCATCACGACAGATGGGCCAACACATTGTTCCACAAAAATGTGCGAAAATCTGGGATCCAAGCACACGCAGCTGAATGGATTAAATGTGTCCTTTCAAGGCAGAGACATCAATATTATGACTCTGTATGACAAAGTGGGTGGGTTTCTTAAGAAAGCACAACTGTGGAAGGGGGCATATACAAAGGGGGATTTCTCCTGCTTCCCTTAGCTTGATGCTTTTCTCTCCGCTGAGGATGTGGAGAGAGCTCCAGTTAAAGCAGTAATCGAGGAACATTTGGCCAAATTTTTGTGTGAGTTCAAGTCTTATTTTCCTGGCACTGAGGAGACATCTGCACAGCTAGATTGGGTCAGAAATCCATTTCTCCTGTCTGAAATACAGGTTTATCCAATACAGTACATGTACTCACATTTCAATGAACACAAAAATAAAAAGGCTTCAGAAAGCACATATACACAGCTTATTTTTATTTATTTTTTTTTGCCATTGCAAGTTTTTACTACAACAACAGCAAAAAAAAACACAAAGACAAATAGAATTACAGTACAGTAATCAATAAAATAACCTTAACCATAAATTCAGAGAAACAAAAATAATTAAAGTAAAAATACAGTGCAATGGCAATCAAAAAATAGTACTGTAAGGGATCTAACCTTCTGTTAGGTTCTGACCACATTACCTCATCCACATCACAAGCAATGTCATCCCTGGATGGGCAATGGGGAAAATACCACCTGTCTTCGTATGCCTCTTCTATTGCTTTCAGAAGAGGCAGGCAGGCATGTGGTTGGCAGTCATACACTTTCCAACGCCAAACCGAAAAGAATTCCCCAATGGGATTGAGAAATGGGGAGTAAGGGAGCAAGTATACAACTGTTAAGTTTTTGTCATTGGTGAACCAGTCCTGGACCAGAGCAGCCCTGTGGAAACTAACATTATCCAAGATGACAACAAACCTGGTCTGTCCCGTACAACAACATTATCCAGAAATGTGATTATGTGTGCAGTATTGTAGGGACCTAGAGTGGCATGATGATGGAGAACTCCTTGCTGACTAATGGCTGATGACTTGAAACCGAATACATACTACTAAGAACTACAAAAACCCACGTAAATCATACTGACTACAGTATTCTATCATATGCTGTGCATGGAAATTTCAAATGTACTTTTTCAAAAATATTTTGGATTTTTTAAAATATATTTTCGATGATGAGGTGGGCCAACTGTAAACTTCATTCATATCAAATAATTGTAATATTAAGATGAAATATAAAAGATAAGCCCTTATGGAGAACATTACCAATGGCACATTAAACAGGAAGCACATTTTCCAAGATTGGACAGACTGGCTTGCCATGAGTGTGAGTAGTTCTGGACGTGCATTCCTTTTGAAATGTCCTTCATTAAAATGCCTGATGTCATTTAAGCTATTTGTCTAATATGACCTCTCATAACTGATATATTTAATTTTTGATGAGATTATTATTTAACAAATGATGCAAGTATGATTAACCTAAAATACTTGCATTAGATTGCTGTAAAAATTTTACATCACACACACGTGTGCGTCGTGTAAATATATTATCAGCCATCATTGTAATCTCAAAAAAATACTAGGTTAATCATACATATATCTGATCAATAAAAATATGACAAAAAATGGCTGTTGTACATAATGTGTTGTACATAGTGAAGATATCCACATAGGTTTTAATCTTTTCTTCTGTACACAGTTTAGAATGGGATAATGTATTCAATTAAATTTCCTTGCAGTGCAGTAAAATTAAGCTTTGTTTAAAGCCAAACCGACTGCCCTGTGCCAGGCTCAGTGCGGTCTTCAAGCCCCCTGCTCCGCCATTACTGCCCCCCACCCCCCCCAACTGTGCCTCCTCCTACCCTTTGGCCACTGAGAGTCAGATACAGTGCATTCGCATTTTATGCGAAGATGTGGTCCTGAAAAGGCTTTCGAATAAGAATTTGCGTATTTCAAGCTCGCGTAAAAAACGAATGCACGGTTATTGAAACAGTGTGTAAATATCACACTGTTTAATTACCTTGTGTCACCTCTGCTGTCTCCACTGAAGTAGAGTGGTGGTTTAATAGACCAATCACTCTTCACTGACAGCTGGGTACAGATGACCTTGCTCTCGCCATCAGGACACTGTGAACAAAACATAAAGGCAGAGCTTCCAGTTAACCTCATCCTCTTACTGCAGCTCTAACTCACAGTACATGGAGACAGAGCTTCCACTTAACCTCATCCTCTTACTGCAGCTCTAACTCACAGCACATGGAGACAGAGCTTCCAGTTAACCTCATCCTCTTACTGCAGCTCTAACTCACAGCACATGGAGACAGAGCTTCCAGTTAACCTCATCCTCTTACTGCAGCTCTAACTCACAGTACATGGAGACAGAGCTTCCACTTAACCTCATCCTCTTACTGCAGCTCTAACTCACAGTACATGGAGACAGAGCTTCCAGTTAACCTCATCCTGTTAGGGCACAGTATGAACTCAAGTGCAGACAGGGATGAGATTAACCAGAGTTTATTAAGAGGGGCAAATCCAAAAACAGAGTCAAAAACAGGCACAGGGTCAAACCAGAAGAGCACGGTGTCAGGGCAAAAACAGAATCCAAAGCAGTAGTCAAAAACAGGCAAAGTCCGAACCAGGTAAACACAGCAATCAGGCAGAGACACAATCCAAAAATCAGAAATCAGGTAAACAGGCAAGAATCAAAAACAGGCAGGTCAGAACAGGGAAAGGCTCGGAGCGCAACTGATCACAGAGAATACAGAGACGAACTCACACAGAACAAACACAAGACAGGGTTTAAATGCACAGACTAACAAGCCAACAACACAGGTGCACAATAGGGCAGGTGAAACAAATGGGTAATTAACTGGGAAGGTAACAAGGAGGGTGGGGCAGACACAAAGGGGAATGAAAACAAAAGCACATGTACAGGGAAAACAAAAACAAAAACACAGCATCAGACAGCATTACTGACAGTACCCCCCCCCCCCCACGACCGCCTCTTGGCGGTCCAGCAGGTGTTTCAGGATGTCGCTGGTGAAAGTCAGTAACAAGGGAGGGGTCGAGAATGTCCCGAGCAGGGACCCAGCAGCGTTCCTCAGGTCCATACCCCTCCCAGTCAACGAGGTACTGTAGCCCGCGCCCTCGATGCCGAGCCTCCAGCAGGCAGCGTACAGTGTATGCCTCAGAACCGTCGATGAGGCGCGAGGGAGGAGGGGCTCTGGGAGCTGGGCACAGGGGGCTGTGGCGGACAGGCTTGATCCGAGACACGTGGAATGTTGGGTGGATGCGGCGGAGCGTGCGGGGTAACTGGAGACGGACAGCAGCAGGACTGATAACCTTAGCAATGGGAAAGGGGCCAATGAACCGTGGGGCCAGCTTGCGAGACTCCACCCTGAGGGGAAGGTCCCGGGTGGATAGCCACACCCGCTGTCCCTGCAGGTAACGCGGAGCTCGGGAGCAATGGTGGTCAGCTGCCTGCTTGGTCCGGTGGGAGGCCCGTAGCAGAGCTGTCCAGGTCCGCCGACAGCGACGCACAAATGCCTCTGCTGATGGCACCCCCACCTCCTCCTCGTGAGAGGGGAACAAAGGAGGCTGGTATCCCAAGCAACATTGGAAGGGTGACAGCCCAGAGGATGAGGAGGGAAGGGAGTTGATGGAGTACTCCACCCAGGGGAGCTGCTGACTCCAGGACCCCGGTTCCCATGACGTGAGGCATCGCAGGACCGTCTCCATCTGCTGGTTGGCCCTCTCCGTCTGTCCGTTAGACTGGGGGTAGAAGCCTGAGGAAAGGCTAACAGACGCACCCAACAACTTGCAAAACGCTTTCCAAAAATGAGAGGTGAATTGGGGCCCCCTATCAGAAACCACATTGAGAGGCAGTCCATTTAACTTGAACACATGCGAGACCATTAGTTCAGCGGTCTCCTTAGCTGACGGCAATTTAGGGAGAGCCAAGAGGTGAACCGCTTTGGAAAAACGGTCAACGACAGTCATGATAGCAGTGTTACCGTCAGATGGGGGCAGACCAGTCACAAAGTCCAAGGCGATATGCGACCAGGGCCTCCTTGGAATGGGCAAAGGGTGCAACAGACCCGCAGGAGGAGCAGTGGAGGGCTTATTTTGGGCGCAGACAGGGCAGGCAGATACAAAGCTGCGGATGTCAGTATCCATAGATGGCCACCAGAAGCGCTGGGAGATGAGGGCCTTAGTGCAGCGGACTCCCGGATGACCAGCCAGCCAAGAGGAATGCCCCCACTGCAAGACCTGGGAGCGGACAGACTGCGGAACAAAGAGACGGTTAACAGGACAAGCACTGGGAGCAGCACTTACCCTCCGCGCCGAGCGAACCACCGCCTCGATGTCCCACAGAGCTGCCGACACCCAGCAGCGAGAGGGCAGGATGGTGTTGCCCTCAGCGGGCCCTTCTGCGGCTGTGGATTGTCTGGACAGGGCATCAGGTTTGCCGTTCTTGGAGCCAGGTCGGTAAGAGAGGGTAAAGTCGAAGCGGGCGAAGAACAACGACCAGCGCGCCTGGCGAGGATTGAGGCGTTTGGCTGATCGCAGGTACTCTAGATTCTTGTGGTCAGTCCAGACCAAAAATGGAACGTCCGCACCCTCCAGCCAGTGCCTCCACTCCACCAGATCCCGTTTGACTGCCAGCAACTCTCGGTCCCCGATTTCGTAGTTCGTCTCCGCAGGGGTCAGGCGGTGCGAGAAGAAGGCACAGTGAGTGGAGCTGCCACTGAGCCATAGTTCCGGATGAAACGGCGATAGAAGTTGGCAAAGCCCAGGAAGCGTTGCAGATCCTTGCGGGAGTCAGGTCGGGGCCAGTCCATCACCACCTGGACCTTCCTCTGGTCCATCAGGATGCCTCCTGCGGAAAGGACAAAGCCCAGAAACGAAACAGAGGTCTGACTGAACTCACATTTCTCCGCCTTGACGAAAAGTCGATTCTCCAGCAGCCTCTGCAGCACGCGGCGGATATAGTCAGCGCTGGATTGGGAGAAGATCAGAATATCATCAAGGTAGACGTACACGAACTGACTAATCATGTCCCGCAGGACATCATTAACTAGGGCCTGGAACACCGCTGGAGAATTGGTAAGACCAAACAGCATAACTAAATATTCATAGTGTCCAGTAGGCGTATTAAAAGCTGTCTTCCACTCATCTCCCTCCCGTATGCGAACCAGGTGGTAAGCGCTGCGGAGATCCAGCTTTGAGAAGATGGTCGCCCCCTGAAGAGATTCAAAGGCAGTGGACATCAGAGGTAAAGGATAGCGATTTTTCACCGTTATAGCATTGAGCCCTCTGTAGTCAATGCATGGTCGCAATCCCCCATCCTTCTTGCCAATGAAGAACAACCCAGCCCCGGCAGGGGAGGAAGAGGGTCGGATGATGCCCGCTGCCAGTGACTCTCGGATGTACTTATCCATGGCTTCCGTCTCAGGACGAGAGAGGGAGAAGAGTCGGCCCCTGGGAGGTGATGTGCCCGGCAGCAGCTCGATGGCGCAGTCATAGGGCCGATGTGGAGGAAGCGATGTGGCACGGGAAAACCTCCTTGAGGTCCAGGTACTCGGCAGGCACTGCAGACAGGTCAGTGGTTCCCACATCTGGAGCGGTCGCTGGGATGGCAGGAATCTGAGCATTTCAGAGACAATTTGCCAAACAAAAGGGACTCCACTCCAAGATCAGATTATTGGCCCAGTCAATCCAGGGGTTGTGATTCGAGAGCCAGGGGTGCCCCAACACCACAGCAGACTGAGGAGAATGGATGATGTAAAAGATGATAGTCTCATGATGATTGCCGGACAGGGTGAGACTCACCAGGGGTGTGGCATGGGTGATGCGGACGAGAGGGGCCCCCGTGATGGCTAGGGCTTCTAGGGGGTCTCGTAGAGGAAGTTGTGATAGCTGGAAGCCAGCTGCGAAGTCAGCATCAATAAAGTTCCCATCTGCGCTGGAGTCTAGGAGGACTGAGACCACGTGGGGAACACCATCCACTTGGATGGAAGCAGATAACAGAGAGCGAACATTAGATGACTTATGGACAGGAGTTACGCTCACCTGCACTCCCCTGGCCATGGGTTGAGCGCCAGTCTTTAATGGACAGTTCGCGATGAAGTGGCCAGGGGTGCCACAGTAGAGAGAGGCACAGGCTCTGATGCGGTTCTGCCGCTCTGCAGGTGTGAGGTGGGTGCGGTCAACCTTCATGGGCCGTGGGGAACTGGGCTGCAGCAGGGAGTCCGGAGGCAGGGCAGACGGAGAAGTAGCTCCTAGAACTGGATCAGTGGATCTGCGGTGTGCTCGGGACATCTCCAGTCTCTGCCGGTGCACAATAGGGCAGGTGAAACAAATGGGTAATCAACTGGGAAGGTAACAAGGAGGGCGGGGCAGACACAAGGGGGAATGAAAACAAATTACTGACACATCCTCTTACTGCAGCTCTAACTCACAGCACATGGAGACAGAGCTTCCAGTTAACCTCATCCTCTTACTGCAGCTCTAACTCACATTACATGGAGACAGAGCTTCCAGTTTACCTCATCCTCTTACTGCAGCTCTAACTCACAGCACATGGAGACAAAGCTTCCAGTTAACCTCATCCTCTTACTGCAGCTCTAACTCACAGCACATGGAGACAGAGCTTCCAGTTAACCTCATCCTCTTACTGCAGCTTTAACTCACAGCACATGGAGACAGAGCTTACAGTTAACCTCATCCTCTTACTGCAGCTCTAACTCACAGCACATGGAGACAGAGCTTCCAGTTAACCTCATCCTCTTACTGCAGCTCTAACTCACAGCACATGGAGACAGAGCTTCCAGTTAACCTCATCCTCTTACTGCAGCTCTAACTCACAGCACATGGAGACAGAGCTTCCAGCTAACCTCATCCTCTTACTGCAGCTTTAACTCACAGCACATGGAGACAGAGCTTCCAGTTAACCTCATCCTCTTACTGCAGCTTTAACTCACAGCACATGGAGATAGAGCTTCCAGTTAACCTCATCCTCTTACTGCAGCTCAAACTCACAGCACATGGAGACAGAGCTTCCAGTAAACCTCATCCTCTTACTGCAGCTATATCTCAGAGAGTAAAAGTAATTCAAAATATTTCACAGTAAGAGGAGAAGGGAGAAAAATGTAGTCAAATATCACAGTAAGTACTATGGAGTATGATAGGGCTATCAGAAAGAAAAATATGAGCAAGATGAAATATGGACCAGGCCACCTTTTAAATGGTGATTGGCCGGGAAATGTAATTTAATGCTCCAAAGGAATTTGTCCTCCCTCTGCAGTTGACCTTGGGTATGTCCAGCCTTTGGGAAAGTATTTCTGAGAAGAGTGCTGACTTAGGATCAGACTTTCAGTTTCAAATCACCTGCTCAGCCTAACTTTTGTGAGTATGTATCAAAAGCTTATGATACTTTGACAAGGTGTGGAAGACAGCACTTATCTTTTTGTCTAATGCAAACAGGAAAGAAAAAAGTGAGCTTCACAAAGAAAACTGACATTAGAGTCTGATAAAAACATGTATTGTTTGATATAGTTTATAATTCTTCCATAATTTCTACCACTAGGTGGTAGAGTTCTCCAGATACTGAGAACCATGTGCCCGTGCTCTGCAGCACACACAGTGAGGTAATGGTGCTTACACAGTTCACAGTGTTACCATTACAATTACCACACACACACAGTCACCAGAAGTGAAAGGTAATGGTGCTTACACAGTGCACAATGTTTCCATTACAATTACCACACACACACACACAGTCACCAGAAGTGAGAGGTAATGGTGCTTACACAGTTCACAGTGTTACCATTGCAATTACCACACACACACACAGTCACCAGAAGTGAGAGGTAATGGTGCTTACACAGTTCACAGTGTTACCATTGCAATTACCACACACACACAGTCACCAGAAGTGAGAGGTAATGGTGCTTACACAGTTCACAGTGTTACCATTGCAATTACCACACACACACAGTCACCAGAAGTGAGAGGTAATGGTGCTTACACAGTTCACAGTGTTACCATTACAATTACCACACACACAGTCACCAGAAGTGAAAGGTAATGTTGCTTACACAGTTCACAGTGTTACCATTACAATTACCACACACACACAGTCACCAGGAGGTGAGTGAGGTAATGTTCCTTACATAGTGCACAATGTTTCCATTACAATTACCACACACACACAGTCACCAGGAGGTGAGTGAGGTAATGTTCCTTACATAGTGCACAATGTTTCCATTACAATTACCACACACACACAGTCACCAGGAGGTGAGTGAGGTAATGTTCCTTACATAGTGCACAATGTTTCCATTACAATTACCACACACACACAGTCACCAGGAGGTGAGTGAGGTAATGTTCCTTACATAGTGCACAATGTTTCCATTACAATTACCACACACACACAGTCACCAGGAAGTGCTATGTAGCTCTACTGCCCAGGGACAGGTAGTGACTCTCTTGTAACTGGCATGATTACCTGTACAATGAATAGTGACATTAATCCACAACATCAATTCTAATGTACCCAGCTGTATGTAGGCTGGTTTACCCTTTTACTAAACTGTGACAAAGCTCAAATAGGCACAGAACTAGTCACAGAACAAGAAACAAGCAGCCACCATTATTGTTACAGTTTAAGGTGGCTCGTTTAAAACAGTCAAAAGCAAGTCAATATACCCTCATAATAGTGCTTAGTTGTGACAAAGGTGTTTATAAAATTTTCTATTTGTATACATGCAGTAAGAATAAAGCAACAGATAAACAAAATATTACATTTGAACTAGGAAGGATGTCTGAAGACTTCTTAAAATACACAGAAAACCAGCTGTAGCTGGTTTAACAGTTCACTTACATGATGCCCTCAGGACAATATTAGAGAGGATTCTAAGCACATAAACAGTGACAAATACTATCCTATGCAAAACAGCAGCGTGCACAGCTCTGAAAATCAAAATTACACACTGATCAGTTGTTTTCTGTTGCTATTGACAACTTGTATACCAACACTGACACTGCCTTGGGTTTGCTGGCCATAAGAACCATCCTCACCCTCTTCTTTAGGCCACTGATTAAAAATCTAAATTGTTTTAGACTTTTATCATTTTTATACATCGCCATCTAGTTTAACTGTGGTCTTGCTGACCATGTCACAGCAACCAAATGGTCCAAAGAAAAAAAATGTGGTGTAAATGCTTTGGCCTCAGCGTTTGCAGCTGAGTGCACAACGTTTTCAGTTGGGCGCGTACAGCATTTTCTTCTTAAACGCCTCCACCACAATTCTCTGGTCCTTGCCATACTGTTACGGGTGGCAGAGCACTTTGGGGAATTAATTTTTTGAAATGATAAATGAATTCTTGAAATGGCAGGAGGTTTCCAGCCACCTTGGCACGCTGCGCTTTCAATGGCCCAAAGTATCCCATGTGTCGTGGCTGCAGGATATGGAGGCAGAGTGGCTTTAATGGCCATCGAAGACAAGGCAAGGAGGGTGCTCCTCCACCGCATTTTTCATAAAATGGCAAGTAAACCATTTTCTGAACAGCTCAGAGTCCAGGTAGCCATACTGGGACCAGCTGTATAAAAGCTGGCAAATAGTATATGTCAATATACCTACGTGCTTTTTTACTACATACTTGGAAAGCTGCAGATGTCTTGGAAATGTGATACAAATAAAACTGAAAGGACATTACAGAGAAGAAGTCCAACTTTTATTTACATTTACATGTAGGTATTTACCAACACCCTTATCCAGAGTCTCCAGTTGCTTCTTATCTCCAGTTTAATGCCATAGTCCAATAAGATGACCAAATGCATAAGTTACTGCTTGGAAAGTTACTGATTCCTTGGAAATGCTGAGTAAAATCAAAACTGAAAGGAGATTGTATTGAGAAAATATAGAGAATTAAATAACATTCACTATGAAGAAAAATCTATTTTATTATATTGTACTTAAACATTACACAAACTCTCCAATGTATCAAACCATAGTCATATTAGTAGTGAACAGTTACAAAAGATGCTATGTCACTATCAGAGTGTTGGATTGAGAATATGCTTTGTGTGGTTAATGCAGGATTCAAGGCCAGATAAGATTGTGTTTTATAGTTTTCTTAAAGCTTTAAATGTTGTGCTGTGCCTGCTGCCTCATAAATGTAGCTGATGCATACAATTTACATAACAGAAATGAAGCATTAATGAGAATTTTTTTGGGAGTTACCTCAGATGTAGCTTAGCCAGCAAAGTACCAATAAATTCTTGTCATGGAATGTATTGTTAAGTGGGGAAAATTCCCCTGAAGCTTTTAACCATAGTTACAGCAGATTCTGGATATCATGACTGCATGGTGCATAGAATAACTCTGCATTTATTCTCAAATGTGCAAACATGTAAATCGATAGAAAAAAAAATTCCAGGTCAGGCACCATCTGATTTCAGATGTCAAAGTTATGTCCTCCTCTTTGAGGTTATGTTTCCAGAAAGGACAGTGTAGCATCATTTATCTTTGAGAAGAGATTGTATTAACTGCTCCCATGCATCACTAAAATATGTGCGTAGGAAAAGGAATAACTATATTGGTTAGTAATGTGTTAGCAATGCTTTAGAACAGTGTTGGTAATACTGTTTTGTTGTACCCTGAAAAGACTGGTTTTATCATGTACTCTCAATAGCCTATTGACTAAACCAGGGGTGTCCAAACTTTTTTCAAACAGGGCCAGATCTGATGAGGTGAACATGCGTGAGGGCCAACCATTCTGCCTGACATTCTTTGAACCATTAAAATCAAGTGCAAATTAACTATTTATGGAAATTTTATTGCAAACAACATACGTTTAATTTCATACACGTATGAAAAATCTAAACAGGTCTTACCAAAATCACTCTACTTTTAATATCTAAAGGCCATATAGGATGAAACGAGCTAAACTGGGGAAAACAATTCATTAAGCTGAAATATATCATAGAATCATTTTAAACATGACATGTTATTGGTAATTGTTGTTGCCTATCAACTTTCAAGTTCAAGACATATGAACAGGAACATAACACCAACATTCAACTTACAATGAAGAGCAAATTCCATGTATTCAAATATATTTATAACTGATTTTGACCAACAAAAAAAAAAAAACGAATTAAATTAACTGAGATTTTGCAATTTATTCATCTCAGATTACCAAAACAAATAATTTGCTTGCACAAATGCTTTGTCAGTCAAAAATATGTAATCCAGTCACGAGAACAGGGAGTGCAGAAAGGTTCAGAACTGCATCAAGAGCAAAGGGAAATGGAGCAGAAAGTGAAGAGAGGATTAACAACTTTACATCAACCCCACACACAGTAAACATATGGCAGCTCCATACAACACCATCCAGGTTTTGCTAAGTGCTAGAGTGGCACATAAGTCAAAGTCAAAATAAATAGTGAGATGGAGGGCTTCACTCATCTGGGATAGCCCCAGGGTAAGAGAGAGGAGGGATTTCAAACCAAATCACTGCTTTAATGTGAAGGGTGATACTGAGATCTGGACTGCAGCACATAAGCCAGGTCTGGTTCAAAGGCAGTGGTTTTGATGCGCAAAATGTCACGCAAGTGAGAGTCACTTAGTCTTATCCTCACACGGTTTTTGTTAAAGTTCATAACAGAGAATGTTTTCTCGCACAGATATGTTGAGCCAAAAAAGCTCAGCATTTTCTTTGCAAATGTTTGAATCTCTTGAAACCTGCCTTTTTCAAGTTGACGGTAAAAGTTCACTAGAGAGAGCTGTTGGTGACGACTGCGTAACTCGCTATCACACTGTAGCTCAATGAGCTTGAGCTGCAGCTGACACGGGACATCATCGGGGTCAGTGGAGAATGGAGAGGAGAAAAGCCTGATCTCCTTTTCAATTGCTGAAAAATCTTGAAAGCGCCATTTAAACTCCTCAGCCAGAGATGCAATGTCTGCTGCATACCTCCTCATTTGCGCACTGATACTGTCCTGAGGATAACTGTTCATTATTTCCTGCAGCGCTGAAAAATGAGCGGTATTAGGCTGTGCTTGTGACAGTTGCCTTTGAAAAAGCTGCAACTTTGTTTCAAATGCTTTGATGTGTGAACACAGCTGGTTCACCGCTGCATCTTGCCCCTGAAGACTCGTGTTTAATGCATTCAGATACTTTGTCATATCAACTAAAAACCCCAAATCAGCTAGCCAAATAGGATCAGATAGTTCTGACATCAGTTGAGCATTATCTGCCAAGAATTGTCCAATTTCCCTCCTGAGAGAGAAGAAACGCTGCAGCGCAGACACCCTACTGAGCCATCTTACATCGGTGTGATATAAAACATCACCGTACTCAGCCTGGATTTCGAGTAGAAACTGTTTAAACTGGCGGTGGGATAGGGCTTTTGAGCGAATAAAATTAATAGCCTTTCTCACTGGTTTCATGACATGGTCATATTTTAAATGTTTAGCGCAGAGAACTTGTTGATGAATGATACAATGAAGTTTAATGGCTTTGCCTCCATCTTCGCTCACCTTGTTGCAGATTAGGGTTGATAATCCACTTTGTTCACCGGCCATGGCACGTGCGCCATCAGTAATAATCCCAGTGATTTTTTTCCAAGGCAGCTTCATGTCATCCACGGCGGAACTAACAGAAACAAATAAATCCGTTCTTCTTGTTCTGTCCGAAAGGCTCTGGAGGTCAAGTAGCTCTTCAGTCACGTTCATTTCATCGTCTACCCCTCTCAGAAAAATAAGCAATTGAGCAGTGTCCGATGCATCCGTGCTTTCATCACAGGCGATTGAAAAGAAGTCAAAATTCGCTCCTTTGGCCCCCAACTGTCTCTTAATGTCTGCTGAAATATCTTCAATTCGCCGTGCTGCGGTGTTAAGCGCCAGGCAAACGTTGGTAAACTCTTGCTTCTTCTCAGGGCAGATATTCTCAGCTATTTTCATAACACATTCTTTTATGAATTCACCTTCGGCAAAAGATTTGCAGTGCTTTGCAATCAACGTCGCCACCTCGTAGCTCGCCTTTGTGGCATTTTCATTTGACTCGCGGGCTCTTGTGAAAAAGCGCTGCTGTGACGATAAAACAGCTTGGAGTTGCTTCAATTTTTCGGTGCGGTCGCTCTCTGTTAGCCTGTCGTAGACGTTAGCATGTTTCATCTGGTAGTGTCGCTTAACATTGAATTCCTTATAAACAGCCACAGTCTCTTGGCAGATCAGGCAAACACAGTTGTTCCGTATTTCAGTGAAAAAATAATCCAGTTTCCACCTGTCCTGGAAGCGTCAGCCTTCGCAATCAATTTTCCTTTTCTTATTAACGGTCGCCATTTTTGAAGGGTCAGAAGTCGTCATGCTGCCAACTCGTGGTGAAACATTTTTTTTTACATTTTTTTTTTTTTTTTAACGGATTTTGTGATAGAGGCTGCGGGCCGTATGAAATTCGACCACGGGCCGCAATTGATCCCCGGGCCGGACTTTGGACATGCCTGGACTAAACCAATGATGTTGTGCTGTGCAGAGAATAAGACCTGGGACTGTATTTACAAAACTTCTCAGAGTAGGAATTTGGTCATAACTGATCGCTCTGCTCCTACTGTTATGAGTTTGAGGTATTAACTGAAATTCCTACCATGTATAAAAGCATATTAAGTCTAATGATGGATTTCTTAGGGTCCCAGTCATAGTGTTTAAAATGTTAATCAAATAGATGTTAAATTATGAATGTCCAAGAAACTATTCCATTTGGCTACGTGACAGCAAATGCATAATCCATGAATTTTCAGTTCATTTTTAACTGTGCTTTTATTTTGAAACTCTGCTTCAGACAAGAATGCTTGGTATTAATTTGCTGCATTTAATTCAGAATTCACTCTTATGCAAATGTCGCTATCATATGCAATATGTTGTTAATTTAGTTATTTTTTATTTAGTTATTTCACGACGGTGTCCTGGCAAACGAGTGGCTGTTCTTTTATATGACCATTGAACACATAGGTGAAAGTGCAGAATGCACATTTGGAACAATAGCAGTACTTAGGGCTCAAATTGAGGGGGGATGTGGGGGGATGACATCCATCCTGGAAAAAATCTTGCCCACAAACATCCCCCTTGTAAAATTGTTTTCTCCTTTCCAATCCCCTGTTCTTTAATGGTATTAGATATGCTATTTATCGCCTAATTGTGAAAATATGAAATCTCAGCGATATTTAAATATTTAAATTATTTCTGCTACAGTTGGTGTTGTTTTGTATCCTCTGTGCCTTTGTGGCTTTTGACTGCTTATTGCTTATTAGATTGGAGCCTGCAAATGCATGCTTCTCATTGGCTAATGCAACTTCACTGTGAGATTTGCTTTAGACGAGGATTGCAGATCTTACAGGTTAAAGTGGCTAAGTGACCAGTTCAGCACGACCTTAGAAGGTTTTTAGTAAAGAAGAACAACACGACAGGTGAGATGATAACCAGTCGCATGTATTATTAATGCGTACCATGTCCCTTATGTAAAAAAACTATGGCAACAGCTCAGCCAATGTTTAATCTTGAATGAGATCGTCACAAAAAATAACATGTTCGTGAACATGTTATATACATTGCTTGATAGCTAACCTGTTCACTTGTGAGCAAACAAACATGTGAGCTGTCTAACGTATTTATTTGCTTGAAATAACATGATCAATTTTAGATTCTAAGGGTGACGTATTGAATATAAAAGGTACATTAAGCAGTAACGTGATGGTGTAGAAATCCTGCACTGGTAATATCATTGTTGTTATGATATAAATAAAATAATTTTGTAAATAATTGGATAGTTTTTTTATAGTTTTGTATTCATAATATGAGTTACAAGTACACTCCTGTCTTTTTTTCTTTTGATAATGCATAAATATACAAAAAATGTAGCACCATCCTTCCACTCCAAGGTTGAATTTTTTTTTTTTACAAATCAACCACTGGCAGTACTGATCCTTCTCCAAAATGTCTGCTGTAATTGGTGCAAAACATAGTCTGTTATTATAATATGAGAGCCAACACGGTCGATAATCCTACAGACATTCCCACAGTCTGCTTTGAAGAGCCATAGCACCTTTTGTAAGTTTACTATTGATAGTAATACTGTATAGCCCAAAAATGTATACCTTAGTGATTTTGTGAACATATCAAGTATAATAGAATGAATGTCAAACGGAATGAAATCCAGTCTCCAGTAATTGCTGGTCTGTAACAAGTGCCTGGTGCTTTTTAATGTGGATAATAAACACCTTATTAATCTATGGACGTTTTGTTGATTGTCAATAAACACCCCATTGATCATTGGAGGTTTTATGGTAATAATAAAGGGGAACACTGGCAAATATGTAATTATTCTGTTCATGTTAAAGCCATTGCTGGTGGATACACATTTTTGTTATGTATTCCATGTGAATCTTGTACCTGTTTAGTACTGTTCTTATTACTCATTTTTCTCACAGGGGGTGTGACCTGTGACTTCTGCACTGAGAGGAAGGTCAGAGTTGTGAAGTACTGTCAGACCTGCACTGCCTCCTGCTGTGAGAAGATCGTCAGAGTAGTTTTCACAGGATTCAGGAAAAAGCAGATCCCAAAATACATTTAAATATAGTGTCAAGGTAACCTCCATTTTCATTTATAGGAAGCTCCAGGATTCCAAGTGACAAATAATGGGCAAAACAATCCAAACAGATGTACTTTGCAGTAAAAGTACAAAGTACAAAATATTTAATGTCAGAGAAAGATATTAATGTGCCCACTTCAAGTTGGCTCTGAAAGTTTTCAAATTTTTGGGTGCAAAGTAATTAAAAGCAGCTCTCTCAAGGTCTGTAGAGGGCAGGGGGGCTTTAAAATATAACAGCTTAGTAGAGAGAAGTTGATAATTGGAGGAATTCCAAGGTAACAGAGAACACAAGTAGGAGGGAAGCTTTCCAATCATGGCTTTGTAAACTAACAGGTACCTATGAATTAATCTTCACAGATGTAGAGAAGTTACATCAGTAAATTAAGAACGATTACAGAGACGTGTTGGTGATTTGGAATTTGGAATGCACAGGGATACACTCTCAAAAGCTTGTAAATTGGCCAATGACAGACAGAACAGATGTTCAAATCCAGATAAAAACTAACTTATTTTCTGAAGTCTAAAACAAGCTTTGTTTCTAAAATAGAAGGCTAAATTTACTTAAATTTTCTGCACCAAATTCTCCATGCACATTTGAAAGCTAATTTTGTAATTCATTGACAATCATCAATAGCTGAAAAATCAAACTCACTCAATACATATGTCATCTAATGTAGCTATATGAATATCATCTGACAGTGGAGAATGAGACCAAGCAATACCATGTGTTTAGATTTTGAGGGATTTAGAGCTAGCTGTAAACCATTCAGAGCCAGCTGAATAAAATGAAAATGATTGTGTTTGCTGTATTTAAACTAATCGTTTGTGTTTGTTTCTCCATATCCAATGCAGTCCCAGACCAGCAGAATGGAAGACTGTACCATGAAGCAGAAACCCACAGGAGGTGGGTATATATCATGCTATGTGTAGTACAATGTGCACACAAAGCTCATACACAGAGGGATTTCAGATGTGTAAAACGCACAAATGGACTGGTGTTGTTCAATGAGCTCAAAGCTTTGACATGACAGAGAGCAACACAGTGTAGAACACTCCATTTTACAGTCAAAACTCACTGTTGATGGACTGCATCATGGGGAAGTAACATGTCGATCAGGATACCGCAAGGACTCAATTGCAGACAGACATGAAAATAAACCAATGTTTATTTCAGCCAAAAATAAGTCCACAATCCAAAAACAGGGTCAGAAAACAGGTAGAGTTCAGAACCAGTGAGACTCAGCAGAGGTACAAAATCACAGTCCAGAAAGTATCAAAAACAGGCAAAATTATCCAAAACCAGGAAGACACAACAACCAAACAAAATCAGAATCCAAAACACAGGGTAAACAAGAAACAGGCAAAAGTTGTAACAGGTAATCATAACAGGAACAGAAAGGCTCGGAGTGCAACAGAGAGTGAAAACAAACTGAGACAAACTCGTACAGACCAAAGACAATGCAGGATATAAATGCACAGACTAATGAGCAATGAGACACAAGTGAACAGGGCAGGTGAAACAACTGAGCAATCAACAGGGCAGGTAACACAGAAGGTGGGGCAGACGCAAAGGGGAATGAAAACAAAAGCACATGGACCAGGGGAACGCGGAAAATAAAAACACGAGAACACAGTAGCACAAAACCGAAAATAAAACATAAACACAAATTTGTTAATCAAATACTGACAATGTTATCCAATTGGGTACACCCTTTCTGATTAATATAATCTTATGAAATCCTTCAGAAGAATAAACTGCATTGATTTTTATTTCTTAGAAAATAAGAAAGGTTGCGTTTATTCATTTGTTAACTCTGTGTTTCCTGCTGTTGGCTCACTGTGGTTCTGTCAGTCATGGGCTACTGTGTGTTAGCCTACTATATATCTGTGTATATGAGCCCTAACACCATCACCCCTTTCCACCCACCTGCAACCCAAACACTTCCACTGGTTTAAAATCTAAGATAAAGATGGAAAGTGAAAGGATTTCCTATATCAGTCCTGACAGTAGTGAGCAGGCTGTCAAGCTCATAACAAAAACAAAGTTAGACTAAATCACACAAAATGTGTTCATTGTTATATGCTTTTTCAGAGTGAGATGTTGTTTCTCATTTTGATTTGAAAGGTCACTTCTGTAATCCAATTTGATAATCTCAGAACTGATTTGTGAGATAAACCTGCTCACCAGACAGACTGGTTTTCAGGACCTAGAAATCACAGGTGAGATCTTTCAGGATCTTTCTGTTTATCAGCAGTGTGTTTGAGGTAACTGTGGTGTGTCTGTAATTCCACAGGATCAGGGAAGCGTGAACATGTGAGGATTGTGCTGGTGGGAAAGACTGGAGTGGGAAAGAGTGAATCAGGAAACACCATCCTGGGGAGAGAAGAGTTTAAATCAAAGGTCTCCTCTGCCTCTGTGACATCACAATGTGAGAAGAAAAGAGGAGAAGTGGATGGGAGAGAGGTGTATGTGATTGACACTCCAGGTCTGTTTGACACAAATTTCAGTAATGATGCTATCACAAAGGAGATCGCAAAGTGCATCTCTCTGTCCTCTCCGGGTCCCCATGTGTTTCTGGTGATTATACAGCTGGGCAGATTCACACAGGAGGAGAAGGAAACAGTGAAGATGATTCAGACCATCTTTGGTAAAGAATCAGCCAAGTACACAATGGCACTGTTCACTCATGGAGACAGACTGAAGAAAAAAACTATTGAAGAATTTCTGAGTGACAGTAAAGAACTTGCAGAGTTCATTGATCAGTGCCGTGGGGGATACCATGTCTTTAACAATGAGGACATGGAGAATCGCTCTCAGGTCACAGAGCTGCTGCAGAAGATTGATAAGATGGTGACAGTGAATGGAGGACGCTACTACACCACTGAGATGTACCAGAAGGTTGAAGCAGCGATTGAAGAAGAGAAGAGGAGGTTTCTGAAAAAGACTGAAGAGGAGAGAAATAGAGAAATGGAGAAGCTGAAGAAACAACTTAAGAAAGAAGCTGAAGAAAGGCTGAAAATAGCTTTAGAAGAGCTGAAAAAAAGTCAAGAGAGAGAAGCTAGAGAAAAGGAGGAGCTAAAGAAACAGCTTGAGAGAGAAGCTGGAGAAAAGGAGGAGCTGAAGACACAGCATGAAAGAGAAGCTGGAGAAAAGGAAGAGCTGAAGAAACAGCATGAGAGAGAAGCAGGAGAAAAGGAGGAGCTGAAGAAACAGCTTGAGCGAGAAGCTAGAGAAAAAGAGGAGCTGAAGAAACAGCATGAGAGAGAAGCTGGAGAAAAGGAGGAGCTGAAGAAACAGCTTGAGCAAGAAGCTAGAGAAAATGAAGAGCTGAAGAAAGAGCATGAGAGAGAAGCAGGAGAAAAGGAAGAGCTGAAGAAACAGCATGAGAGAGAAGCTGGAGAAAAGGAGGAGCTGAAGAAACAGCTTGAGAGAGAAGCTGGAGAAAAGGAGGAGCTGAAGAAACAGCTTGAGAGAGAAACTAGAGAAAAAGAGGAGCTGAAGAAACAGCATGAGAGAGAAGCAAGAGAAGAGGAGCTGAAGAAACAGCTTGAGAGAGAAGTCAGAGAAAAGGAGGAGCTGAAGAAACAGTATGAGAGAGAAGCAAGAGAAAAGGAGCTGAAGAAACAGCATGAGAGAGAAGTTAGAGAAAAGGAGGAGCTGAAGAAACAGCTTGAGAGAGAAGCTAGAGAAAAGGAGGAGCTGAAGAAACAGCTTGAGAGAGAAGTTATGGAAAAGGAGCTGAAGAAACAGCTTGAGAGAGAAGCTAGAGAAAAGGAGGAGCTGAAGAAACAGCTTGAGAGAGAAGCTAGAGAAAAGGAGAAGAAAGCTTTAGAAGACCTACAAAAAAAGCATGAGCGAAAAGCGAGAGAAAAAGCTGAGAGAGAACATGGATTTATATGCGTACGTTGGGTCAGAGGATTATGCACTACACAGTGAGGGAACAATAAACTTCTCTCTGTAAAATTTCTTTTCGTTCACCTTTTTTCTTTTCTTTTTTCTTACTTGGGAATCCTGAACATTTTTCAGGACATGTTTTGAAATATATTGATGTGTACAAGGGGATTGTCCAATATGAATTCACATAAATTTTATACAAGTGCATTATTCCACCTATAAATATTGTTTAAACTATTACCAGATAGTAATTGAAAACCATTACTTTCATTTCTACAGCAGTCATTGACACCACTTGTGTTCTCACTGCAAACTAGATTAATAGCTATATTAAATAACATTGTTTTTTTTCTTTAGCCTGTGTCACTGCCATAATATTGTCCATGGTGTTTTTGCTGCTCTCGATGTACTTGTGCCTCTTTCTGTCATGCTAGCTGTTTATGCAAAAAAATGTGTGGTGTTAAATAAAAGGCTTGTTATCTAAATTTAACAAAATAAAATTTCATATACTTAAACAATCAGCATTATGATGTATTTATGCCAAAGAGTTTTGTAATTGTAGCCTGAAGGGGGTGTAATTAACACCTTGAATAGCAAGCCTGACCACACCACTCCCGATTATTAGGATGGGAGACCCAATTAGCAACAGCGACCTGATTTTCCTGCATCCAGGGTGTTCAAATGAATGAACAATGAGGTTTAGATACAAAAAGAATCCCTCACTTTTATTAGACACAAACATTAATAGCAAAGGTAAAATCGTAATAGAAATTGAATAGGATAAAACTACACAACTACTCTAGTAAGCACACCTCTATTTGACAGGCTCACCAATGACTCAGTCCGATTTACAATAGTTCTGACCGTAATTCTGGGCTGGGCAACATTCCAGGAATCCACTCGCGGACACACATGTAGGTTTACAGATACACAGATACATAACCAAACTCCAAACACATGACCACCACCAAACAAATTAAATACACACTTAAATAAAGAAGAATCACACTTTTATCACACTTCCACTGGACCCCATCTGAATGGCTGTCAGCCAACCAGATAGACACTACTCAAGGGGCAATATGGACCAAGCAAAAGGAAGGGACCATAGAGTATCAAGGCACTGGTAAAAACTGTGTTAATAAGTTGCTATTACACCTCACACCAGGCCAATACCAGTGCACACGTGGATCTCAAATGACACTGCACAGCAAATTATGGCAACACTAAGGTTGCAAAGTGGTTAGACATACACACCACAAATCCTCCGTAGAGGGCATATAGCCCCAAACATGCAGATAGGACCCACCTTAATTCCGTGCGATATTCAATAGGCTGACAACCAGTCCAGGAGACAGGGAGAAGCACAGACCGTTACAATGCAAGCAAAAAAAAAAGAGAAATCAACATGACAATCACCACAATACATAAGCTAACACTCACAGTGAGTATCCCAACCAGTGAATACGTCAACTGCTGAAATGGAAATGGCACAGCCTATTCCATCTTACACACACAAAATATTGCACAACCCGATCACTGGTTTAAGATATTCACAAAACCAGCAGCAAATATCGCCACTAGATACTAACATCGGCATGAATCAAATACTGTACAATTATTGTATTATCAGTGCCAACACCACCTACTACCGCTGAAAGAGCACAGCAGCACGACAAGGAATTTAAAGAAACTACCACTGCCGGCGCTGTTGCTATGTCAAAACAACAACGTTTGCACTGCCGAGAAATAGTATCACCGCTGATCTGGTCTGAGCAGACAGCTACAGCATGGGCAAGGAATTTAAAGAAACTACGCTCTTATAACCATGGTTCTAAGCCGAGCAGGCGGCATTAGCACAGGAAATTTAAAGGAACCCGTCTGTCCAGGACACGTAACTTTGTCGACATTCAATACAAATGCAGGAACATCAAATCTAAAAACACAGGTGGGAAAAACAGTGGCTCAACGCCATCATTGCAGCCATCCTTCTCTACAGGCAAATCATATATGCAACCCCAGGGAACAGCCAGTTGATTGGAGATAGAAACGTATTCCAGTCTGGCAAGCAGCATGGCAAACCACACGCAATCAAAAGGCCACATGTGTGTTTCTAATCTCGCACTGCAACCTATAACCCTACATCCGTACACCTGATTTTATCAATAGGACAGGGCCCTAATGTCCAACAGGTTACATAGCAGAGATGCAAGTAAATCATGTGACACATCCTGTTGGGTCCAGTGTGTTTGTTGTGAGCTGTATGTTGTCCTCATGACCAGTAACCCAAGGAAAGAAGCTGCTTTGGTGCAGACGCAGGATGACCGAGAGAAAAGTGAACCCACTGCCATAAAGTGATTGTATCGTCCCACTGCTGGATATTTTAAGGGATATACCGCCATCTGCTGGTTTCAAAGAAATAGTGCAGGTTTATCGGGTGACGATATGACAAAAATCGTTCTTTAATATGTAACCCAAGGAAAGAAGCTGCTTTGGTGCTCGGTGCAAATTGCCTCAAGGTTAAGTATGTAGTAAAATATACTATCAGATATTGCTCACAATGACTGTCATTATTGGACAGAATAATAGAGAAATTAGCAAATAGCTGTGCTCTAGAACTTGTGAATTTATGCTGTGTTCAAGACACCTCGGAACTCATATTTCAAGTGGGAAATTATTCACTTCCAGTGTCAAGCATTCACACTGTTTACTTGGGCAAAAACAAACATGGATGCCTGTAGGAAAGTCTCCTTTGCTTTGTTCGATAAGGAATATATTAAATACACACAACAGTTGTACGCTATAGGCCTATACTTCTTGCTGAACTTTTTGAAGAACGGTGAGATGCATTAAATTATTGTAAATTTAATAAATGTTTACATATATAGATAATGTTATATAGTGAAATATAAATATTTAGGCCTATATTAACGGTTTTTCTTATAAATCAATGGCTTTCTAGAAGTAGGATTTTTATCTAGCAAAGATACGCAATAGCTTTTTTTCCTTTGAAACCACACATGGGCTACTTTTAACCCAAATGCTGGAAACTTTTCCTTGTTGTGATGTCACCGGTGATCAGGTCGGATAAATCGGATCTCAGAAATGTTGCCCGAATATCTGACTGATAATTCCTAGTTCGACAATCATTCAATTCATTTTTTCACTGGTCGGATGTCGTTTTTTTGGTTTACTGCCCTCACAGAAGGCGACTAACTGCTGAAATGTTGGAGAAGTTAGTTTAGAACAACTAAACTGAAATGGAATGACTGTAGTGTAAGGGGGTACATGAAGGAGAATATGTTGTTTTATAAGTTGTTTGGGGGAGGGGAGCACTTCTCTTTCTCTCACATACTAAATGTGTTGTATCTCACTCTACTGTAATGGCACTGTTCGTTGTCTCCTGCACTTCTTCAAATGAAGAAGCTTCTGAAGTTAGAGATCTAGAAAATTGGCTTACTTGACTGTTGCACTTATTGTAAATCACTCCTGAAAAAGGCATCTGCTAAATGCCTAAATAGTGTTACAGATAATTACAGGTAATTATTAAATACATTTTCTCACAGCAGTATTTTGTATTTTAAATTTGTAATTTGTAACAAGACACTTTCTGATGTATTTGTGCCCATCTCTGTTCACACCGCACGTGCACCTAAAAGAAACCCCCTCCCCCGCAGGAATTCTTCCAAACAAAAATGCAGAAACCAAAATTAAAGAAACGAAACCGAAACTAAATCAAAACCTCAACGAAAAACCTGTCAGCTGTTTTGAATTTGCATTTATTTATTTAGCAGACGCTTTTATCCAAAGCGACACACAAGGAATACATATAGTATAATAGTTACAATTGAAATGCAGCAGCAAAAAAACATCCTTTATACTAAAACAGTGAAAACCATAAGTCTAAAAACAGCCATAAGCAGAATAAGCATAGTGTAACCAATAAACATATCACAACCAAAAAGCATATAAAACATAATACATAACCAAATAAAACAAAAACATATTATTATTATTATTATTATTAATAATAATAATAATCATACAAATTAAGATATGAATGTAAATACATAATGTATTACAAGACGTACTGTATATAATACATAATTCATCAAATGATAAATACAAGTGTTTAATGGGGGTAGATAATAAAGGATAAATAGATTGGGTATATTCTAAAGAGATACCGAAATCGCAGTGGACTACGCGTCCATGTCCACATCTGGGGTACGCTATTTTATCAAAATGTTTGGGATTATTACCCGATAAAACTCGGCCGCAAGCCAGACGCAGGATGACCGAGAGAAAAGTGAACCCACTGCCATAAAGGGATTGTATCGTCCCACTGCTGGATATTTTAAGGGATATACCGCCATCTGCTGGTTTCAAAGAAATAGTGCAGGTTTATCGGGTGACGATACGACAGAAATCGGTCTTTAATATGTCACGATTAAGCTGTTTATTTTTTTAATTTGCCACTGACAATAAATCACACAGACATACAGAGAAGATGCAGGATTATGTCAGAAACTAAGCAGTAATGTCAAAATGAATTACAGATTCAGTTAGTCAAGCTGTAAAACAAAAGTTACACATCTGTACAACAAGTTATGATGTCATCAGTGTTTGTATTTTTTTTTTTTTACCGAGCAGGTTCGGCTGTCTGGTTAATTAATTACCTAAAAAGGTGAAGCCATGCCACTTCTCTCTACAGAGGGCACAATAGAGACTAAGACTGACAGTGGAGAAGACACTTTGAAGTTCTTTATTTGATGTGGGAATCAAAGGAATCATGATCATCATTTATCTAAATTTATATACAGACTGCTCAGGAGAATCCTTTTTGTGTGCAGCACCCCAGGTATGCCACATTGACTCATTCGGAGAGTGAAATTTGTTGACTGACATAAACTTAAGGAACAGTTGTCTCCATTCATAGGTGTGAACTGTGGGACTGTGCTCCATTGTGTGATAGTGAGTTTGTGTCAATTCTTGTTGCACTAAATCGAACAAAGGTGCTGCGTGGAGAGGTGTGAACTGCAGAAATGAGCTGAAGCCTAACTGTGTCGAGAGTCCATTGTCTTTCTGAAAGGGGAAAATTCAGGGGACGGCATTCTTTTGAATAAGGAAAACTTTCAGTCAATAAAAAAGTTCAGTTGCTGCATCTGATGTAGCGCAACTCAGACAAACCTTCCAGTCACAGGAAGGGTGGCATTGCTGCCTGTGGAGAAATGAGCAGTTACTGCTTTGGCTATTGAGGCACAGCACGTTTTTAGTGGTAACGCTGATGTTTTTGTGGACCACGCACAAAAACACTCTTAAGACTGTGACAATGCGTATCAGCGATATGCTTCAAAGTCCATATTATGCAGCAAAATCCAGATTTGAAGTATTGTTATCCTATCCATTGTGGTCAGTGAGCAACATCTTGGCCAATTTTCATGTTTGGGACTTGCATATTATATAACCCTAACCAATGGCAAAATATTAGGGCTTGTTTTTTAAGTGTAACCATAGTTGTAATGTGATAGTGGGATATTGTCATTTTTAAGCAAGTGCAGGAGCTCAGATGTTGTTTTCCTTTTATTTGCCATCAGAGAGCAACATCTTGGCTAATTTTAATGTGTCTGAAACTAACACATCTTCATTGTTGGATAAAAACCTTGGCTGCGTTCCAATACTTTTTCTCGTCTCCTCCTTTCCTCCCCTCCTTTCCTACCCCGGAAATATGCCGGAAATATGTGGAGGAAATGAGTAAAAGGAAAGGAGGAGATGAATTGAAAATTATAACAGCTAATCCGATTCGCTCATCATCAAAGTCGACATCGGCTATTGATGAAGTAATTTCGACTGACCCCGAGGATACCAAAGCCAATCACGCTTCTTTACCGCTGCCAGCCCTTTTCATGTATTAAAATATAAATGTCAGTTTCTCGCATTCTGCTCATGATGTAACATAAACATTTGTATAAGGAATAAATACACTTTCCACAACATAAACTCACTCAATTTTACATCGGTAAAATTACCATTCCTATCTCAAAAAACGTGAATATATTGCGTCAATGTGGACATGTTTGAAAACGCAAAAAAAACAGTTTTCCCATTATTGTAAATCACCAGATTACGGTTCTGGCACTTATCCTTTAGTATTCGTAAATCCCTTGTCATGTTTTAGAACTTTTTGATGGTGAAATATTCAGTGGGATGGTCATTTAATCTGACTGGTCGTGAGCACAATGATGTCACCCAGAAATGTGAAAAGACTTCCGCGGTAGGATACATCAATATATCCTCCATTTGGAGGAAAGGAGGAAATGAGAAAAGAGGAAAGGAGGAGGCGAGATTTTGTTTTGGAACAGTGGAGGGCAGGAGGACACATAATCAGCTTCCAGGGCATGGAGGAAAGGAGGGGAGGAACGGAGGAGACACATTTGAGTATTGGAACGCAGCCCTTGTATTTTCAAAAAGGAAAAATTTCAGGAAGTGCGGAATACATTCCCAAATCTTCATTATCGAACAAAACATCACAAAATTCACAGTTTGACTGCATTTTGGGTCAGATATTAAACTGTGCTCATTGTCAGTTGTCAGTTTATAAAAAAAAGCCATTACATGGCGTTATGAGTTATGCACGCTAAAACAGAGATGGAATTTTAGAGGTACAAGGTTTTCATATCATGGATTTGAATGGGCCACGCATGACTCCGTTACCGCTTTTGCAGTTTTACTGCAGCCTCTAATTTCTCTGTTTGGTATTCTTGTGTCTATGCTAATACTTCAGTATGTTTCAATAAAGTATTTTGCAAGTAGGTCTGATGGCAATGTCGACTCCGTTAACTATAGGTTTGGCTGTGCTTGCCACAGATGTAAAGGACATATGTGCTTTAATACATGGGCTTCCTGGGGCTGGAATAATAGGAGGCCTCTGATTGGCCGATCCTCTTTTCCCTCACTCACACATTTGTACCAATTGATGAAGATTTTATTAAAAAGTCCTTGACTGCTGTTTGGCCTAATTTATGTGATTGGTGCTGATTGGTTACTGTATGACTTGCACTTGACTTCAAAGAGATATTTCCGGAAAGAGCTGAAAATGCTCAAACCGGTTTTGTCAAGGGTTCAGCAACTGGAAGCATGCAAATGTGTGAATGTTCGAGTACAGTTTAAGGATGAATGTGAATATTGGACCTGGGTTTTGATGTGGATTGTTGCAGAAGTTTGGGCAGTCTGATGAGGGAAATCACCTGCAGATTTTGGAGTTTGATAAGCCAGTTCAACCCTTTTTTAAAAGGCCACATTGACAGATATGGGAATGCTAGAAAAGGAACAATCAGCAACCACTGTGGGAATGTGTGCGAGAAATTCATACAGCAAATGGGACAAAACGTTCTCTGTGAAATAATAAACCGTGTGAAACTAGAAAAGTGTTTCTCGACTAGCACTGAATCCAGGCCAGATGTTACACGTGTGGACCAGCTCACGTTTCTACTGAGGTATGTTTCCCCTGAGGGTTGTATCAAAGAGCGTTTCCTCTAATTTTTGATCATTACTAGCCATACTGGAGAGGAATTGTGCAGTGCGGTTATGCACACCTTGAAGGAGATGGGAATTGAAATCCTGGAAAAAATATCTCATGTGTAATACTTTTCCTTAGTATCATTTCAGGCTGTCAGGCGTGGAGATTGCAGCAGCAGGCCATGTCAGGATGTATGGAAAAAGGAATGTTTAGTCAGATTTATTACAATTGATGAATAAAATACAGAATGAAATCATATTTGCGTCATTAGGGCTGTAACGGTATGTGTATTCATCCCAAACAGTCACGTCACATGTGTGCGAAGATTGATGAAAGTTATGCGGAACTAAAGATCACAAGCGTGAGTTCCACCCAGAGACCTTCAGCTGTAAGCCAGTAGCAAATTAGCAACATGCCATACTAAGCTTAACTCAAGCAGATTGGTGTGTGACTGAGTCAGTCACACGATGGTGAGTGCAAATGACACACAGGAGCTTTTCAAAATAAATGAAAAGAAACCTAGCCTGATGCATTTGGGGTTTTTTGCTTTTTTTTCCTGTTGTACTGAACTCGGACCAAACCATGATGTCCAAACCGTGGTGTGAACTGAACCGTAACCTCTTTGTACGTAGGGTGACCATACGACTGACCACTGAAACTCTTGTTTCAGGTGAGGGATGTCATATAATTACTCCTAAACATTACAATGGTTTTCTATTATCATAACTAAAACATTGAAATGCCTTATTATAAATGTCTGTTTGAATTTTATGAATCATTTGTTTAATTAGCTAGTATCCTAGCGGTAGCTTAAAGCCAATAGCCTGCTCGCTAATGTGAGAATGCCCTTACAGTTCTGCTTTTGTTTGAAGATGTTCATTTGAAATGTAACATAGTTTAACTTCCATAATACAGAGTGACCATGCGTTTTTTTTTTTTTTTGCCCCAGTGTACTCTTGTTGGAAAACCAAAATATGGTCACCCTAGTCATTACCAACTAAACCTGTTACATTGAAAAAGTTCACGCATCCTAAACTAAGCACCTGCACCTGTTAAGTCAAAATTTTGGAAATCACACGATCAGTGTACTGATATATCGTCCAACCTGAATCTGCCCAAACATGAAGAAAGATTACTCGTCTTCGCTTTTATTATAGCGATTTGATTCTTTGTTACAGATCAGTTAGCTTGGACAATAAATATAACTTATGTCTGGTCATACCCTACTGAATATGGTCGTGCACTTTGCCGGGAAAAAAGGTGTAATATTTAGTTCTCCTGAGTAATACACACCCCTAATTTTTAGATTAAAAAGTCAGGGCGAAAAAGTGTATTATACATAAGTACGGTACATTTACATACAACAAAAGAATACATAAATTCTCTCAAACTAATTGATTCAGACTTTTAGCTCGAGTTGTATGTGACAGTCAAGAACACATGGTCATAGGCACCTGAACAGCACCAAAGAAAGTAAATGCAATTCTCAATCACTTTTACTTTTTACCCCACCAAAATCACACTTCAGCCCCACACTTCTGGCTCTCACACAACATTCACTGGATCCACACTGCAATTTCAAGCTTACCTTGGGGTCAGTATTCCAGTGGACTATATTACCACAAAATTACTTCTTCTTTCTAATAATAAAATTCAGCTATTAAATAGCCTTACCTTGGAATATCCCTCTCAGCAAATTAAGATTGAAACTTTAGCAGTGCATCACTGTATGCAGGAAAAGCGCAGCTATGACTCAGGAACAAAAATAGCAGGCTGAAATTTGATTAAGGTTTTTAGGTTAAACAAAGAAAATGTGCAAATAAATATAAGTGCTTAGATGGGTATGGAAATCCTACTACCTGAACATCATAGGTTATTCTGATCATTGCTTCACACTTATCAGATGCATATGTTTCACATTACCTACCTGTGGAAAACATTCAGGCCATATTTATGATTTCAGAGTAAGAGGTGTTCATTGGAAGCCACACATATCAAAGTGGGTCCAGTGTGCAGCTCTTCCTCTGTGGTGTGTTTCCTGCAGCACAGCAGTCATGTGCCTTCCTTTACCAGGCGTTTGTACTACTGAAACAGCCTGCAGAGTGACTACTTTCTGTCACTTCATTAATTAAGCAATTAAGTCGAGATCACAGGCGGTCACCCTCATGCAGACTGTTTTTCATGCAGGGTGTTCTTTGGGAGCAGCGGTGCGTTCATCTTGGGTGTGTAAATAGTGTTCTTGGTTCTGGTATGGTGGTGGTATTGTGAGGTAGTGTGGGTTCATCTCATTTCGAATATTGTTCTCTGCACTGTAACATTTGTGCTTTGTACTGTGTGCACTATGGGCTGGGGATCATTTGCTATCATTATGGAATGTAGTGATAGACTTCAATTCCCAGAAGCACTCATCTGCCTTATATTGTCCAAGATCCTTTTTCAATCACCCTAAAGATGAATGTGTGCCCCAAAGTTTAGCTTTGCATTGGGCCTCAAAACAGACAATCACCCTGTTGGGAAGGACACAGCATTAATTATACTGAAAAGCAGCACAAACTGCACTGCAGAAATAACCATGAATATCTAAAGAGAGTCACACCTCCTGGTCTCTCCATCATACCTGAGACTGCTGCAGAGTGAGGAATGCATGTAGAATTTAACAGAAAAAATAAAGATGAGAAAAAAAACTTTGTTAGTAAAACACCCAGGATGGGAGTCAATACAATAAATCAAATGGGAAGCTAACAATGGTTAAAAAAAAAAGAATTTAAAGAGGAAAATAAGTAGAAATAAAAGGTTTGACTTACCTTCTCTAATTGCTGCATTGAGGTTAAGCAGAAACAGCACTGGGGTGCGTTCCAATACTCAAAAAAATGTATCCTCCTTTCCTTCGCTATCACCTCATCTCCTCCCACTCTCCAATACTGGGACATTGGAGGGAGGAGAGGAAGATGCATTTTTGGAGTGTTGGAACGTACCTCTGGCCTCACTTGAGACAACCAGGGGAAAAACCAGGGGAGTAGAAGTCAGTGTTTCAATGAAACTGAGAAAACTTATTGAACTGTATTTTGTACAAAGTATGAGTCAAGCATGTATCTGTCAATGAGAGTGAGATGTGCTCTTTACTTAGAAACAAAACAGTCTGTATTTGTACCTTTTCACTCATTGTTGTATTTCTTTATTCGTCACAGAGAGAAGGTATGTGTACATTTCAATTACCATAATATTCCTTATTAAAAATGCAGAGCAAATGGAAAATGTTATAGTAATAATTTAATGAAATGCTGCTCACTCCAAAGTACACAATTGTCTTTATAAAAATTCAGAACTCTTTCACGATCAGATTAGATTGTCCCAAATGTTGTTAGTAATACATTTATATGTGATATTCATGTCTTTTATCAAGAGCGTTATTCACACACCTTGAACATTTACAGTGTTATTGAAATAAAAAAAAAATCAACCATTTTTCTTGTTTATACATTTTCTGAAACACTAACTCATTTTTGCAAAACTATATATGTGAACGGCTGTGCCATGAACCACACAGGCAAAGCTGTACAAAAGTCTGGCAAAATGAAACGCATAATTCAATAATACTAATACATACGAAGCAGTCGACTACAAATTACATGATCTATCAAAACTAAACAAGTTAGTCTACACTGTATCTGATTCTGACAGAACACAGGACCTCATTCACATAGCAACAAATGTTCCCCTACATAGCTATGTGTGTGTCTGGGAAAGAGTGTGTGTGTGTTACATATATGTATGGTTGAGACCCTGGGTTAGAGTTACGGTTGATCACAAGTGTGTTAGGCAGAGCATGTGGGTGTGTTGTGTGGGTGAGTTAGAATGGGTGTGTGTATATGGTTGACTGAGTGGTTGTGTGTGTATAAGACTCTACTCCAGTTGGCACAGGGACACTGAGGAGTTTAATCCATAAAGGTAAAACCCAGCACAGAGGGGTTTGTGTTCAGTGAAGCTGATGTGGAATCTATGCAGGAGGGTCAGTGTGTCAGAGTCAGAGATGCTGTAGAAGGACAGAGTGCCGGCCAGACGGTCCACACACACTCCTACTCTGTACACACACTCTCCTTCACCATCACCATCATCACACACTGTGCGGTAGGGGGAAGGGGGGACAGATATGCCCGTTTTCAACTTATTGTGACTAACAGAGTAACCGCCTTTAGTGCAGTCCAGACTCCAAGAGTTTTTATTCTGTCCAAACACACAGTGAATAGGATGCCCTCCCCTGCTGATTCCTTTATATGTCACTGCGATATAAACCCATCCCCTCTCAGACACACTCCACTCAGCCTCCCAGTAACAGCGCTCAGACAGACTCTCTCGGCACACAACCTGGTCACAGGATTCAAATCTCTCTGGATGATCAGGATGTGGCTGCTCCTCTCTCCATGTCACTCTCCTGTTCCCCTCAGACAGATACAGTTGTCTGCTCATTGTGTTTGGATCCAGTGTGAGCTCACAGCCATCTGCAGACCAGAGACATTAATCAGATTACTTACTAATATTCATTTAATGATGTGTGTAACACAGCACGTGAGAGAAGGAGACACAAAGGGTTCTGTGTGTGCATATTTTTGTGTGTCCATATTTGGGTGGGTGTTTGTAAACACAATCTGAAAACTGTTGGGGAAGTGAGAATTTAATAAAAATAACAGCTCCCTGAATCCAGCTGGTTCAAGCAATTCATGCCCTCGTTTAACGTCTGTCACTCTGAAAACCAAACCCAAGTGATGCTAACTATCAAAACCTCTCACTTAACCAACACTCAAAGTAAGTTAGAATAGATTCAATTAGACAATTACTATTAAAAATATTAACTATAAATAAAATCGACAATTTCAAGACAATGAGCAGTTCGGTGGATCAACCCTAGTCAGAACTGTACACTTACAAAAGAAATACTTTAAATAGGTTTACTGGACAAGACTAACACAACTCAGAGTGTACACTATAGAGCTGGTCCACTACCTTGACATCAAACAAGATTATGAATGCATCAGACCAGACGAATGAATGAAATGAAAGTTACCAGAGCCAACTGTCTATCCAACTTGAGGCATGACAAATGAATCACCCACAATAGCAGCCAACCACCAAAAAGGAAAAATCCAAAAGTCGCTTGAGAAAACCAGTGATGGCAGAAAAACAGAGCAGTAGGGTAACACAGACCGAAAAGACTAAACTTGAGCAGAAAAAAAACTGAGTGTGCAAGACTAACACTGAAAACCTGAGCCATGAGGCAACAACACCAAACATTAATATACACAATTTTAGGGAGGAGAGTTCACAGAAAGGAACTGGCAGTTCTGCATATTAATAGTTTAGATGCTATGCTGAGGGACACACTGGCCATGAGGAGACTTCAAGTTTACAAACTGTCAAACTGTTTTACATGACTGTAAACTTGAAGTGTAGAACAATAGGGGTAATGTGATCCAAACACACACACACGCTGCTCGACCTGGAGGGGAAAGGAGTGAGAGGGAGAGAGGTGATGCCCCCAGTGATTAGTAATGTTAATCAAGGGATTCTACATTTGGGGGCACATTAAGCTTACCAAGACACAAAGAGGGTTGTACCTTGCCAAATTTCCCAAATCTAGATCCACGGTAGTCATCAATAATGTGCTGTTTTAGGTATTTTATTGGGATTTTGAAAGAATGGCTGTTTAACTTAGTAGTTACATGAACCTGTGGTCACTGATGCAAAGGTATTTATGATTGTGGGCTATTTCTCACTCCCAAGCTCTGTTGCATAGTGCTGTATGTATGACCAGGCTTCTGTCCAGATACATATATGTGGACATGTGTCACTATGAAAGACTGTTTTAAAGAGAATGTGGGAGAGGTTGTAATAGAGAAGAGTTATGAAAGAAGGATGGGGTGAGGGAGGAGAAGAAATGAGGGAGTGTTCAGTACAGACAGACTCACATTTCCTGGGTCCTGGTTTGTTCCTGCTCTCTCCTCCATGGTCCACACTGTAGGAACAGCAGAACAGACAGAGACTGAGTGACACACAGAGTGGAAACTCTCTGTACTTACAGCAGTGTGTCTATGAGGCGCAGTGTGGAAACTCTCTGTACTTACAGCAGTGTGTCTATGAGGTGCAGTGTGATTACTCTCTGTACTTACAGCAGTGTGTCTATGAGGTGCGGTGTGGAAACTCTCTGTACTTACAGCAGTGTGTCTATGAGGTGCGGTGTGGAAACTCTGTACTTACAGCAGTGTGTCTATGAGGTGCAGTGTGGAAACTCTCTGTACTTACAGCAGCGTGTCTATGAGGTGCAGTGTGTAAACTCTCTGTACTTACAGCAGCGTGTCTATGAGGTGCAGTGTGGAAACTCTCTGTACTTACAGCAGTGTGTCTATGAGGTGCAGTGTGGAAACTCTCTGTACCTACAGTAGTGTGTCTATGAGGTGCAGTGTGGAAACTCTCTGTACTTACAGCAGTGTAAGTGTGTCCAGTTTAGCAGCAGAGAGCGCTCTCACTCCTGAGTCTCCTGGGTGATTGTAGCTCAGATCCAGCTCTCTCAGGTGTGAGGGGTTTGAACGCAGAGCTGAAGCCAGAGAATCACAGCCTCTCTCTGTGACCTGACAGCCTGACAGCCTGCAGAGAGAAGGAGATCAGCTCTGGACAAACACACCTTAAAGGAGCTGAATATCAAACAACACATTACCAAGCACATTGCAGTGAATTACACACAATAATATCTATATGAGGAATAAAGTTAAATTTATCATGACTGTGTGAAAACAGATAATGTAAAAATTCTTCTTGAGATAACTTTTTAAAACTCCTTTTAAAAATTAAATGAGACCTGTTGTGGAATTCTCACATCTCTGATACAAGCTATGGGACAATGATTGCTTAGATTGTTAGTGTACACACCAACAGCAGAATTTTCATTCATAATGATCAGATCATGCGAGTTAGACTTGTTCAGGGTTTGTGTTTGTTACTCACCCCAGTCTTTGCAGTTTACAGTGTGGGTCCTCCAGTCCAGCAGAGAGTGCTCTCACTCCTGAATCCTGTAGCTCATTGTCTCTGAGCTCCAGATCTCTCAGCTCTGAGTGAGGAGAACGCAGGACTGAGACCAGATCATCACAGCAGCCCTCTGAGAGATTACACCAACCCAGCCTGTGGAGAGAACACACACATTATAAATATACACTAACCCAGCTTGTGGAGATAACATACACAATATAAATACACACCCACCCAGCCTGTGGAAAGAACACACACTATAAATATACACCAACTCAGCCTGTGTAGAGAGCACACACAATAAATATAAACCAACCCAGACTGTAGAGAGCACACACATACACACACTGTATGCTCACTGATTGATAAATTCCTTTGATCTGATAAGATTTCAGTGCTATTGTATGCTGGTGTATGATAAGGAACTACATTTCCATGCAGCCTGAAGTGATACAGTGGTCAGTAATCCCATGTTATATCCTTCTGTGATGGTCAGTTATAAACAGGATAGAGTTCGTTTAACTACATTTATGTATAGTGTGAACTATCAATAAAAAAACAATTTAAAGATAAAAATAGGGAATAAAATAAATAAACAAATATGACCACAAGGGTAAAATAATCTTCATACAGTAAGTTTAAAAGTTCTTCAAATGTATTTGAGATAAAAATTCTACATTTTTTCTGGGAGACACCTAACTGAAAACATCCTTCAAAGAACTTCCTCAGTCCAACCTTTGCCTAATGCCATTAAAAGCAGAAAAGTACAGTAATATATTGTATGCTGAAGAGTCAGAGGAGTCTTGCAAGAGTTACACAATGGTGGTTCTTCACCCTTTCGTAATTACACATTTGAGTGTAAGTCTTGAGTGACCAATTGGACATCTTGTGCATACCATTTGGTTCATCTTTTTTGTCATCATCAAGTCTCTTTACAGCAATAAGGTTTCATGGAGTTTATTACTTTCACTCTTGTCCAATTCTGCCTGCCACTTGCTTGTCGCGTAGGCATTCGGTAAAGGTCGGAGGCCTGATGGTGGGATTAGACTCTTCCTGATCCTTGTTGTGGGGGCTTTCTTTGCAACAATGTCAACCTGTTCATTGCCATACAGTCCACTATGGCCTGGTACCCAACAGAAGATGATGCCATAGTTCTGTTCATGTAAAGAACTGACTTTAACCAAAATCTGAACTACCATAGAGTGATCTGTTTTCAAAGATTCCATTACCAGAAGGCAAGATTTAGAGTCGGTGTTGTGCATTTTCAGTGTATCTGAGAGCTAAACCAAAGCATGGGCCTCTGCTACCAAAATGGAACTACTTTAGATCAACTTTAGATCCATCTGTACATACAGGTGTATGAAGAGGGAAATGGCTTCTTATATCAAAAACCATTTGCTGTTATACAATTGGGTGAGTTATTGACTCTTTACTGTGTGACAAGTCCAAGTTAACATTGGGTTTGCTTAAATCCCAAGGAGGAATGGAGCAGAAGTGTGTCTGGACTAAAGTGTCAAACTTAATGTCCAAGTTTTTTAAATGAGGCTTGATTCATAGCCCAAAAAAGAATGGACTTTGGTCTAATCTCATACATGGGTGAATATTGGGGATGGAAAACCAGACAGTAAGTGTTTATAAACTCTACAAGTCACAGCTTGACAGAGTTGTAATGCTGACATCTATACCCTTTTCCCAGGGTATGTAATATTATACAACACGTTTGTACTTTTGTCAAATTGAGGATAAAAAGGACAGTGGTTCTGCTCTTTCAGGACTCATTTCTTCATAATGGGAAGGACAAAAGTTTGAGTGGCCTCTTGTTTATACAAAACTTGCATTATAAAAAGTATCTATGGGAAAATGACAAGGGTGAGAGTAACTCTCTTGGTTAATTTTCTATAATCACAGATACCCTCCCACTTCACCTGTCTAGATACACCCACCCATCCTGCACAGAGAGCACACACACATAATCTGCTTTCTCATCTGTTCTAAGTGGTTATGAGGAACACACGTCAAACCGGTCTCTCACTTTACACAACCTTAACATAAAAGGAATGTAGTCAGAAACCACATGCACGTGAAGTTTAATCCTGCTTTGCTGTGATAGAGGAGTAAGAAGAGAGAGATGGGGCTAATATGTGCAAAGAAGGACAGTGAGGGGAGACAGGTGTAAAGTGAGTGGAGGAGTTGTTAAAATGTTTTTGTAAAACCATTATCTCTCATTCTATTTATTAAAGGTCACATACTACACAGCACTACTCACCCAAGTGTCTGTAGTTTACAGTTTGGACTCTTTAGTCCAGAACTGAGCATCTTCACTCCTGAATCTCCCAGGTTATTGTAGCTGAGGTCCAGCTCTCTAAGGGGTGAGTTTGATGACTGGAGAAATCCCAAAATCTCACAGGACTGCTCTGTAAGACCACAGCTGAGCAGCCTGCAAAAAGAGTAAATGCTTTACTTCTTCAATGCCCAAAGTAGGAACACAATAATACAAAGACACACACTATAAATATACACCCACCTCCTCTGCCCCTGCTATATAATGGACCAGGGAACTATATGGCAATGATGGCACTGTGCACTGTGATTGAACAGAGAGTTTTGAACAGTCATTCAATGTCCAGTCACCACCTGTGACCCGACACTACAGACTCCACAAAAACGTTATCAGAAACCACACACCTGGAAACCTTAGGGTCATACAGTACACAGCACTACTCACCCCAGTGTCTGTAGTTTACAGTTTGGACTTTTTAGTCCAGCACAGAGCAGCTTCACTCCTGAATCTCCCAGGTTATTGTAGCTGAGGTTCAGTTTTTGTCGTTTACAGTTTGGACTCTTCAGTCCAGCACAGAGCAGCTTCACTCCTGAATCTCCCAGGTTATTGAAGCTGAGGTCCAGCTCTCTCAGGGGTGAGTGTGATGACTGGAGAGCTGAGGCCACAATTTCACAGGACTGCTGTGTAAGACCACAGCTGTCCAGCCTGCAAATAAGAGTTAAATATTATTAAACACTTAACATAGAACATATGAAATGTGACACCCCCAGTGCCCAGTGATGAGTTGTGATATAGTGGATTATAAGATCTACAATGCTCTGAGGAAATATCTGTGCTGCACTCGCTTGTAGCAAAGAGCTGTGCTTACACGCTCTTTAGGCTTGAATCAGATGTGTCCTTTGTCTAAAGTTGAACAGCTCTACAGCTGTGGTTATTACCTACCAAAATAGCCCATTTCTCTCTATTCAGACTTGTCAGAAATGTGGCTAATGGCCCTGATATAGTTTCCACTGTGTTTTTCAGGCTAACTATGGAATTTAAGTCTCATGCATGGCCTAACTCATGCCCCTGAGCCAATGTGGACGGCAGGGCTAAGGATGGAGTTACCAGATCATGTTATGTTGTGTCTGATTATTTAAGTGGTATTCAGAAGTGCAGATTTCATTCTTCAGAGTAGGTACTGGGTTAGCTTGTTTGGCATAGCAACCAATAAAAGTAAAAAAGAATAAACTCCTACATATTTATTTATATTATTTCCATCGCTCCCTCCATTACCTATACCTGCTCCATCCAATCCAGGATCACAGAGGTGCTGGTGCCTATCCCAGCATACTCTAGGTAAAAGGCAGGGAACATCAACAACAATATTGATGAACGAGTTAAGATTCGTAACTCGATAAACGAGCCATGTCTCGTGGCATGAGCACACAAATCTGCTTGTATTTCCCTGTATTTCCCCTACGAGGAACTTCTTCACACGATCACGTGCTCGTAAGCATTGTTGGCCACAAGACGAGCATCCAACTCCTTACGCGAGCGAGAGGAGACGTCAGGTTTACTCAGTCACGCTTGGCTTTTCCCGGGAAGCGCAAGGTGAGCCTTCGGGTTTACTCTGATATGCTCGGCTTTCCTCGACGCCCGCATCTTACAGCCTCTCTCTGTCCACTTCTGCGCTCGTGTTGCCGTGTTAACATGTACTCTTGCTTGCTGCGTTAGTGTGCCATTTTTTGTGTTTTCACATGTGCTTTGTGAACTTTGTTTTTTTGTGCTTTGCATTATTAATTGTTGGGAAACAGTTTTGGAGAGCGGCACAGTGTTTGAGAATGTGTATTAGAATAACAAAGGGATGTTGCCGCATCCGACCAGGGCCAAATGGCGCCTCCTGTTAATGACCTGGTATCTGCCGTCTGCGGAACTTAGAGTTCCCCATTACCATATCTGAGCCGTCACATGCAAATGTATCTGCCTTAAACTGTATAAATGTTGTCCACTCATTGTAATCATTGAACATTTTGCTCCATGCTTGTGTTCCCACGGCCGGCTGTGTAAGTAAAGTATCTGTCTTCAACTGCAAACATGGGATCCGTCTCTTCATTAACAACACGGTTCTACTCATTTTGAGAATTTTATTGTTTACTAACATAGTGTAAAGTTCTGTTAATATTTTTATAATTGTTAATTTTTAATAACATATTTTTTCCAGGTAACATTTTATACCTTACTTTTCATGTAAAATGGATAAATAATTGTATATCTCACATTCTATTGTGTATGACAATGCATTTACAAGGGGTATGTATTCCTGGGACAAGCGTAAATGTTTATTGTTGAGGCTTGGAATGCATGAATGGGCTTTCCATAATTTCTCATGGAGAAATTTGTTTCCCTATACGAGAATTCCCATATACGAGTTCGGTCATGGAACAAATTATTCTCGTATAGCGAGGTACTACTGTACTATGAAATATCGATTCAGGTGATTTGGCAACTACATTCAACAAAACAAATCATGAACCAAAAAATAAAATTTCCCATTGAGAATACTGGGGGTCCTCAGGTTACGACGGTCTCGGGTTACGTCGTTTCGTGGTTACGATGCACTCCCATAAATTATTTAAAAAACCTAGTTTCGACATAAGCAGTTTGGTTCGTGAATACGACCACAGAAATAAAGATAAGAAATTGTTCTCTCTTTTTTTTTTAGTACTGTTTCATTTAATTACTGTATTTTATATGTCCTTCATGTGTTGTGTGCACAGTGTGAGTGACTTAAGGTCTTAATTTAGGTATAATTTAGGTATAAGTTCCAACTTACGTCAAAAATCAACTTACGACAAGTCATAGGAACAGAACTCATTCGTAAGTCGAGGACCCCCTGTACATAATTTTTGTTACCACTGATTCTCTTCCATACATACACCCAGAGATGGATAAAATGCTTCTTTTAATTTCCAGGCCCTTGTTACTTTTTTCTTGAGTGTTAATATTTTCAGGAGGTTTCTGTGGAGTTCTGTGAACAATACAGTTGAGTTTAGGTCAGTTTCACATTACAGGCATTTAGCAGATGCTCTTATCCAGAGTGACTTACAACACAAAGTGCTTATGTCAGGCGGAGGGTGTTACAGTGCTAGAGGGGGTAAAAGCCCCAAGTGCCAGAGGGGTTAACAAGGACTAAACCATGTGGATGACCTGCTGTAACAAAACAGCTTATTCTCCCTACACCTACACACTTACGAACATATCAGTGTCAGGAATCTCATAACAGTACTCACATGGCCTTCCTGCAGTTCCTGATCACTGGTACCAGTCTCTGCCGACCTGCTGCTGATGTGTTGTAGATCTTCAAGTCAAACTCATCCAGGACCTCCTCTGATGTCAGTAACACAAAGGCCAGAGCTGAGCATTGGTGTGGTTCCAGCTCTTTATCAGAAAGTCTTCCTGATCTCAGGGAAGTCTGGATTTCCTCCACAAGAGAGTTGTCTTTCAGTTCATTCAGACAGTGGAACAGATTGATGGTCCTCTCTGCTGAAGACTCTTCACTGATCTTCTGCTTAATGTACTGAATGGTTTCTGGAATGATCTTTGAACTATTTCCTGTCTGCATTGGTGAGCTAGGTACAGGTGACCTGCTTCCTCTCTGTGTCAGTAGATCTCCTAAGAGACTCTGAGTGGAGTCCAGTGAGAGGCCCAGGAGGAATCGGAGGAAAAGATCCAGGTGTCCATTCTTACTCTGTAAGGCCTGATCCACTGCACTCCTGTGTAACTCAGACAGCTGCATTCTGTCACCTTCAGGTCTTGACTCTTCTGGCCTGAGTGCATTTCTGTTCTCATTTACACATGAATGAAACACAAACAAGGCAGCCAGATACTCTTGAATGCTCAGATGCACAAAGCAGTAGACTTTCTCCTGATGCAACCCAGACTCCTCTTTAAAGATTTCTGTGCACACCCCAGAGTACACTGAAGCTTCACTGACATCAATGCCACTCTCTCTCAGGTCCTCTTCATAGAATATCAGATTGCCCTTTTCCAGCTGTAGAAAAGCCAGCTTCCCCAGTTTCAGGATCATTTCTGTATCTGATGCTGAGATCTTTGGGTTTGTCACATTGGTGCCATGATACTTCTGATTCTTCATATTAGTCTGAATGAGCGTGAAGTGTGTGTACATTTCAGTCAGAGTTTTGGGCAGTTCTCCACTGTCTGCTTCACTCAACAACGTCTCCAGGACTGTAGCAGAAATCCAGCAGAAGACTGGAATGTGACACATGATGTAGAGACTCCTGGATGACTTTATGTGTGAGATAATTCTGCTGGCCAGGTTCTCATCTCTGATTCTCTTCCTGAAGTACTCCTCCTTCTGTGGGTTATTGAACCCTCGTATCTCTGTCACCTGGTGGACACACTCAGGAGGGATCTGATTGGCTGCTGCTGGTCGGGAGGTGATCCAGAGGAGAGCAGAGGGAAGCAGATTCCCCTTAATGAGGTTGGTCAGCAGCACGTCCACTGATGCTGACTCTGTTACATCACAGCAGATCTCATTGTTCTGGAAATCTAGAGGAAGTTGACACTCATCCAGACCATCAAAGATGAACACAACTTTGACTTCATCATGTTCAACAGTTTTAATCTCTTTCAGTTGTGGAAAGTAGTGCTGGAGAAGTTGCATCAGACTGAATTCTCTCTCCTTCTTCAAATTCAGATCTCGGAAGGGAAGCATAAAGATTAAGTGAATGTCCTGATTGGCTTTTCCTTCTGCCCAGTCAAGAATGAACTTCTGCACAGAGACAGTTTTCCCAATGCCAGCGATGCCCTTTGTAAGCACAGTTCTGATGTGTTTCTCTTGTCCAGGTAAAGGTTTAAAGATGTCATTGCAGAGGATTGCAGTCTCCTGTGTGGTTTGTCTCTTGGATGCTGTCTCCATCTGTCTGACCTCATGTTCATTATTGACCCCCCCACCTCCCCCCTCTGTGATGTAGAGCTCTGTATAGATCTCATTGAGGAGAGTTGGGTGGCCCTGCTGTGCCAAACCTTCAAATATGCTTTCAAACTTCTTCATCAGATCAGCTTTCAGTGTCTGTTGGGCTTTAATTATGTGCTCATCTGAAACAAGAAAATATGACAAACATTTTTCAAATAATTATGTAACTGAAATAAAGAAAATATTAATTCATTTTTAAAATGTAGTCCATGAGGAATTGATGGCAATGAAAAATACCCATAGGAGGTTACACTCTGTTTTCCCCACATACTGTGCTATGGAAAAACACAAAACCCCTATCTGAAATAATAAAATGGCAGCACAATGTGCACAAACAATTTTTAGTACAAATATTTGTATTGTAGAGTGGTAAAAGAATAACATGCCCATGACAGTAAATGTGGGCTTGTCACATAGGGTAGGCAGAAAAGGTTTTGGCTGTCTACATAGGGAAAATTTGGCATGTTGGTGTAAGTTTACTTTCATCACCTCGCCCTATATAAAGACTGAGACTGTGTTGCCTCCTCTGAGGTAGTGTTTTTACTAACTCTGCTGGGAGTTGGTTCTTAGCTTTATTTTGTGTGCTTTCATTCTGACCAGTGTTTCTCTTATTCTTCCTTTTGGTTTACTGTTTTGGATTGTTTGCAAGAATGTTGGAAACATGTGTTTGACCTGTGCCTGCCCCTGATCTTGTTACTTCGATTCTCTGTTTGGAACCGTTTGCTGTGTTTCCACCTAATTTTGCCTGAGTACCTGACCTTGCCACTGAATTCTGCCTTGAACTTGTTTGCTGTGCTTTTCACTCTTGCTGATGCCTGCTTATCCCTGACTAAAAATTGTTAATTAAAACGTCTGACCCAATTTAAGGGAATGTGGAAAGCATCTTGATTGGCCAGTGAATGTTCACAATAATTACTTTGCTGTGTATTGATATCAGCTGTTAATGAACCAGACTAATTCCTGCACTGCCTTCTTCATCTGTATTAACAGTCTTTTTCCAGAGTTTACATCCCTGAAATAGGGTCTGGTATGTTGAACATCTCTCTCATTTGAAGCATATGCAGTCAAACAGTGAGTTGAATTGGAATTGAATTGAATTGAAAAGAAATGTGCTACACACCTCTCACACAGTGTTAACCACAGTGTGATGCTGGGCAACACACCTAGCTCGAAGTGTGCAACCCATTTTCAGTCAAGCAGAAGGATATTTGAAAAGAAAGTGGAGAAATTTTAGGCAGATCTTGTTTTTCTTTCCAAATACTGTTTATACTTTCATGTGTGATACGAGTAATGCTCAGTTTGAGGGTACATGAAAACAAAATGACTCATTTCAGCTTGTGTACAGAGCACAGTTATTCTAACAGAAATGCATTTAGCAATGACATAAAGCTCTAACTCTTCTGCTCACCTCTCTCCAGTGAGTCAGCGAGATCCTTCTGCTTCATGTTCCTCAGGATGTGGAGTGTGATCTTCAGAGACCTCTCACAGCCACAGGTCTCCAGCATCTTCTCAACTATGTGCAGGGCCTCAAGGTCCTCCTGTTGTCCCTCAGTGCATTCTGGGTAATACTGACTCAGATGGCTCTGAAACTGTATCAATTCATCCTTCTTCGGCTTCATCAGAGCTCGCTGAAGAAACTGAAATAAACACATGAAGAGGCATGGGTATCAGAGTGACTGAAATAAACAGTTACATTTCTGCAGCTGATACACCAGTCATGGTCAGACTTCACTTCCATATTGTCCATATTTTTCTCCCTGAGCAAATGTGTCACACTGGCACTGTGAATCATGGTGTGAACCACACTTTAGGTACTTTATGAGGACAATATGCTGGGAGAAACATTGCCAAGAATCTTATTTTGAACCATTTGGAGAGGACTGTTTTACTGTTTAGACAGAGACAGTGTTGGGGTGCCTTTACCCACTTTAAGGTTGTAATATAGAAATGTAGGAGGATAATAGAAACTTTTCACAAAAAAACCAAAAAGGCACGATGCATGTGGGAAGGTTGGTTGATTTCAGATTTGGCAGAACAGCTCTTACATATTATATAAATGCACACACGCAGATGTGAAATAAGTGCTCTACATGCTAAAACCAATGCTAATTAAAACTGTAATCAGTATACAGTTCATTTAAAATGATATCACACCATCTTTGTGAGGTTTAAATCCATGCACTGCTCTTTCTTCTTTAGACTCTTCTCTTCCTGACAGCTGGACTCTGTTGATCCCTGGATCCTGAAATGAGGTTGGTGAAGGATTGGAAATAAGCAAGCAGAAAAAGTAATGAAGAAAAAGCCTACTACCAGGTTTCCCTGAATTAGGAACTGCCATGAAACTGCGTTAGAAACCAGAGATCAACAGACTGTGTAATTTCTAATGCTGATACTATTTAGGAGAGAAACACATAATAAAAATATTTTCCACATTTTTACTGCAATAAAAAGAATCAAAAACAACAAGCAAATACAATATCAATACCATACATTCATCAATGCAAAGTAACAATCACAAATAATTTAAAAAAAAACTGTTTTGATTAAACAACTTAAAACTCACCTCCATGCACCATACACAATACAAAAAGTGTTCATTTTCCTGGTCAGGAAATTGCATCAATGACTTGTCCCTCTTCATTGACAGACCTTATAATATTCTTACTGCAGCTCTAACTCACAGCACATGGAGACAGAACTTACAGTTAACCTCATCCTCTTACTGCAGCTCTAACTCACAGCACATGGAGACAGAGCTTCCAGTTAACCTCATCCTCTTACTGCAGCTCTAACTCACAGCACATGGAGACAGAGCTTCCAGTTAACCTCATCCTCTTACTACAGCTCTAACTCACAGCACATGGAGACAGAGCTTCCAGTTAACCTCATCCTCTTACTGCAGCTCTAACTCACAGCACATGGAAACAGAGCTTCCAGTTAATCTCATCCTCTTACTGCAGCTCTAACTCACAGCACATGGAGACAGAACTTCCAGTTAATCTCATCCTCTTACTGCAGCTCTAACTCACAGCACAAGGAGACAGAACTTCCAGTTAATCTCATCCTATTACTGCAGCTCTAACTCACAGCATATGGAGACAGAGCTTCCAGGTAACCTGCTCCTCATATTGCAGCTCTAACTCACAGCACATGGAGACAGAGCTTCCAGTTAACCTCATCCTCTTACTGCAGCTCTAACTCACAGCACATGGAGACAGAGCTTCCAGTTAACCTCATCCTCTTACTGCAGCTCTAACTCACAACACATGGAGAAAGAGCTTCCAGGTAACCTCATCCCCATACTGCAGCTCTAACTCACAGCACATGGAGACAGAACTTCCAGTTAATCTCATCCTCTTACTGCAGCTCTAACTCACAGCACATGGAGACAGAGCTTCCAGTTGACCTCATCCTCTTACTGCAGCTCTTAGTCACAGCACATGGAGACAGAGCTTCCAGGTAACCTGCTCCTCATATTGTAGCTCTAACTCACAGCACATGGAGACAGAGCTTCCAGTTAACCTCATCCTCTTACTGCAGCTCTAACTCACAGCACATGGAGACAGAGCTTCCAGTTAACCTCATCCTCTTACTGCAGCTCTAACTCACAACACATGGAGAAAGAGCTTCCAGGTAACCTCATCCCCATACTGCAGCTCTAACTCACAGCACATGGAGACAGAACTTCCAGTTAATCTCATCCTCTTACTGCAGCTCTAAGTCACAGCACATGGAGACAGAGCTTCCAGTTGACCTCATCCTCTTACTGCAGCTCTTAGTCACAGCACATGGAGACAGAGCTTCCAGTTTCTCATCCTCTTAATGCAGCTTAAATTAATAGCATATCTACGTGCCTACACTTGAATGTGAGAAGTGACAAGTCTACATCATAATAATCCTTGTGGATGAAAAAGTATTGTTGGTCACTCTTGAATTTTGAAAAGAAAGCAGTTCTTATCCACATTCAGATGTAACTGACTGAAGGCCCATTTTCCCAACAACAGCTAGTCGATGTGCTATGAATCTGTTTAATTACTTTGCATCAGCTGTGGACTCTCCTCTGAGGTTTTGTGTTCTTTCCATAGACCAGTCTCTCTTCACTGACAGACAGCTGGGTACAGGAGACCCTGCTTCCAGTTAACCTCATCCTCTTACTGCAGCTCTAAGTCAGTTGACCAGTTGACCTCATCCTCTTACTGCAGCTCTTAGTCACAGCACATGGAGACAGAGCTTCCAGTTTCTCATCCTCTTAATGCAGCTTAAATTAATAGCATATCTACGTGCCTACACTTGAATGTGAGAAGTGACAAGTCTACATCATAATAATCCTTGTGGATGAAAAAGTATTGTTGGTCACTCTTGAATTTTGAAAAGAAAGCAGTTCTTATCCACATTCAGATGTAACTGACTGAAGGCCCATTTTCCCAACAACAGCTAGTCGATGTGCTATGAATCTGTTTAATTACTTTGCATCAGCTGTGGACTCTCCTCTGAGGTTTTGTGTTCTTTCCATAGACCAGTCTCTCTTCACTGACAGACAGCTGGGTACAGGAGACCCTGAAGAAACCTCATCCTCTTACTGCAGCTCTAAGTCAGTTGACCAGTTGACCTCATCCTCTTACTGCAGCTCTTAGTCACAGCACATGGAGACAGAGCTTCCAGTTTCTCATCCTCTTAATGCAGCTTAAATTAATAGCATATCTACGTGCCTACACTTGAATGTGAGAAGTGACAAGTCTACATCATAATAATCCTTGTGGATGAAAAAGTATTGTTGGTCACTCTTGAATTTTGAAAAGAAAGCAGTTCTTATCCACATTCAGATGTAACTGACTGAAGGCCCATTTTCCCAACAACAGCTAGTCGATGTGCTATGAATCTGTTTAATTACTTTGCATCAGCTGTGGACTCTCCTCTGAGGTTTTGTGTTCTTTCCATAGACCAGTCTCTCTTCACTGACAGACAGCTGGGTACAGGAGACCCTGAAGAAACCTCATCCTCTTACTGCAGCTCTTAGTCACAGCACATGGAGACAGAGCTTCCAGTTAACCTCATCCTCTTACTGCAGCTCTTAGTCACAGCACATGGAGACAGAGCTTCCAGTTAACCTCATCCTCTTACTGCAGCTCAAACTCACAGCACATGGAGACAGAGCTTCCAGTTAACCTCATCCTCTTACTGCAGCTCTAACTCACAGCACATGGAGACAGAGCTTCCAGTTAACCTCATCCTCTTACTGCAGCTCTAACTCACAGCACATGGAGACAGAGCTTCCAGTTAACCTAATCCTCTTGCTGCAGCTCTAACTCACAGCACATGGAGACAGAGCTTCCAGTTAACCTCATCCTCTTACTGCAGCTCTAACTCACAGCACATGGAGACAGAGCTTCCAGTTAACCTCATTCTCTTACTGCAGCTCTAACTCACAGCACATGGAGACAGAGCTTCCAGTTAACCTCATTCTCTTACTGCAGCTCTAACTCACAGCACATGGAGACAGAGATTCCAGTTAACCTAATCCTCTTGCTGCAGCTCTAACTCACAGCACATGGAGACAGAGCTTCCAGTTAACCTCATCCTCTTACTGCAGCTCTATCTCACAGCGTATGGAGACAGAGTTTCCAGTGAGGTTCAGTAAAACAATGTTTACTGTAGGCCATAATACACTCCATATTCTGAGTGTGACATAATACACCATGAGACACCCCTTTATACCTGAACGTGGCTGTTGACATTTCTACACAATGATAATGCAGTGTATGTATGAACCTGTTCACTTACCTTGGATCTCCTGTGAACCCTCCACTGAAAGTGATTGGTTCTCCCATTGGGTCATCACTCTGCGCTGACATATAGCTGGGTACAGGTGACCCTGCTCTTTCCTGCTGGATGCTATCAGAGAACACAAGCATTGTACATTTGTAGAAGGGATGATTTGGTGATTGGTAATGAAAATAGACTAGCGCTTATAAGGTAACACAGGCTTTGGTTTTTTGGGTGTAGGCATATTCATTCTTTGAAACATATTTAGTATTAAGGGAAACATTTACTGAAAAAGGTATTTTCATTTTAGGATTTAACCTGCAGAAAAACTGTGTAGGCACTGCATGTGATATACCAACATTGAAAAGGCAACAAAGGAGAGGGAAGTTCGGAGTTAAAAACAGGGAGGGGAAAAGCAGAACCTTGAGTTAGGTGGGAAAAGACTTCCATCTCCACCCTCTAAAAACACTTACTGCAGCTCTAACTCACAGTACATGGAGACGGAGCTTCCAGTTAACCTCATCCTCTTTCTGCAGCTCTAACTCACTGGATATGAAGCCAGAGCTTCCAGTTAACCTCATCCTCTCACTGCAGCTCTAACTCACAGCACATGGAGACAGAGCTTCCAGTTAACCCCATCCTCTTTCTGCAGCTATAACTCACAGCACATGGAGACAGAGCTTCCAGTTATCCTCATCCTCTTACTGCAGCTCTAACTCACAGCACATGGAGAGAGAGCTTCCAGTTAACCTCATCCTCTTACTGCAGCTATAACTCACAGCACATGGAGAGAGAGCTTCCAGTTAACCTCATCCTCTTACTGCAGCTCTAACTCACAGCACATGGAGACAGAGCTTCCAGTTAACCTCATCGTCTTACTGTAGCTCTAACTCACAGCACATGGAGACGGAGCTTCCAGTTAACCTCATCCTCTTTCTGCAGCTCTAACTCACTGGATATGAAGCCAGAGCTTCCAGTTAACCTCATCCTCTTACTGCAGCTCTAACTCACAGCACATGGAGACAGAGCTTCCAGTTAACCTCATCCTCTTACTGCAGCTCTAACTCACAGCACATGGAGACAGAGCTTCCAGTTAACCTCATCCTCTTACTGCAGCTCTAACTCACAGCACATGGAGACAGAGCTTCCAGTTTCTCATCCTCTTAATGCAGCTTAAATTAATAGCATATCTACGTTCCTACACTTGAATGTGAGAAGTGACAAGTCTACATCATAATGATCTCAGTGGATGAAAAAGTATGTTTGTGACTCTTGAATTATGAAAAGAAAACAGTTCCTTTCCACATTCAGATGTAACTGACTGAAGTCCCATTTTCCCAAACCAACAACAGCCAGTCAGTTATAAACCTGTTTAATTACCTTGCATCAGCTGTGGACTCTCCTTTGAGGTTGGGTGTTCCTTCCATAGACCTGTCACTCTTCACTGACAGACAGCTGGGTACAGGTGACCCTGCTCTCTCCACCTGGACCCTGTGGAAAAAACATGGGGACAGAGCTTCTAGTTTACCTGCTCCTCTTACTCCAGCTCTAACTCACAGCACATGGAGACAGAGCTTCCAGTTAACCTCATCCTCTTACTGCAGCTCTAACCAACAGTACATCTACGTACCTACACCTGAATGTGAGATGTAACAAGTCTACATAATTATAATCTCAGTAGATGAGAAAATATTTTTGTTACTCTTGAAGTTTGTAAAGAAATCAGTTCTTTCCCACATTCAGCTTTACCCGACTGAAAGCCCATTTTCCCAAACTAACAAAAGCCAGTCAGTCATGAACCTGTTTAATTACCTTGCATCAGCTGTGGACTCTCCTTTGAGGTTGGGTGTTCCTTCCATAGACCTGTCACTCTTCACTGACAGACAGCTGGGTACAGGTGACCCTGCTCTCTCCACCTTGACCCTGTGGACAAAACATGGAGACAGAGCTTCCAGTTAACCTCATCCTCTTACTGCAGCTCTAACTCACAGCACATGGAGATAGAGCTTTCAGTTAACCTCATCCTCTTTCTGCAGCTCTAACTCACAGCACATGGAGACAGAGCCTCCAGTTAACCTCATCCTCTTACTGCAGCTCTAACTCACAGCACATGGAGACAGAGCTTCCAGTGAACCTCTTCCAATTACTGCAGCTCTATCTCACAGCACATGGTCACAGAGCTTCCAGTTAACGTCATCCTGTTACTGCAGCTCTAACTCACAGCACATGGAGGCAGAGCTTCCAGTTAACCACATCCTGTTACTGCAGCTCTAACTCACAGCACATGGAGACAGAGCTTCCAGTTAACCTCATCCTCTTACTGCAGCTCTAACTCACAGCACATGGAGACAGAGCTTCCAGTTAACCTCATCCTCTTACTGCAGCTCTAACTCACAGCACATGGAGACAGAGCTTCCAGTTAACCTCATCCTCTTACTGCAGCTCTAACTCATTGGAGATGGAGACAGAGCTTCCAGTTAACCTCATCCTCTTACTGCAGCTCTAACTCACAGCACATGGAGACAGAGCTTCCAGTTAACCTCATCCTCTTACTGCAGCTCTAACTCACAGCACATGGAGACAGAGCTTCCAGTTAACCTCATCCTCTTACTGCAGCTGTAACTCATTGGAGATGGAGACAGAGCTTCCATTTCACCTGATACTATTTTTATATTTCATGCTTTACTCAACCAAGTTAAGTTAACTGAGAATTATCTTGTCTTTTGCAGTTATGACATGCAGAATCAATTTGGTTACAGATTATATAGTGTTGTGTAGTGGCAGGTGTGGCCATTTGATTGGGTGGTGAGAGGAAGAGGAAACACAACAAATGTTCAACAAAAATGGGCCAAAGGATGTTTATTTACCCCTTTTGGGAGAAAAAAAGGAAATGCAAAACAAAGAAGAAACACAAAACGACAAAACAGGGTCAAAACTAAGAAACAGCACAGCCATTGGGAAACAACACCAAAAACCAAAATACCAACAGACTTTTTCCAGCCTGAAAGGCTGTGCTTAAATAAATAGCCTGATTGAAGGTGAGTGCTAGCACCTGAGCTGATTGGAAATCACCTCCAGCTGTGTATGCCTGTTAGTGAGACTATTGCTGTGCAAGTTTCTGCAGTCTCTCCAGGCTGAGCGAAGGAATTGGAACAGACAGCAGTCCAAGGGGGAGGAGAAGATGGGCTTGCTCCTCCCTCCCTCTCTCCTGGCATTACAATAGCCAATCAGTTACAGTGATAATACAGGTTACTAGATGCAGACAGCCACTTGTTATGTGAAATTAACCAGGCTTCCATTGTTAATATCCATACTCTTCTGAAAACACCATGGGATCTTTAATAACCACTACAGTTTAGGACCTCAGTTCAGTTTGCTTCTGTTGGATGGCTCCTTCTTCCTTTTGGAGTTCTCTTTGCTCCAGCAGGAAGAGTGGCTACTCCTGGCCTTCCAGCACCCCCTCCAGCAGCAATCTTATGGGGGGTGTGGGGGGGGGATCTACCATCCAAGTACTAACCCTAACCCACACCTTCTTCACTACACTGAGTTAACATTAGAAGTGGTCAGGGAGGTATGGCTGTTTCTACCATAAATACAAATGGCACTAAATACATCAGATGAGAATTATGTTAACTTAAACTGTACTGCAGAAACAGACACAATGTAATGTAAATTAAAATTGTGGTTGCCAGGAGATGTGGAGGGAGGAGCAAGCTCCTCAGCTCCTCCCATTGTACTGCTGTCAGTCTCCTGGTTCCCTCCCTCAGCCTGGAGAAGTAACTGGAGCTGCAACAGCAGAGGCCTCACTAACAGGCAGGCTTATCTGATGGTGATTTGTAATCAATCCAGGTGCAAGCACTTGCATTGAATTAGGCCTTATATTTACAGAAAAGTCTGTTAGGTTTAAATGTGGACTTTTGGGCTTTCATTTGTGGTTTCCGTGGCTGTGCTGTATTTTAATTTGTGGCATTTGGATCTGGTTTTTTATTTGTTGGTTTTAGGTTATCAGCCCCAGAAGGAGGCAAACAAAAGGCCTTTGGCCCTTTTTTGTTGACAATTTTGTTGTATCTTGCCTTCCACTCACCACCTGGCTCAGTGTCCACGCCTACCACTGCACCACAATATCTGATTTGTGCATTTATACCTCTTGTTGTCAGGGCTTGAGGTTCCAGCACTGGTCTCTGGCTCCCCAGAGAGACTCATTTTATAAACGGCTCAACCTGTCTCAGGAGTCTGGAACAGAATATGACTGACTCGATCAGACCATAAGAGTGTTCTGTCCCAGATCAGCCGACCTGTAGAGACACAAAATAACAACTCACTTAATGTACACAGAAAAAAATGACTTACACCACAGTCACACTAAATAAACAAACAAAAGAAACAAAGAGACATACAGCACAATTTTTTCTTGATTGCTTACACACTATAACTGGGCTTGTTACAGCTTTTCTTGATTTCTAAGACACATCTCTTTTAATTATGCTCCATTTCACAAGACTCTAAGCATAAATATAAAACTTCACACTCATCTTCTCAAACATTAAACTTCAATGCCAAAACTCTCCTCTCAAACCATGTAATCTTTCATCTAAACCAAACTTCACCTACAGACATCACACAACAGCCATCAAATACACATATACTACAAAATGGCCATTACACACCAGTGAGATCAATCCAAAACTCTTATGTAAAAACCTGCTACTGCAATGATTAATTGGACTTGTGTTTTGTTTTTTTTACATTATGAACATAATATAAAGACATGAAAAGTATTGAGTTTTTAATCCCTAAGTGTACTGCAGTGCAATAAACTCAAATTTATACTGCCTAGCCCAAGTGACTGTCCTGGTCCAGGTGACTTCAATTAGGCCTTCTATTTAAGCACAGCCTTCAAAGCTGAGAGTTTGGTTTTTCTTTTTTTTTTATCCCCAATTTTTTTCGGCTTTTTTCCCCCCAACCCGAATGCTCAACCAAATTTGTTGATCTCACCACAAAACACGCCTGACAGCTATGGGAGGAGAAGTCGTGCATGTGACTCCTCCAATTCACGTGCCGACAATCTCACTACTTTTCACATTGCGGCTGCACCACCAATCGCACACTGCTTATGACGTTGGAGGAAGACATAGTCAGCGTACAGTCAGTGAGTGCCGCTGCAGGCGCCCATGTGATGAGGCCAACAGGAGAGATAGGCCGACCTACCCCGTATTGAACCCCGGCGAGGCTAGCCAATTGTTGCCTTGCCAATGGGACCTCTGGCCATAGCCTGGAATCGAACCCCCGATCTCGGGGCGTGTAGGCAGCAATTTATCCTTGGGCCAATTTATCCTTAGGGCCATCGTTGGTTTAAATTTTGTTTGTTTCCTTCAACTCACCACCTGACTTAGTGGCCACACCTGCCACTGCGACACAATAGACACTTTAGTATGTTTTGGTTTCCATAAGGCTGTTGTTACACTCGTTTAACTTCTAGAGGTAGCTCAAACTTACTACTTCCTCTCTCTGTGACAGACAGCTCCTCTCTCCACCTGTGAAATTAGTTACTTCTGAGGATGTATAAACAATGCGTCCAACGTATCTGTTCGTCTGAACCATGCTGAATATAAGCAATATGGAAACATTCGTAAATAAAACATCAATGTTTTGTTGGTAAGGATTTAAATGCATACACATTTTCCTTAATTTATCAGCATATGTGGGTAGGCTACACCTTCACCTGACAGAAACCAATATTTTGTGCAGAACCAGAAATATAAATAATGGCAGATTAAATTGATCAAATGTAATCTGCCATTATTATTAAATTGATATGTGATTGCATCCAAAAATGAAGCAGCGGAACGTACAAAATGGAGGTTCTCCACAATCTGTAAAGTAAGCCTTTTTATTTTCTCCACACATAGTGCCAACCTGACTGTCCGTGTATATGGCGTATAATCTAAAGAGATCACCCTTTAGATGAAAAATGTCACTTCGGATATATATTAAATTGCTCAAGTATATATTTTTCATATTCAAAAACATAGTGTAACAACTGTACCCTTTTATATCCCTGTTAGAACTGTATATTTATATGTCACCAGTGTTTCATAATCCAGTCATATTTCATCCATTATTAATTACAGTACAGTATTGTCAGCTTTATAATGACATTTTCACTTCCACTTACATTGAGCAGAAATATCCCGTGTCTGACCTTTTTGCGGTACGTTGGTGAAGTTTGTTCAAACATACATTATGTAGGCTATCATGAACATGCCATTTTTGGCTCTAAATTGAGAAATGTGTCATGAGTGATTAGAACTTAGATTAGAGTCATATTTCCATAAATCTTTCAAAAGAATTTTGATGGAGCCCCAGCTTATTTTATCAACATAAGCATGCACATTTATCCTTGCTCTCCTATCAGTCTCCACAGTGGGTTCATGCCACGATTTGCAAAGTAATATTCCCTTTTTACTCTCTTTTCAGTCCTTTTCTGTACAACTTGGTTTCACACTTTGGACTGTGATATTCAGTGTCTTGTCACAACATTTATAGCCTATATTATTTCCTTATGGGAATTTTAATTATGCTATTGTTGCACATTACAGTATAACTTATTGATGTACATTACTATTCCTAATTCAAGACATCAATGCATCTTGTTTATAGTCAAGCAAACAGAACACTGGTAGCCTGCCTGTTTGTGCAAATGTGAAACTATGTGTTCTGTACATAACTAAGCCAATAAGATATGCTTTTTAATTCCTCATTTCAAAATGTGCATTTTCAAATATTATTTGACTTTCCAACTGTGTGTCCTTAGGTAGCACGCTGTGAAAAGGTTTTTTATTTTATTTAATTAATTACAGACCATTGAAGTACTGAATAATGACAGCAACCAACAGAAATTAGAAAACCACTTTATCTTCATCATTTCTCTAAAGAATCTGCAGTGGGTTTTTCAGAAGAAGAAAAGGCGTCTGCACTGATAAATGTCTTCTACAACGGTGGTTCTTAATGGGGGGGGGGGGGGGGGGGGGTGCTCAGGGAGTTCCCGGGGGGCCTTGAGATGACAGGAAAGGACTGAAAGCTCCAATCACAAAAAATCAATACATCAGTAATTATTTAGCTAAATAAATAACACAAATTAATAGTATACAAAATATAACCTTTCTTCTTTCTTTATGTGTCACATTCTCACATGTCTGCTTTGAATGGTAGAAGGTAATAAAGAAGACATCTGCTTTGTAAATATTTCAGTATTAAATGTTTTTTAAATCAATTTTATGGGGTTAAATGGAATAAGCTCAACTAACTGGAGTGCATACAGATTGAGTTATAATGGTGACAGACAGGTTGTCTCATGTGGGGGGCCCTGAAATATTTCCGTGGACATGGGGGGCGAAAAGTATGAGAACCACTGTTCTACACAGTCACTGTCATTTACAGGAAATCGAGCTGGAAACTGACGTTTTTCTTAGCTGTGAGTGTGGTGAGAGTGGTTACATTTTTGCACGTACTTGCCTTGGCTCTTAAAGAAACAGCTTCTCACAAAGCAAGCACAACCCATTAACTTTGATAATATATCAATGCAGTCACCCTGTGTATTAATACAGATACAGTAATATCTCTGAAATCCATAAATGCAGTCTGAGATACACAAATACATTTTGTGGCTCTGTGGCACTGTGGGGGGTGGGGGGACCACAACAAAAGCCAAATGTATTTAAGTGTGCAAATAAGAGTGACTTATTGTGAAAGGATTTTTCATTTGAAGAACAGTTTATAAAAAAGTATTTTACATTTCACATTGTATTATTATAATTAGGGGTCCAAGCAGCAAAGCTGCTGGAACCCTATTGTGTTTGTCAAGATTTTTTTATTTATTTTTTTCTTCCCTAAAAGTGTTTGCACAGCAAAAACTGTAGAAGCTACAGCTACCAAACCTCGTGAATAGGTTTCTATATCCACCCACTATTCAGGTAAAAAAAATTAGCCCGATTAGCCACATGGTGGCGCTATAGAGAGCCACAACGCGTTTCGGCCTGTAACTCTTGAACCGTTTGGGCTAGAATCAAAATTCTTTTTTCCTCTGATTCAATGGCTCAAGCTGAACAAAAAACAAAATTGATGCGTCATGATAGATTTTCTGCCATTTTGAATTTTATCCAAAAGTTTACATTTTTTTCACAGGCCACAAATTTTGTCCAATCTTCTTTGTCCAACATCTCAAAGTGTATTTAAATACATCTGCACAATTTAAATTATTGTTCTCATGGTACATCACATACACCCTGTGTGCTGTGTATCTTGCATAATTCTGAATTTATAAAAACATTACAGTAACATGAAGCATTATTGGCCAAAAAACTGACAATTTTATTGTCCCTCACTCTATTTTGATCAAATCATCAACAATACAGTCTTTACTTTAAACATTATCAATCCCCATTAAATCGCTGCAACATGCGCAATGACAAAATCAGCAAGAGTCAAAGGATACTCCACATAGCAGATAAACAGCTGCCCCAAACAACAAGCTTTCCATGTATACGCAAGCTATATTTTCAAGTATTTATTTGCCTTTTAAACATCATTCTTACCCAGTTATATCTTACACTATCAGTCATATCTAAATTCTTTTTATCTGTGTATCCTTAGACAATACTCTTTAATTATTAATTATAAACAGCAAATAGTTTCAATACTGAATACTGACAGCATCCAACAGAAATTAGATAACCACTTTACCTTGAGGGTTTTTCTAATGGATCTGCACATTTTCCATTTAGTTTTCAAAAATGTGCTCTTTTTCGATGTTTCCAGACTGGTACTTTCTGAACTGTTACTGATGGACATGCACAAGAAATTGAGGTTTTGCTTAGCTGTGAGTGTGGTGAGAGTAGGTGTGTTTTGGCACGTACAAACCTTGTAAGCATGGTGAGAGTAGCTGTGTTTTTGCATGTACATGCCTTGGCTCTTAAAGAAACAGTGTGCACATTTTGGGTAGAGCTGTTCCCCAATTGAGAAAGGACTGTCTGCTGTGATGGAAATCTGTATTATTAATATGCTCTGGTGCTATTAACCTGTAAAATGTATTTACCTATTATTCTGCAACATGTATTTACCTGTTAGATTCTGTAGAATGTGTTTAACATTAAAATCATGTAGTCCTGTGTGTGAGATAAATAATGTAGGCTGGTGGAAAAGTACAGGGCAAGAAGAAAAACATCTCTGACCCTTATCATATATGCTGTCCGTTGCATAGTGATGTATTCCCCTGTAACACCTAGTTATTATTATAACTGGGACCTCACAGTGAGGGCAACTGATAAGGTAGCTGAGGATTTGAAACATCATCATGAAAACACATAGGCGATATACACTTACACTATACTGCATTTGTTAGTTTTGAAGGACCAGATGATCAGTTCAAAGAAGAACGGTTTAGAGAAGGCCTGACATCAGAAAGGCTAATTAGCAATGGTTTACTGGTCTCAAGGGATTTGCGTGGATTTAGTTTTTAATCTAACTCCGTCACAACAAGAACAGTCATTGCTCAGCCCTTATCTGACAAGGCCCATGTCATAGGTTACCAGGAACCCAGAGGGTACACAGGCTTTTGAGGCTCTAAAAACTGCTCTGACAAAATGAGTTCTATAAAGCTGTTTTGTTGCAGAAACATGATGATAAACTGAAACCTGTTGCTTACTATTCTCAGCAGCTGAACTCTGTGGTACGGGGTCTTCCTGCCTGTCTATGATCTGTAGCAGCTGCAGCTGCTACCGTTGTGGCCTCGGCTCCTCTGGTACGACACAGACCTCTAACTGTTCTTGTTCCTCATGCAGTTGCATCTATTCTCCTGCAGAGCAAAACATTGCATTTTTCCTCAGCATCTACCCTCCATTACCTTCATACGCTGCTGTCACTCCCTAATATTACCCTGCAATGCTGTACAGTTCTTAACCCAGCCACCCTTCTCCCCACTGAGGAAGATGGAGAGCCTCATGATTGTCTGGCTGCAATCACCTCTCAGGTAACTCCCAGGCAGGATCTGTCTTCCTCTCCTCTTCCTTACAGTGATCTGCTCCTGTTTGTGGATGGCTCTGCCAGAGGAGACAGTGTCACTGGTGAGGCATGTGTGGGCTATGCAACTGTCCACACTCAATGTAGGAGTCTGCTCCTCTCCCTTCTCATCTTTCTGCACAAGCTGCAGAACTCTTTGTTCTTTACCACAGCATGTTCTCTTGCTTAAGGTAAGTCTGTCACAATCTACAGTGAAATAAGGTACGCTTTTGGGTTTGTCCATGACTTTGGCACACTGCTGAAGAACAGGGGGTTCCTTACATCTCAAGGAACTCCAATACAGCATTCTCGCTTGGTGGTTAATCTTCTTGATGCTATTCTGTTACCATCTGACATAGCATAGTGCAAATGTCAGGCTCACACCAAAACAGAGGGGTTTTTTTGATCCACAGGGCATCTAGCAAGGCCCTACCAACAAACCTTGTCTTCCACATTGACTCTTCGGTTACATGGTAAGGGCCATGGGCTAGCAGGTGCAATGTCCTACACAATGTCCATAATGATACAAGTAATTGAATTCCCCATGATCTCCTAGGAAAATTATTAATTATTAATCTTGGCTGAATTTTACATCTCTGTTTTGCTGTTGATTGTTTTGCAGGCATCAGCAATACCCTAGTTATCCCTACAAAGGTCCACTGGTCCTACTGAGGCCCCCAGCAGAGCAAACGCACTCAGTTTGATAGGTGATTCCCCCAGGACTGCTACAGCAAATGAAATAGTGAGGGATGCTGGCATTGCTCTCAATACAAACTTCAAAAATCAGGAAACTAAATATCCAGGAGTACTCATGCAAACCAGACACAATGTATATCCATCGCCGGGATTCATGGGAAAGTAGCAAGACAGAAACCATTGCTTACAAAGAGAAACATCAACACTTGTCTCACATTCACAAAAAAAGTACCTGGATGATCCCCCTGGATGAGCCTTCTGGGATAATGTTCCATGGACAGACAGATCAAAACAGGGACGTTTTGTCTGACATGGGTCCCATTATGTCAGGATTAAAGCAGTTCTGGTGGTAGTGTGATGGTGTGGGGATGCTTTGCTGCCTCAGTGCCTGAACAAAATGCCATTATTGAAGGAACCATGAGTTCTGCTCTGTACCAGGAAATGCTTAAGCACTGTGTTTCTTAAACTTATGGTCAGCGCCCAATATGGGTCACAGACTTGTAAATGGTGAGTTGCCACATGGCAGAGTAACTATAATGTTACGGTCGCGGGCGAGAGGTACACAACAGATTACTTGTCTGAACAGTCCAGGGGTAAAAAAAAAATGTTTCCTCTCCACACCTCCTGTGTCACGCCGCAACATTCAGAAACACCCCGTTATGCCTAAAACACAGCTAACCGTTTGGGTTTGGAACAAAACTCAAACAGGTGCTTACCTGGTTCAGAGATGTCACACTCTTTGGCCAGCTTGAGCTCACAGAACTCACATAAAATATGAACCACTCCCACTGTCAGCAAGATATCAAATTGATTGTTCCAGTCCACAGAGTGAAACTGAAAGAAGCTTTTGCACCCAAACACCATTTTGCAAAAATAAATGAGAAGGGAGTGAAGGAAGAGCATGAAATGAAATATCACAGTAAGCACTTTGGAGTGTAAAGAGGGCTGTATGGCAGTGTAGCAGACTAATTCTCAGTAAAACTCACAGGTAAATTCACTAACTAATGCATAAACAGGTAAAACATTGACTGTAAAATGGCCCAATAAGAGCTCATGCTTGAGACACAAATCTACACACTGAAATGTTCAGTTTTAAATTAATTTTTAAAGTATGTTTAAATCTGGTTTTCAATAGTCTTTTGATGGCATAAGTTTTTTTTATCTGGTTGTATGACTCTTTTTTCCTTGTTTCAGTATTTAATCAGTGGAAACCATTTAGTTAGAGTTTTTGAAATGAAATGTTTGTATTTCTTTTCCAGTGGAATATTTATGAATCACCTAATTGCTAATGATACAGCTTCTGACGCAGGTTGATTTGGAATAGATGTGTAACAGAGTTTTGGATAATGGATACAGATTTCACATACGTTTATGGTTGTCTTTCAATTCTGTATTCCAGGCTGCATCTCGTTATAAAAGAGTAAAGGTGTGTTCATGCTGCCTGGGCTTCACATGTACTGTGGTCACAGTTACAGTTATGGTTAGCATCATAATCAGAGTTAGAGTGTGAGTTACGGTTATCATCAGTATCAGGGTTAGAATTAGTGTTAGGGTCAGCGTCAGTATCAGGGTTAGAGTTTGAGTTATGGTTAGCTTGGCCTTTATCACAGGAAACTAGCAACATTAGCTGTAATTGTCTCCCACAATCAAAATTAACATCAATTTGACCCATTAGCTCTAAAGGCTGGTCTGTGTATGTTTCTAATATGTTAAATGGTGCTAGCTTTACTTTGCTAATCTTTGACCAATACAGGCGCTCAGATATCACTGACACAAGAGAAAGGGGGTGCTAAGGGTGCAGCAGCACCCCCTAGTGACTGAGAGTGGAACATTGCAAATGATATTTTACTGATAGGTGCTAATATTTGATTTAGTTAATAAATTAAATATTGTGTGAAACATTTTTAAATAACTTTATTGTGTATGAGGGAGCTGAAGTGGATTATACTTTTGAGTTTAACTAAACTAAAACTAAATTATGTGTGCTGTTCATAAATTAAGACATAGTCACGTGTAAGGCAACATCAGGTCAAAGTGTAAGGCAGGGACGTAGCTTCAGGCTACCTAGCAAATGAAATGGCACAGAAAAGAATATCTGACTTCTTTAGTACACAAAATCCAGAGGTGACCAAAAGTACTTCCATGACCAAAACAGCAGCAGCTGGGTTTGAGGTGTATCTTCCTTGTGAATCTGGGTGTTTGGAAGAGCTGTCCACCTTGGCTCAGCGGTTGGGGAGTCTCAGACTGTACTTGCAGTAGTTGAGACAACATCGATGACAGTTGGATCAGGCACATATTATTACCTTTTACCCACTGTTATGATGTTAGTATTTAGTGAGTAGCACTACATAGGATTAACTCCTATTTTTTCTCCGCTATTTATTTTTCAAAGTTTTTTTTTTTCCCGTGCATGTCATCATTGTAATTGGCAGCACCTCAAAAAAATTTCCCTCGCAACTGCAGATCACCCACACTGTCAGGGCTGGACAGACCAAACATGCCCACACACACAGTTCACCCTCACGGGGTTCATTCCTTCCTGTACAGGGTCGCTGCCCCAGCACGCTTGCTGCCCAGCCTGGGGCTCCACTGCTCAGCTGCGCCCCTGATGATGGCCCAGTGTGATGTTCCCCAGCTGGCACCTGCTCTGGCCTCTGACTCACCCACCCCCCCCCTCCACAATAGATGAGGACTCCAATAGATGAAAACCCTTCCAATATTTTTATATATATCCAATATCCAATACTTTATTATGACAAAATTGTATTTTATGGTATGTTTTCAGTTTATGAACAACATTTACATCTTGAGAAATGTTTTGTTCAGTGAGAGGGGAAAAAAACTCCTAAATAACTGTATACCTTAAAAAAAAAAAAAAAAAAAACTGTATACCTCAATAACAAGTCACTGAGACATTTATCAAGAGCTCATGTGTTTTGTATTTTCATTAAAACAGGGTAGAATGTTTGTATCTATTGGTTACAGATTTCATTTTTTTCATGAGAGCAAAAGAGTAAGTGAAACTCCTGGTCATGAACTCTGTCATGTTTCTGTGGTTTAGTGTTTATAAAGAGGAAACATAATCAGCTCGTTTTGATGTGGACGCTGTCAGCTTCTCTGTGAAATGTTCTGTGACTCATACTGAAAGGTTGCAGCAGGACACGTTGCATCGATGTTTACCTGCTCACAGTTACAGTCTGACCTTTTTCCTTTACAAACAGTTTGAGAATTTCAGTGCTAACAGGTCATTTAAACTGTGAAAAAATAACACATATTTTAGATCATCGCTAATGACTAATGCTGTTTAAAATCAAATGCTGTTAGTTATTTTCTTTATTGTATTCCGTAGTGCACATCACACATTGATGTGGGGAAATGTTCAGCATAGAACTGTGGAAATGAGATTAAGTATTTAGGCCTTCAGATTTTCACAATCCTGCACCGTTAAACCTGTTAGATTTAGGATCTCACAGCAGTTCATTTCCACTGTGTTTAAAGTCAGTGGTAAGTATTTTGATGGTGTGTATTTAAAAATTTGCTCTACACAAACAAACCCTCCAAATGTTCCTGTGTCTGGTACAGATGAAACAAGTCGAGGGCAACATGCTGCCCTCCTTATGTGAGACTGGCTGACGGAAGCTGGTTGTTTCTATAAAATGACAGGTTTCTAATGTGCCACAATATTCTGCAACTAGAATTTTAAACCTAAAACATTTGCCATTGTCTTATTTTCAGCTTCACATTGTACAAGATCAGTTATAATTGTCTATCAAAAAAGAAAAATACAAACCATATGCTGCCACTTTTAGCAGAGACAAACTGTTATCTACCAGCTATTTTCAGTACTAACAACCCCAAACTAAAGGAAAACTAAACTAAAAGGGGAGGGCAAAATCAGCATGGAGACAAGTCCACAACCAACGTTTTGTCGAGTTTAAAAACTCCACCAAGTTTCTCCAACAAAAAAGGAATCCAGTAGCTACATGGGTTTGGTATTTTAGCAGGCCAAGTAATTTAAAAACCAAAATTCCTGCTAACTCTCTCCTCGATTTTTCCCTCTCAGTACTCTGTAGCAGTGAAAGTGTGCAGCCTCTTCTTTACTCATCACATGATGGAGGTACACGTGTACCCTTTGATAACTCTTTTTTGGTTGATGAGCTGTAATTAGTAAAGAGTAATTAGAGATGCAAATTCCTGCATTCATTTGTCAAGACCACATAGTTATATCTACAGTACTGTACACAATGGTCACTTAGTGACTATACACTGTAAAAAAGTAAGGCAACAAGCTGCAAGCCTTTTTAAGTCAATTCAACTTTGGGGAGAAATCATCTGAATATGTGAATTTCTGAGTTATATAAAATTGAAATTGAAATTTTTATCAACAATAACAATTACGTTTAGCACATTACACATTTGCTGTCAAACCCTTTAAGCTTGAGTTGGGTGAACTCATGGATTTGTATCTTGAAAATCTGTGTTTTTAAGTAGTTTAAACTGCTCAAAATATGTTGCCTAAAACAGGTGAACAAAAAAGGCTGCAAAGGCTTTTGAGTTACAGCAACAAAAGGGAAATGTTATATTTGTTGGGCCAATGATATCTACATAAACACTTCAAGGTAATGCATTGCTCCGACTGAAAGTTAGTTTGTTTGCTTTTTGATGCAATAATTTTCTAACAGTTTCACAAAAAAAGAACATGATTACCCTTTGTCTCCATTAACTGTAACACAAACTGAAAGAGGGGCTGCTAAATTAGTTATTCCCAGTTTCTTCCTTTCTGAAACAATTTAACACCAGAACAAGAAAAATCTGTGTACACTGTGTGTTAAAATGAATATACTTATTTACACTTTTGCAATCGGGATCCTCGCTGCTTTTGCCTTTAGTTTTGTTGCACAGCTGCCTTAAAAATAATCAATTGTAACAACTGAGGAATCATTAACATTTCATAATTGTAATTTTATTTTATATTTAAACTGCTCATATGACCTGCCTTTTTATTGTTAATAGTTTTGGAGGTAAATAGATGTGAGTAGACTAAACTTTAATATATTCAGGTCCCTTACCTGGTCTAGTCTGATGTATTTCATAAACAAATACAACTTCTGGCTGGTTATTATTTTTAAAACAGCTGTGCAGTGAACTAAAATAAGAAGTAGTTGAAAGCTTTTGTGCAAATAAACACTTATGGGTCTATTCAGGCCTGTGCTCAATTTCAGCCCTTTTTTTGACCCGCTGCACACCTTTTCAGTGTCTGCTCATATTCTGACCTAGACCCTTTACTCATGCTTAGGAGACTTCAAGTTAGATCGCATGTTTGGGGTGGAGATTCATGGAGATCGGGGCTTTTCTCATTAGAACACCTTCTACACGGATTCAGAGTTAGACTTCAGTGGATTTTTGGGGTGCGTATCTTACACGCACCACAACCTTGTATTAAGTCTCACTCCTATCGATCAGACTTTGATATTACTATTTTCAAAGTAGGACAACTCGACAAATGATTTAAATTATTTCTGGATAACAGGCGCACATAACAGTATTGCCCTTACCATCGCCAACAATTGAGTTGGAAAAAGAACCACCGCTATGTCAGGCCAGAGAAGTGAGTTTCATGTCTCTGAAGTCTCCTTCCTGGGATTCAACATCTCCAAGGGCAACCTCCAGATGGATCCCAAGAAGACCCAAGTGGTTCTTGACTGGCCGCAACCCGCCTCCTTTAAGCACATTCAACGTTCAATGATAATATCATTGATTAGTAGTTACAAAATCAAACCACCAACATGCCCTTACCTCTCTTAAAGAAATATCATCCATATTTAGGACAAACTGCCACAGATGGATCCTACCATGGAAGGCTTTCCCCATTTTTAGGTGACTCTATTGTGCTCAAGACCAGTCAGATTAACAGACAATCCAATGGAATTATTCACCATTGAAAAGTTCAAAAGCACAACAAGGGATTTATACAACAAGTATAAGTGCCAGAACAGTAAACAGTAACCGGCTAATTTGCATTAATGGGAAAACATTACTGTTTGCTTTTTCAAATATATCCATGTAAACCCAATATATTTTTTACATGCTTTACATGGATATATTAATATCCATATATTATATGGATATATAAAATGTATTTACTTCCTTGTACATATGTTTATGCTAAATCATTAGTGCAAGTAACTGACATTCATATTCGAATGCATTAAAAGGGCTGGTGGCGTATGAGAAATGTGATTACTACTTGATCACTACTACTAATGAATTCATTAATGGACAATGTCAAATTTGATGATGAAGGGAGCAGATTAACTGTTACAATTTTATTTTCATCTCCTCCTCTTGTTTCCTCCCCCTCTTTTCCTACACATACGTCTGGGTAGTAGACAAGCAAAAGTATTGGTACACACCCAGAGTGAGTTAATACTGAGAAAAAGTTTTTTTTTTTTGTAGTTTTGATGATTATTAGTGATCCAGTCTTGGGAAGGACTGAAACATGCAGTTTATCTCAGATGCCAATGATTTCAGTGATATATTTATGAATGATGGGGTTGTGACTTGTATATACATGGTTTGTGGGGCTAGGGGAACTTTTTCCAAAACTACAAACACTGTCATGGAAAAATATGCTTAAATAAAGCAGAACAGGACAGTTGTCTTTGTCGTGTTTTTAATATTGCATTATGGGAATAGCAGTACATTCAGCGATGCATCAGCTTTGTCTAAAGAGACAGAGTGCATTAGCTTTATTATACAGTCAAGAGTCTGGGCGAGGCAACATTTAGTTACTTTTTTCTAATTGGTCTAGGGGAATCATCCGAGCATAACTTATTTTCACAAATAAATTATGCTCGGATGATTAAAAAAAAACATGTTTTGGTGTGAGCCTGACATTTGCACTGTGCTATGTCAGATGGTAACCGAATAGCATCAAGGAGATTAACCTTCAAGCGAATTCCTTGAGATGTAAGGAACCTTCTGTTCTTCTATAGTGTGCCAAAGTCATGGACAAACCCAAAGCGTACCTTCTTTCACTGTAGATTGTAACAGACTTACCTTAAGCAAGAGCACATGCTCTGGCAAGAGCAAAGAGTTCTGCAGCTTGTGCAGAAAGATGAGAAGGGAGTGGACCAGACTCCTAGACTGAGTGTGGACAGTTGCATAGCCCACACATGCCTCACCAATGACACTGTCTCTTCCAGCAGAGCCATCCACAAACAGGAGCAGATCACTGTAAGGAAGAGGAGAGGAAGACAGATCCTGCCTGGGAGTTACCTGAGAGGTGATTGCAGCCAGACAATAATGAGGCTCTCCATCTTCCTCAGTGGAGAAGGGTGGCTGGGTTAAGAACTGTACAGCATTGCAGGGTAACATTAGGGAGTGACAGCAGCGTATGAAGGTAATGGAGGGTAGATGCTGAGGAAAAATGTGATGTTTTGCTCTTCAGGAGAATAGATGCAACTGCATGAGGAACAAGAACAGTTAGAGGTCTGTGTCGTACCAGAGGAGCCGAGGCCACAACGGTAGCAGCTGCTACAAATCGTAGACAGGCAGGAAGACCCCGTACCACAGAGTTGGTACGGGGTACAGCTGCTGAGAATAGTAAGCAACAGGTTTCAGTTTATCATCATGTTTCTGCAACAAAACAGCTTTATAGAACCCATTTTGTAAGAGCAGTTTTTAGAGCCTCAAAAGCTCTACCCTCTGGGGTCCAGGTAACCTATGACATGGGCCATGTCAGATAAGGGCTGAGCAATGACTGTTCTTGTTGTGATGGAGTTAGATTAAAAACTAAATCCACGCAATCCCTTGAGACCAGTAAACCATTGCTAATAAGCCTTTCTGATGTCAGGCCTTCTCTAAACCGTTCTTCTTTGAACTGATCATCTGGTCCTTCAAAACTAACAAATGCAGTACAGTGTAAGTCATCAGCTGAGTGTACATCGCCTATGTGTTTCCATATTGTTTGTGCTTTGTGAATCAAATCCTCAGCTACCTTATCAGTTGCCCTCACTGTGAGGTCCCAGTTATAATAATAACTAGGTGTTACAGGGGAATACATCACCATGCAATGGACAGCATATATGATAAGGGTCAGAGATGTCTTTCTTCTTGCCCTGTACTTTTCCACCAGCCTACATTATTTATCTCACACACAGGACTACATGATTTTAATGATAAACTTTATCTAATTTCTGTTGGATGCTGTCAGTATTCAGTATTGAAACTATTTGCTGTTTACAATTAATTATTAAAGAGTATTGTGTAAGGATACACAGATAAAAAGAATTTAGATATGACTGATAGTGTAAGATATGACTGGGTGATGTTTTCAAAGGCAAATAAATACTTGAAAATATAGCTTGCGTATACATGGAAAGCTTGTTGTTTGAGACAGCCGTTTATCTGCTCATGTGGGGTATTCTTTGACTCTTGCTGATTTTGTCATTGGGCATGTTGCAGCGATTCAATAGGGATTGATAATATTTAAAGTAAAAACTGTATTCTTGACGATTCGTTTTGATCAAAATATTCAGAGTGAGTTTCTTGGCCAATAAAGCTTCCTGCTCATGTAATGTTTTTGTTTAATCAAAATTATGCAAGATACGCAGCACACTGGGTGTAAGTCACTCTTATCTGCACACTTAAATACATTATTTATTTGTATAGCCGTTTTTATAATGTCATTATCACAGCAGCTTTTGTGTAGTGCATCAGACTGTATCTGTGTATATCAGTGTATTTGTGTATATCAGTCTGCATTTGTGTACCTCAGAGTGACTTTCGTATCAGAGTGTATTTGTGTATATCAGTCTGCATTTGTATACCTCAGAGTGACTTTTGTGTATCAGAGTTGTGGCGCTGGGAGATGTGGAGGGAGGAGCAAGCTCCTTAGCTCCTCCCATTGTACTGCTGTCAGTCTCCTGGTTTCCTCCCTCAGCCTGGAGAAGTAACCGGAGCCACAACAGCAGTGGCCTTACGAAGAGGCAGGCTCACCTGAGAGTGATTTCTAATCAACTCAGCTGTGAGCACTGGCCTTCAATTAGGCCTTCTATTTAAACACAGCTTAAGAGGCTGAACGAGACTGGGTTTTGGGCTTTTGTTGTGATATTACTGTATCTGTATTAAGAAACAGGGTGACTGCACTGATGTATTACCAAAGTTAATGCTTTGTGTTTGCTTCGTATGAAACTGTTTCTTTAAGAGCCAAGGCAAGTACGTGCAAAAATGTAACCACTGTCACCACACTCACAGCTAAGAAAAACGTCAGTTTCCAGCTCGATTTCCTGTAAATGACAGTGACAGTGTAGAACAGTGGTTCTCTACTTTTTCTCCCTCAATGTCCACGGAAATATTTCAGGGCCCCCCACATGAGACAACCTGTCTGTAACCATTATAACTCAATCTGTATGCAGTCCAATTACTAGAGCTTATTCCATTTAACCCCATTAAAGTGATTTAAAAAACATTTAATACTCAAATATTTAGAAAGCAAATTTCATTGAATCAGTGGGGATGGGGGCCACCTCAAGTGGTTGGGGGTGTATCCCTTATAACAGTGCGCCACACTGGAAGTGGGGAGACAGTCATCAGCAGGTCTCCTTCATCCTTTCTACGGTCTAAGAGTTTATAGATTTTACAAAAAAATTGAAATGGTGGAAAATCCAATATGGTGTCATTATATGCCCTTATAGGTCAGAACATGTTGTGGTTCACCACAGCGCCACCATATGGCATAGGGTAATTTTTTTTTCCACCTGAGTAGTGAGTAAGTATAGGAACCAACGGCCAAGTTTGTTTGCTATAAGATGTACAGTTTTTGTGCAAACACTTTTAGGGAAGCAAAAAAAAAATCTAAACAAACACAACAGGGTTCTAGCAGCTTCTCTTGCTAGGGGTAAGTGTGGTGCCTGAGCCTGAAGGCTAAAACTAGGATGGCTCCAGTGGAAAAGACTGACATTCAAGTTCACACAAAACTATTTAATGCCAATTTCATGGCAGGTTGCACAAACCACTCAAGCAGTAACTTAATCACAAATGACAAACTCTGAACAGGATGGAAGTCTCCAAACTGAGCACAGAAGAGGGGCAGCAGCCACAGCATCATTGAGAGCATTTGACTTCTCTGAAATGAATCACCTCAGAATATACCCTGCTGTGTGGAAGGATACTACATTAGGATGATCCAATACAGGGGTACACTATAGCACAACAGACAGTGACTGACTAAACCACATTGTCAACTCTTTCAACTTACAGTACTGTGCATTTATAAGGTTCAACGCTCTGCACCTACAGCAGTGTGTCTATGAGGTGCAGTGTGAAAACTCTCTGTACTTACAGCAGTGTGTCTATGAGGTGCAGTGTGGAAACTCTCTGTACTTACAGCAGTGTGTCAATGAGGTGCAGTGTGGAACCTCGCTGTACTTACAGCAGTGTGTTTATTTGGTACAGGAGCCTGAGCAGCATCACACTCTATGGGCCCAACAACAAGCTGAAACTGCCTCTCAGATCCTTGGAAGAGGAGTTCAAAGCAATGAGAACAAGAGAGGCGTTGCAGTACAGGGAGTCCAATGACCTGAAGGTGGCCAAAGCTGGAATGGAGGTGAGGAGAGGAAGCTGTTCTCTAAGGGGAGTCGGGGCTGCGCCAGAGCAGGCTGAAGGTAGTGGTGACTTGAGGAAGAGCAGGATCTTTTTCAGCTTCCCATTTCAACATCACTAAAAGGAAGGAAAGCCGCTGCCTGGCTCAAAGGGAAGTGAGAGGAGCAGTGGAGGGGGAGAGAACCTGCAGGGTGGACAAGATGGGACGAGAGGAAGGTGACCTGGGCTGAGCTGTGGATAGCCGAGCCTCACCAGATTCAGTTCCTTGTCCAGGCAGTGCCTGACACGCTACCCAGCCCAGCGAACCTCCACACGTGGCACAAAGCAGAGACTGTCACAAGTATTCAGTGCTTGAATCTACAACATGACAATTCTCATGCTAGTCATATCGTGAACATCAAAATTGATAAACCAACTTTGAAACAACCAAAATCAGTAGCTTTCAGTTTCATATTTTTGCCTTTCATTCCTCTGAGGTGTATCTATGTGTTAGCACTTTAATCAGCACAATGAGTTTCTTTCTCTGGGTAATTCAGAGTAAAAACGACTTTTCTGATTTTGGAAAAGAGTGAACAGGATCTACAAGAATTTGTATGTTTTAATTGTGTTTTGAAACGAAGTACTTTACACTCATTTGTATTACTATTGAATACTTTGGCCAGTAGATGGCAGTGAAAAGCAACAAATGACGCAAAAGGGGAAAAAATGGTTATTGAGAGTTTTTGAGAGTACACAACTGCAATCTGAAGTACCTGCTGGAAAAAAAATCATAACTTTACACAATACAGAATGGAATGTGAATAAGGCTCATAAGAGTGGCAGCTCATTATTCTGCCCAACATTTCTTTTCTATCATTTATTAATATTACTTTGAATGTTTTATCCGTTCATTTATTTATTGTCTATTTTCAAAGATTCCAATGCTGTGACTGCATATTTCAGCAAAACACTAAATGATTACCTCTTCAAAAATATACCTGAAATTCAAATGTGCGTATCATATATTTTTACTTGTCGTCTGCATAATTTATCTTCCTTATCATACACTATTGGCTCAGACAGTTTTATTTTTGGCAGCCAGCCAGTCATTGTCATCAAGCCTATAGTGAAAGCAAAAGTAAACTTTCAACTCAAACGCCATTTTAAAGACAGAGCAGACTGGATAACTGTGTAAAAAGAATAAAACAGAGAGCTGAAAGAACCCTGTAACCAGGCTATAAGGGAGCGCAATGGAGACAGGAGGGAATCCAAACGTAGTCGTGAAAGGAGGAGTGGGAATGATTCGGTTGTGCAGCTGGTGTGTTATGTTCGCATGGAGTATGATTTCTCACGACAAGGCTCAGGATCGGAGCTGACTGAAAACCTCAACATTCCTGGGAAGAAACTAATATTTTCCAGGACAGTGGATAACTTCACTGCATAAACATACCCAGCCTTTAAATCCCACATTGTAGGTTTTGGTAAGTCAATTTTTTTTACTAGACTGGTGGCAGATAGATTTTCTCTCCACAGAGTCGCAATGTAATATGTCAATTCTGGTTGTTTTCAGTCTTTTGAAACACTTAAAAACAGTTTTGACACTTTGGATAGCTATTTTTAGCTATATAAGGTAATTCTGAGGTTTGTTCCTAGCAATGGTTGGAAGTTGAACTGTGTCACTCAGAGCAGAAATCATGTAACCACATGACAAAAGCTCAAGAAGGGAGACACATTTAAATGTTACATTCTGGGTGCATCCCAAAACTAAAAAAGTATCCTTGTTTCCTTAACTACATCTTGTCTCCTCTGTCCCTCCAATGCTGGAATATTAAAGGAAGGGAGGAAATGAGGTGGTAGAAGAGGAAACATTTATCTCAACAGACATTTACTTATAGGAGGTGTCTACACTTTAACATGTATTTGTCTCTTTCAGAGATGAAGGGCAGCATGTCAGAGAGTTTGTGTTTGATTCTCCTGCTCCTCCATCAGATCTCTGTCTCCAGAGCAGGTACATCTTCACCTGTACTATTACTGACTGTGTTACCCCTAAGAAATACAGACAGACCCCCAGGGGTGTCATATTTTAGAAAAGGGGGCGGGGGGTTATTCTGACAGAATACATAATATAATAAGTGTGAGCCAATTGTGGGTGTCCTCTGGTTTCTCCCATTTCAACAATACAATAAAGCGTTTAATAACTGGATTCAAGGATTACAAGCTGATATGCCACAACTGCAGCACTGACAATGAACTCACCTGCAGTATCACCAACTGTAGTGCTGACAGTGAACACACGTACACTATCACTGACTGCAGTACTGGCAGTGAACTCACCTGCACTATCACTGACTGCAGTACTGACAGTGAACATACCTGCACTATCACTGACTGCAGTACTGACAGTGAACACACCTGCACTATCACTGACTGAGGAACGGACAGGGAACACACCTGCACTATCACTGACTGTAGTACTGACAATGAACACATCTGCACTATCACTGACTGCAGTACTGACAGTGAACAAACCTGCACTATCACTGACTGCAGCACTGACAGTGAACACACCTACAATACCACCAATTGTAGTACTGACAGTGAACACACCTGAACTATCACTGACTGCAGCACTGACAGTGAACACACCTGCACTATCACTGACTGCAGTACTGACAATGAACACACCTGCACTATCACTGACTGCAGTACTGACAATGAACACACCTTCACTATCACTGACTGCAGTACTGACAATGAACACACCTGCACTATCACTGACTGCAGTACTGACAGTGAACACACCTGCACTATCACTGACTGCAGTACTGACAATGAACACACCTGCACTTTTACTGACTGCAGTACTGACAGTAAACACACCTGCACTATCACTGACTGCAGCACTGACAGTGAACACACCTGCACTATCACTGACTGCAGTACTGACAATGAACACACCTTCACTATCACTGACTGCAGTACTGACAATGAACACACCTGCACTATCACTGACTGCAGTACTGGTATATCAGTGTGCATGTGTATAGCCAATAATGTATTTCTCGTTTTTGGAGAATGTTGTTTTATGTTTCATTCCAGCTATAGCCTCAGTCTGTGCTAGTATTCTATCTTCTGTTGTTGCTCTGACTACGGTCTGTCTTTCTGTGTTTATCTACAGAGAGTTTTGAGGTTTTTGGTCCCTCTGAGCCCATTATTGCTGTTGCTGGTGAAGACATTGTTCTACCCTGTTACCTCAAACCCAGCATCAGTGCTGAGGACATGCGTGTGGAGTGGTCCAGAGTTCCCTCTACAGGCTCAGTGGTGCATAATTACCAGGAGAGACAGATTAGAAATGAGAATCAGATCCCATCTTACAGAGGAAGGACAGCTCTGTTCCCAGAGGAGCTGAAGAGAGGAAACGCTTCACTCAGACTAACAGGAGTACGAGCCTCTGATGAGGGAAAATATCAGTGTTACATTGAGTCTGAGCTGTGGTATGATGGTGCTTCTTTTCAAGTGCAAATTAAAGGTCAGTCCTCTTTCTCCCAACATAAATATTCCCAAATACCTCTCAAATAACAAACCACTGAATGTCACTGAAACAGATGAGTGAAACCATGAACACAAAGGTGGCTAAAGGATAGCAAGTGGCAGTAAATGATAATGATGTAACGTCTGAGTTTGTGCTCCTGCAGGAACTGAGCCAGTGATCTCTACGGAGGTGCCACACAGAGCAGGGTGGGTCAGCCTGCTGTGTGAATCTAAAGGCTGGGCTACACAGCCTGACCTGCTTTGGTTGGACAGTGAGGGACACAGTCTCCCTGCTGCAGCTACAGAGACACACAGAGGCAGTGAGGATCTCTACACTGTGAGACGACAGGTCTTTATTCAGGACAGAGACACCAAAACAGTCGCCTGTAGGGTTCAGCTGCAGCAGCACAAACTGGAGAAGGACACAGCGTTTAACATCACAGGTGAGAAGCATGCTGTACCATCAGCTCCATAATTAATAACAATAAGAACAAACATTTTACCAACAACATGAAATAATCACTTACGGCGTGTTTACAGACTATAAATACATCTCCGCTCATAACTTACTTATATTTATACCCTGTGTGTTTCAGCTGAGATGTTCCCTGTTCGTCGTTGGAAGGCGTCTTTAGCTGTGTTTCTTCCTTTGGCTGCTGCTGTAGCTCTTGTTGGATGCGTTCTTTCAATCTTTCACTCCAAAAAACTACACAGAGATCGAGGTAACTTATTTACATAGCATTTACCAATCATAATCACAATCAATTAAACACACCCATTCTCACAAATGGCAGAATGGAGCACCTAACAGTGGTATTGGACCCACTGTGTTTGTCTTTTTTAAACTTTTAATTAAAAAGTGCTAATATTTTAGCACATTACATTGTACAAGTACATTGAGATGTTGTGTATATTTTTAGTTTGGAGCATGTGAAAGATAGTGAAAAGTTTGTTTATTTAGGAGCCACAGTAGAGAGTGAGGGGTGTTGTTAGTACAGGCTGCAAAAAGCACATGGGGCAAGATATAAGAGACTAAGGAAGAGACTAAGGAAGTTATAGGCAGACAGAGGACGTGGGAGAAGAAACAAGGTACACCTATTGAAGACACGAGTACATCTGGTCCACTGTATGGATATTAGATGAGGAGGATCACTGAGGATGAGGAAAGAAAGCTGAATGCTTTTCAATACCAGTTCCTGATACAGACACTGAGGATCAGATGGCAGTAAAACAAATGAGTCAGTGAAAGAGAAGAGATCAGTGATTTTAGCTGTGAGGTTGGGTGTAGGAGGTGGAGCTGGGACACACATTAAGGAGAGGGGGTGAGAGGGTGTGTGTGACAGCACTGGGGCAGATGCCTGAGGGGTGAAGGGGGAGAGGGAGGCCAAAGATGACCTGGTGAGGGACTGTCGAGAAAGAGAGGGATAAGGCAGGGTGGAAAACCTGGGGGACGGCCAAAGCAGCAGAGCAGAAGAGGTAGGGGTGGGCAGGCAACAGGAAAGGCTGGGCAGGCAACAGGGAGGGCTGGGCAGGCAACAGGAATGGCTGGGCAGGCAACAGGAAGGGCTGGGAAGGCAAAAGGAAGGACTGGGCAGGCAACAGGAAGGACTGGGAAGGCAAAAGGAAGGGCTGGGCAGGCAACAGGAAGGGCTGGGCACGCAACAGGAAGGGCTGGGAAGGCAACAGGAAGGGCTGGGAAGGCAAAAGGAAGGACTGGGCAGGCAACAGGAAGGGTTGGGCATGCAACAGGAAGGGTTGGGCATGCAACAGGAAGAACTGGGCAGACAACAGGAAGGGTTGGGCACGCAACAGGAAGGGCTGAGAGATAACAGGAAGGGCTGGACAGTTAATGTGACAGCCTTATGAGCCTACTGATGCTGAGAGAATTATGGTGAAGGTAAGGTTTAGTGTGAACTGACTGCACCCCTCTGTGGGAGAGAGGGAATCAGGGTGTGAGGGATGGGTGAAACAGTGTGACAGGAGAGTTATACACTGTGACAGATGTGTGAAGCTAATGTTTTGTGTGTGAGCTTATTGGTTATTCCTTACATTCATTTATCATTGGCAATATTTGTAATCTTATTTTTCACATAATAGTCTCTCATATATTCTGTTTCACTCCCTGAATGAACTAAATGACAACTGTAGTGGAGGAAATCAAGACCGCCCTGAGATCAGGAACAATTTGGGATAAACAGCTTCAGCCAGACCAATGCTCAACCCTGGTCTATGTGTTACTGACGGGGGAGGTCCTGGATGAATTTGACCTGAAGATGTACAAAACATCTGCAGCAGATCGCCAAAGACTGGTACGAGTAGTCAGGAACTGCAGGAAGGCCCAGTGAGTATTGATATGTAGTTCTTGCTTTTAATGTACAGTGTGTGGAAATGGCAGAGGAGGTCTGAGTCTGCGTCTCATGAAACTGCAGGGCAGGCCTGGTTATGTGTAATTGTGGCTAGCATGGCTACATTCCAGTGACTCAGTGAAAAAATCCTCAATGTCACCCTTCATTTTTTATAATTTTCAGAACACAACACGAATACAAGAATATTCCACATAAGATTACATGCAACCCTGAAAAAAACAAGCAAGCATATAGCTTACAAAGGCCAAAGATAGGCCTTTTGCAAAGTCCATGCCTGCATCCCAAGAACAAATACTGTCGGCCCAGTGCCATATACCTTGGCAGCAGAGCATTCCAGCAATAGCTCATCTAAACAAATCATAGATTTTTTTTTTGAGCTCATAGGCAAAAAAATGGAATTTTCTTGCCGGTTTGGACTAGTGTTAGTTAAAACCTTTTAACTTTGTCAATACACACAGATATGGTTGGTGGTTTGTTTTGAAGGAAACAAATGTGCTATCAAGACTAATAATTCATGAAACTTGTCATAAAATTGTCATTGAACACAATAAGTATGCACAAAAGTGCAAAAAAAAAAATAGAAAAGCAGTTTTTTTATGAAGAATCCAAGTCAGCTCGGGGGAAATTACAATGCAGAGTTCATCCCCAACATGACTCCCATCTCTAAAAAAAAAAACAGCGCTGATTACTTGAAGTTATCACACTCTAAAAGGGCTCTTACCGAAACATGGCATTTTCATATCCACTTTTCTTGTAGTTTCTAAACTACCTAAAAGGCAGAGAAAACCTTCATTTTTCTCCAATGTGTCCTATTTCAACGTTTGACGAATGTTTTCTGACACAGAAAATCCTGGTGTGTGTCCATTCTCCGCATACATCCGATTGAGCGAGGCGAGTTCCAGCTTTTGGAACTCTAAATGGACCAAAACGTCAAGTTCGACGTTCATCTTAAGACGTCAAATTTGTACGTCTTAAGACGACAGAAAATTACCTGTTAACCTGTGTGCACGTCCTAAGACGACAGAAACTGCCCTGTTAGCACGTCAATTTTGAACCTCTTAAGGCATTTACAATTGGGTGCTACCACTTAGTCAGTTCCTTAGGGGGAACCCCACATTCAACCGTTACAGGGGCTGTCAGAGCATGTGATCATAGCAGAGTTGGAGTAGAGCAAGGAGCAGAGCGCCATTAATTTAACCTGAGCGAGGAGTGCACTTGAATCATTGACATAGGCTATGTAAGGGCAGGTACTTGAACTTGAACAGATATCACTCTGATCAGATATCACCCACTCAAATTCACCCCATGCCCCTCATGATGTTGCATTGCCTAAGCAGCACCCTTGCCCAGATAGATAGATATAATGTGTGGCATATTTCTTGGCATTTGGTATTAAATGTTCAAATCCCCACTTTGACCACCTGCTGTGATTTTATTAATTAAAGCAGACTGTTATTGGACAAAGGTTCACCGTTCCCATGATTCCTTCATTTCCCATGTCCTAAATGCATAAGCGTGATAACCTAGTTCACCTCATATTTTCCTGTTTTCCTTCAGTAATTGTCTCTATAATTAGGTTATAACACATAGTGTGTTCTTTAGACAACACGTGCATTACATACACTTTTGAGTATTTTTATTGTAGTTCTATTCCTTGTTATTTCATTTAAAAAAGAGACCTTCCATAATTTGTGGATAATAATCCCTTTGCTGAACATTGATAACAACCACATTCATTTAGGCTGTCATCTTTACCTGTTGTGGTGAATAAATAGCGTGAGCTGTCCATATTATTGAAATAATTTTATTCAAAACACTACAGTTTTTTGGGTGATGAGCAGAAAAAAGGGTGAATTTGGAGCTTTTTTCTTTTTTCTTCCTCCTGCAAGCAGGGAACGGTAATGGAGCAAACAGAGGTAAGAAAGGGGGAAATGGAGCAGAGCACTCGCACAGCCATGTGGCCGGGGAGTGGAGTTTCTATTCACTCAACTCCGCTCACACGCTCTGGTGGATATGCAACGAAAGTTTGAGGATAATATTTAAATTAAAATCAATCTTTAATGAATGCAGAGGAGACCATTCATCATTAATTTCCAACCTCCATCTTTAAACCCTGAATCCATACAGATCTGTCTGCAAGGTGCAGGTATTAAGAATCCACTCTCCATGCTCTGCGCTTGGGGTCAGTATGTTTGGTGTCTGCATTTATCCCCGTTCCCCAGTTGAGATGCACAACGTTCTCCCTTTAATGAGTGATGAATGATGAGACTGAATAGTTTGGCATGCTTGGCTTGTCTTGTCAGCTAGAAGAACAAATGTTGGTATGTCTTAAGTAAATCCCTGACTAGTAGTGATGCGGGGGTCGACCCACCCGCGGGAGAGCCTTAATAAATAATTGCCACATAAATGGCCAGATACTGATGTTTCTATCAACTGCAAGCAGTTGAATCACAAGTCAGGAAATAAAGGATAAGCACAACACTCATTCACAATCCAAACACATAACAAATGCAAATATAGGCTACAGCAAGCCCGGAACTCCACACAGGGCAGTGGAATGAAATCCCAGGCCTTGGCTAGTAGGCTACAGCTACCTGCAATAATCCTCCCAGAACACCCCTCCTAATATTATAACATAACGCAAATAGACACGGACTGAAAATGGACACAATGACCATACATACAAAGAACATTGAAAAGCAAACAATAATGATTAAAACTTCTCGCAGTGCCACATACAGAGCCCTTAAAGTCCCAAGAGGTGATATTTTTTATTTTGTGCAAATAAGTTATAACCTTATGCGAAAAAGATAATAACATGTTCCCACAACATAATTATCTTGTGAGCACAAGATAAAAAATAAAACCTTTCGGGAACTTTAGGGGCTATGGAGACGGAGCCCTTACAGGCCCCAAAGGTGATATTTTTATCTTATTCTCACAAGTTATTATCTTGTGCAAAGAAGTTATAACTTTGTGTGAACAAGATACTTACGTTGCTCCCACAATATGAATAATTTGTACACACAAGATAGAAAACTATCACCTTTAGGGGCTCTGTAGAATACCAAGTTTCCATGTTCGTGGGTTACGTGCCAATCGCTGCCAGCCTGCTTCAGACAGATAGTCAGAAATAGTCAAATTTTGCGTATAAGACACGTGATATGTACATAGCCCAAATGTACCCACTAGCAAGAGCCCACATGACTACAATGTAGGCATACGTACAGCCCAACGCAGCCCCTACATCAAAAAACGGGTGGGTACGTGGCTCTTACGTAAAAAAGGGGTGGGTATGTTCACGCCAACTAATAGCGTGGAAGCCCCAATGGTCCAAACACCTGTCGTCTTAAGACATACAAATTTAAAACGGGAGTCGAATTTGACATTTTGGTCCATTTGGAATTCCATAGCAGCTCAGCAGGAGCTTGCTGTATTACAATGGAGCGTGTTTTTTTTAATTTACATATACAAAATACAAGCACTTAAGGCATATTTCAATATCAAAAGCTTACAATGGTGCTGACACAGTGTTAAAGATAAAAGCGAAGCAAACAAAAACAAGAATGAAAGAGTGAGGGTCCTACTCAAGTAGCAAATACGATTCTAATAAAAAAAAGCTTTTGGGCATTTCTATTCGTCATGTATTGGAGATATTTTTGGAGAGATCATTATTCCATCCATCAATATGGGGCTTAACTTAATAACATTAATTTTTACATCTATGAATAAAATTCTTACCCAACAAAACCAAATTATTTACTGCATGGAACATGTTACTGTCTTCTTTCCTTTTTACCTTAATAGAGTTCCTTACTGAATTTTATCAAAAATGATCTAACTGTGTATTTTACAAATTCCGATTTATTACCAAAACTGTCTATGGTCTCAGTACTTTCCATTTCAGAATTAATTTCTTTTATCTTTGCACAGTATTCCTCATTTTTTAACACATTGGAGTTAAATTTCCAGTAGCCTCCAGTAGTTTTGCTGTTTTAATAACAGAACTTAGTTTCATTTATAATATACATTCATCAGTTTATGGGCCTTTGAAATTGAAATGTCCGAGATAAATTCCATGAGTGGATCAGCAGCAAGCCAGTCGTCAAGTCTTGATTTGCAGATACCATTATTAATTTTGCCTTTTCCTTGGATTTAAACGTCTCCATACATCTATTTGGGAATTTTTACAAATGAATTCTCCAATTGTGTGACTATAGCATTAACTGTCAAATTTAGAAGGCGGCCTATCTTCCCATTCTTCAGGTTTCATTTTCCAGTCACCTCCCAATAAAAAAAGGTCTGTAGGGTAAAGCAATTTGAGCTCTGACAGACCATTAGTGATATCCTCATACATGAGTTTGTTTTGGACATTCGTTCTATAACCATATACATGAACTAATATAAAAAATGACATTCAACTTTTTAAACCAATGACCCTCCCCATCTGTCTTGTGTGTTATGATATCACCGGGAAACCTGTGTAGAGAAATTGCAACACCAGCAGATCTGTTGGTTCTGTGACTAAACAATATTCGATCCCCCCATTGGTTAGTCCAAAAGTATTCACCCACATCGGAAGAATTTGTGTTTTGGAATAAGAACTGAGATTTTCACCCTTTACAAAATAAGAATAAAGCCTTTCTTTTAACCAAATCTTCTAAGACCCCTCACATTTAACGAAGCAAATGAAATTGTGAAGTCGAACATTAGTGTTATAAGTTGGAATCAGAACAATCGTGGGAACAATAGGTCCACGACAGTAGGCTAGTTTCTCAGCCCCACGAGCCTGTTCGACCTGCGGCCACAGATTTTTCCTTGCCTCCCTATCCTCCTGCGGTAACATCTCAGCGAAACGGATGCCTCTTGCCCTGCACAACGGAGAATCCTTGCTTCGCCGCCATATCTCCTCCTTCACCAAAGTCCGGACAAACAAGGCGACTGCATGTCTATTCTTTTTGTCCTCCTTTCAACCGATCTTATGCACAATGTCGCTGGCTTCTTCAAGCTGGCGTGCTTCCATGTCAGTCACAGTCTTGCTAATGAGTTGTATGATGTCTTCTCTGATGTTTTCGTCATTTTTCTCCGTCAAACCTTTAAGTTTCAACCACCGTAGCATTTTGTATCTGTCCTGTTCACTGATGCTCCTTATTTTCTTTGCTCAGGTGCTCGTTTTGTTTTTCCACCTCAATGATTTTTTTCTTGCAGTCCTTCATTTCTTCAGCATTAAAGTGCACCGCTTTGGTCAAGCTGGTGATCTTTCAGCTACTTTGTTTAACTTGTTCCTTGGGTTGCATAAATTGTTCGTCAAATTTCTTTTCCATGCTTTGATGGCTTCCAGTATGGTCAGATTTGAGACCTCCGTCTCATTTGTTACAGCTTTACTTTTCTTGCTGGCTGGAATCTTGCTCGGAGTTGTGGGAGCGGAATCTTCTTTTCTTTTGTTACCCATGCTGACTTTTAGGCAGTAGTCATGGTCCTCAGTCCACACGACATCATTTACCTCCTTTGTGCTTATTGCTGCCTGTGTCTTCGTGTTATTTCCATCTGTTAGTTTCAATTCCATCTGTGGTTTTCCAATTTGAGTGTCGGAAGTATTCTGTAGTCAAGTGCTGAAGCAAAGTTTGGGACAGGTTAGCAGCAGCTTCTGACACGAGCTTCTGCTCAACACGGCATCTTGCCCGGCTAAGGAAAAGCTTGTGCCGTAACGAAGTTTGCCCCCTGGTCTTGTATTTCAAGCGGAGATTTCATGGATTACAATCATATTATACCCATAATTATGCAATGAATTTGGATAGACTGTACAGACCGGAAGGCGATGCACTGTAAGTACACTCAGTGAGCACATTTCAAAAAATTATTTTGGGACATTTAGACGGATTGTAACACGTTATCTTGATACCGGTAAGGGTGGGCTACGTATAGGAAGAAGAGTATTCAAGATATATTGACAGCAAATTATATTTAAAAAATAAATTCATGATGTGGTCTAGGGTGTAATAAAGACTGGGGGGCGATGTAGGTTTTGTTCATTTTATTGCTGCGGGATAAAAAAAAAAAAAAAGCGAATTCGGTGTTGTTAGCTGTAGCTGAGTGTCGTGCAGTCTGTGAGTGCGGACGTTTGACCAGACATTCAAGTTTACTTTTATACGGTACCAGTTGTTCCGACCCAGATTCTCATGGCACCGGCGCCATGGCCACTAGGGGCATGAGCTGAAAAGGTTTTTAAAAACCAAAACCAACTTCAGATAAATCCCCGACTTAACCCATCCCTTTAGTATGGCCTCTTTGACTGCAGGGTGTGTTCCAGTTCAGATCAAAGATTTGCAACGCAGTGAAATGGCAGAGAATTCTAAACTGTTGCAAAATGGCTGAGGGCAACGGACAGTGTCTCAAAAGATTTAATTCGTCAACTCACACACCTGAGCTTTAGAACACAACCTGACTCATAGGCGTAAAAGGGTCTGACTCAACAGGAATATGAATTCCTACATATGATGAAACTGAAATGGAAAAAGTTGCCAGTTTCATGTCGTCTCCTCATCTCTGATCTGAACTGGGCGAAGACACAAAAAAGGAAGTCTGAGACAGAACAACTTTGCTTTCACTCATGAAAAGAAATACCTTCATCATCAAAATGATCTGCTCGTGTGTGAACTCATTGAGAAAAGATTATGACTCTCCACCTTTTAGGACAAGTTAAATTCTGTGATAACTTAAATGAGAAAAACATTTGAGAATGATCTGACACCAGTATTTGTGGGATTTGCACCTGTGAAATACATTAAAATAAAACTGGGGAAATTAAAATATGGTTTATGTGAGTATAGGATCAGTGATGACAAGAAAAAAGTATTTATCTTACTATATACTTCTATTACAACAAGTCTCTTTGCATCCACAATATTAAGATAATAAAAAATGATTGAAATGGAGAGTTATTTAAATATCACCCTCTGAGCAATAAATATCACTAAGCACTATAACTAGTATATTACAAATATTCAATATGTTTTCTTTCATGGTATGATTATAACATATTGGCTCCTCTTTGCAGACTAGATAGCTGTGGTCTTACAGAGAAGTCCTGTGGAATTGTGGCCTCAGCTCTCCAGTTATCAAACTCACCCCTGAGAGAGCTGGACCTCAGCTACAATAACGTGGGAGATTCAGGAGTGAAGCTGCTCTGTGCTGGACTGAAGGGTCCAAACTGTAAACTACAGAGACTGGATCTCAGCTACAATAACCTGGGAGATTCAGGAGTGGAGCTGCTCTGTGGTGGACTGAAGAGTCCCAACTGTAAACTACAGAGACTGGATCTCAGCTACAATAACCTGGGAGATTCAGGAGTGAAGCTGCTCTGTGCTGGACTGAAGAGTCCCAACTGTAAATTACAGACACTGGGGTGAGTAGTGCTGTGTGCTTTTATGTGACTTTTAGAGCAGAATTATTGATTGTGGAGCTATAAAATGGAATATTAAGCTCCTTCTTTCTCTGTTTACTCCTCTCTCCCTCAGCCTTGTTTTGTTTCCCACATTAGACCAATTAGTTCCTGTCAGTCACATCACTTCTTATTCCCACCAATCATTTCACAGCTGATAAGTGATGTTTACCTTGAAAGCTGCATAAGCTGGTAATACACAGTTAGGTATTTGCTGTAGTAAAACAGTTATGTGGCTCTCAGGCACAGCTCGGGTAAGCGTCATGCTGTCAATGGGGTTTCTGTGTCTAAATGATGCCCAGTTAGCATGTAAGTTAGCCAGCTACTTATCAGTAGCTGCACTTGTGCACACAGTCCATGAGCACCAAGTGCTGTTCACAGTCACAGTATAGCACAACCTCTCATGTGTTATTGCTTAAATATCTGTGCCCAGAGGATGACAAGTGAAAGATTTAAAAACACATATTTCCTCCGCCTTCTTTCATTTCCACATTGGCCTAATCCCTCCCTCCTTGGTCCTATATCACAACAAAGCAAACAGGATAACAGGTTCCTGTGGAGTCTGCACATTGTCAGGTCACAGATGCTGCCTAAATGCTGAATGTCCATTCAGAATATTCATTCCTTCTGTCCAATCACACCGCTTAATACTGCCACCAATCATTTTACAGCTGATAAGTGGCATTAGCTTGATTTCCATTACTGTGGTAAAATTTAAGGTCACTGATTACCTACCTTATACTGTCATGAACCAGCACTGGTATTAGTTTACCTTGTCATGCCACCTCTTGTGTTTCAAGGCATCTCTATGTTATTCCCTGCTGCTAATGAGATCATTCTTCTTGGGAATGGTGTTAGATGTTTTACTAAATAAGTGGCTGATATTGAGAGTGTGAGAGAGAAAAGCAGACTAAAGCCACCACTCTACTGCCACTGTGCATCACCACAGATAAGGGGGTACAGTGGAGCTGGTCACTGTCATCAGCCTCACACTGCTGCTCTGATAGTCTCAGTACAGCACAACCTCTCATGTGTTATTATTACTTTAAGTATCTTCACACGGAGTATGACAACTGAAAGATTTAAAAACACATATTTCCAATGTGGTCCTAGGTGGATAATGTGTGTGTTCCCTCACAAGATAAGCTGGTATACACAGACGGTCCCAGAGTTACGATGGTCTGATACAACCATTCTGTTCTTCACTTTCAGTACAGTATTCAACAAATTACATGAGACATTCAACAGTTTATTATAAATAGGTTTTGTGTTACTGATATTGCCCAACAGTAGGCTAATGTAATTGTTCTTAGTAGGTGTAAGGTAGGCTGGGCTAGGATATGATGTTCGGTAGGTAAGGTGTATTCAATGCATTTTCAACTTACAATATTTTCCATTTACAATGGGTTTATGGGAATGTAACCCCAACGTAAGTCAGGGACCATCTGTATATATATGCCAATGAGCCAAAACATTATAACCACTCACAGATGAATAATGTTGATTATTTCATAACAACAGCTCATGTCATGGTCTGGGATATATATGAAAGGAGAAGTGACCAGGGCTGCGTTCCAATCCGAAAAAATGCTTGCTTCTTCGTGCTCACTTCCCTTCAATCAAGGGGGGAATCTCCTAAAAGTCCCGTATGTAAGATGGCTGCCACCGTGAGGGCGATTCCAATCCAGATTTGTTGAGGGAAGGGCGAATTTTCATTTGCTCAAGCCCTCGATTTCACTCCCTCCAACGGAGCCAACAAAAATCAGCCCTCCAAGCGTTGATATTGCCCAGAATGCATGACGATGCTTGCTTGCTTGCCCACGTGTTAAACTTTATTTGAATATTATGCTCTTGCTACCAAAGAATAAGCAAATTTAAAAACGTTTACCAAGTTCAAAGACCTCTGTTGCCGATTGATTATACAATCCATTTGCTAAAATGCTATGTTGTTGGTGGTCGTTATTTAATTCTTATCGATTCAAAGGAAATGCCCAACACTCATTAGCCGCTCATCAAGTTAATTGGTAGTCCAAAAAAATATACATTTTGGCCATGAAGTTTTAATCATAAGATCTCATAAGCTGGTGGAGGCATAGCTGCCGTAGCCATGCATTTTGTTAAGAATAACCTACATTTTCTGAATCTTTAAATGTAACAGTAAGCTACCTTTAGCTTCAATCATCCACACAGCATGAAATAGAATCTTCTGTTGAGCACGAATTGTTTTTAAATCGCCATTTAAACATACCGGTATAATTGCCTATATATATCGCATTATAATTTTGGGTTAATTCTTCTAATATTAATATTGATTTTTATTTTTTGTTCATCATTTTACCTGTCTCTACACATATGTACTTTCAAACCCTGTTACACCTCACACTTATTTATCATTACTTGGTTACTGTTGCAGTTAGTTACTAATCTGTTTTACCATATTTTATCGTTACCGATTTTATTAATTATCTTGACTTGTCTATGCAAATCACTTCGGGATTCACCCTGCTCAAAAATTGCTACAGAAATCATCATAGTAACTATTGTTATGATTGTGATAATTATTTAATATGATTATTAAATTGTGCATACAAATAAGTGGCTTCACATCGGAATAGCTTGGCAACTTTGTTGAAAATAACATCACATCTATTAATAGTAAATAAAAACATTGACTTAAAATGATTGTATGCTCATGGAAAATAAGGATTTTGGCATGGGGAATATGCTAGATATGTAGGCATATCTAGCTTACATGCATCTTCACTGTCTAACTATATTGCTGGTTAAGTTACATAACATTGCCTAGAGAGAACTCTCTCCGTCTTTACATTGGTTATGCGGTGGAGAGTTTAACTGGAACAGGTCCTGCAGCCTGCAAGTAACACATCGCGGCAATCCAGTCTTTGCGAAGAAACACAAAGTGGGGAAGAACCGTGAGGGTCATTCCAAGTCAAACAGTCACAACACCTCCCCTCCATTGCTCCCCCTCGCTCGGGAAGGGCTCCCTCGCCTGATACGTCACTGGAGGGCTCACTCGATTGGAGGGAAGAAGTGAATGGAGGATTTTATTTCAGATTGGAACGCAGCCCAGGTACACCCCTTCATGGCAGTGGATTTCCCGATGGCAGTGGCCTCTTTCAGCACGATAATGCGCCCTGCCACTAGGGCTGTGACGATAACCGCATTAATGCCATACCATTGTATCAGGTGGTGTACTGCGGTGTTGAGCCCGTCACTGCCATTATCATCATAACAGCTTTTTTTCCCCTTATATGAGAGTGATGCCATCCTCATGAAGCTTTTGGCTTGGTCTCTGGCCTTGTCTACAGATAACCAGATATTATTATATATAACTCGTTTTTTTCTATCACTTTTGAAAAGGATCACGTCCACAGTGCAAGCATTTTTTTCTCTCTCTACAAGAGGCCAAGAAAACGATTCTAAAACACCCAGGGGGGTATTTCAGAAAGGTGGTTTAAAAAACCCTGAACTTAAACCTTAACGCTAGGTTGAACAAACCTGAGGGAACATATCCTAAGTTTTCAGTTCCAGAACAGCTGATTAGAATTAGTTCAAATGTCTCTGACTAAACTGAACCTGATTGAAGTGCGTTCACAGTGAAAGTAAGAAATCATCATCGATGGAGCGCAGATAACAGGATGCACCATGGCAACGAGTCAAAAAATCCCAGAGCTTCGTACACGTATTCTGTTACTCCACATTTTCACTCAAGAAATATTAATGTCTTATGTGGACTACAACAGCCTCTCTTTTGTTATTATTGCATAAAAATCTGTACGACAACTGAAAGATTTACATATGCCAACATTTACATAAGCCAAAACATATGAGCACTCACAGATGAAGCGAATAACGTTGATTTTCACTTAAAAACCGCACACGTCATGGTCTGGGATATATTAGACATGAAGCGACCAGTCAGTGAGCGCCGTTCACCTGGGGAAGTGATGGCACTAGGATGCACTGTTAGATATATACATATATGAGACATAAAGGGAGCAGCTGGTTCTCGTAGTCAATGTGTATTTTCCCATTCACTCATTTTTTATTGGATAAAAAATGATTGGTATTTATCAACATACGCACAGAATAAGAACAAATGCTTTGTTTACGCATGTTTGATAAATCCGGCGGAATTTGTAAGTTCGTATCTGTTAACGCGTAACTTTACATACAGTTTTACGAAACTATTGATAAATGAGGCCCAGTGTGAATATAGGAGCATTTTCTTCATGACATGCATAGCTATAATGGCAAATTTTCTCTCTAATCATGAAAAGTATGAACAGTTGAACAATTATGAACAATTGCTAAGATTCTGGGGTTGCAGTTGTGGTTGCAATAAAAACCAGCATACACAGTGGGCCCCCAATACTGACGTTGAGGACCGCTGCTCTAGGCAATGTTCTACTGGGAAACCCTGGATCCTGGCATTCATGTGGATTTGACAAGCAATGGTACTCCCCGATGGCAGTGGCCTCTTTCTGCAGGATAAAGCGCCCAGCCACACTGCACACATTGTTCAGGAATGGTTTGAGGAAAATGAAGAAGAGTTCAAAGTGTTTCCCTGGCCTCCAAATTCCCCAGATCTCAATCCGATCGAGCATCTGTGGGATGTGCTGGAACAAATTTGATCTGTATATTTATAGTGTATATTTATAGTGTTTATGTTCTCTCTGCAGGCTGGGTTGGTGTATATGTGAAGTCTGTGTTTTCCTTCCACAGGCTGGGTTGGTGTAATCTCTCAGAGGGCTGCTGTGATGATCTGGCCTCAGTCCTGCATTCTCTCCACTCAGAGCTGATAGATCTGGAGCTCAAAGACAATGAGCTGCAGGATTCAGGAGTGAGAGCGCTCTCTGCTGGACTGGAGGACCCACACTGTAAACTGCAGAGACTGGGGTGAGTCTCATATATCTGATATCAGTTGGCACAACCCTTGCAATGTGGGTAAAATCTAATTATTAGAAATAATACCGTACCATTTTCAGCTTATATATAATAAATAAACCACAATGTCAAATAAAATATGACAGGATGATGTGATGTAGTCCTGAGTCAAAGCCTGAAGTGGTTTATTTTACAGTTACACAGTGTCTATGATCTAATGTTAAATGAGCTGGGATGAACATCACTGTGTCTGTCATATTTAATGCTGCTGTGTAGCTAGCACACAGACAGACATTTTACATTGACAACCATGTTGAAAATAAGTGTTTTTTTATTTGTCCTGTGTCTGGGTGCAGATATTTAAGCAATGACAAACTCAAGTCAGTAACAAAGTAAAGTCTGTATCACACTCAGGTCTGCTCTGCTGTGATTGTTGCTCATTGGTTGAGCCGCTCTGCAGCACAGCCTTGATGAAATCAGACTGCTTCCTGTGGCACTGCATGGCTAATGACCTGTGAAAACGATGTATATTGTAGGGACAGAAATACAACAGAATAAAGTAAATAAAACCCAAACAAAAGAACTCAAGTTCTACATAAGAAGAGACACAAAATGGGAACCAATGGATACTGTTTGTTTATGACATATAAAAACCGTTTCACTGTGCTGATGAAATAAAAACATGTGCACCCTCCAGCCAATCAGCAATGGCTATTTCACCAAGACTTAGTATAAAAGATGTACAACAAACTGCTATATGTTTAATAATTATAATTACTAATTTCATAGCCTTGTTGCCATTTTTTCTTAATGGCTCGTTTGTCCAGTGCTGATCTCCTTCTCTCTGCAGGCTGACAGGCTGTCAGGTCACAGAGAGAGGCTGTGATTCTCTGGCTTCAGCTCTTCGTTCCAACCCCTCACACCTGAGAGAGCTGGATCTGAGCTACAATCACCCAGGAGACTCAGGAGTGAGCGCGCTCTCTGCTGCTAAACTGGACACACTTACACTGCTGTAAGTACAGAGAGTTTCCACACTGCACCTCATAGACACACTACTGTAGGTACAGAGAGTTTCCACACTGCACCTCATAGACACACTGCTGTAAGTACAGAGAGTTTCCACACTGCACCTCATAGACACACTGCTGTAAGTACAGAGTTTCCACACTGCACCTCATAGACACACTGCTGTAAGTACAGAGAGTTTCCACACTGCACCTCATAGACACACTGCTGTAAGTACAGAGTTTCCACACTGCACCTCATAGACACACTGCTGTAAGTACAGAGAGTTTCCACACTGCACCTCATAGACACACTGCTGTAAGTACAGAGAGTTTCCACACTGCACCTCATAGACACACTGCTGTAAGTACAGAGAGTGTCCACACTGCGCCTCATAGACACACTGCTATAAGTACAGAGAGTTTCCACACTGCACCTCATAGACACACTGCTGTAAGTACAGAGAGTTTCCACACTGCACTTCATAGACACACTGCTGTAAGTACAGAGAGTTTCCACACTGCACTCATAGACACGCTGCTGTAAGTACAGAGAGTTTCCACACTGCACCTCATAGACACACTGCTGTAAGTACAGAGAGTTTCCACACTGCACCTCATAGACACACTGCTGTAAGTACAGAGAGTTTCCACACTGCACCTCATAGACACACTGCTGTAAGTACAGAGAGTTTCCACACTGCACCTCAGAGACACACTGCTGTAAGTACGGAGAGTTTCCACACTGCACTTCATAGACGCATTGCTGTAAGTACAGAGAGTTTCCACACTGCACCTCATAGACACACTGCTGTAAGTACAGAGAGTTTCCACACTGCACTCATAGACACGCTGCTGTAAGTACAGAGATTTTCCACACTGCACCTCATAGAGACACTGCTGTAAGTACAGAGAGCCTCCACACTGCACCTCATAGACACACTGCTGTAAGTACGGAGAGTTTCCACACTGCACCTCATAGACACACTGCTGTAAGTACAGAGAGTTTCCACACTGCACCTCATAGACACACTGCTGTTAGTACAGAGAGTTTCCACACTGCACCTCATAGACACACTGCTGTAAGTACAGAGAGTTTCCACTCTGCACCTCATAGACACACTGCTGTAAGTACAGAGAGTTTCCGCTCTGCACCTCATAGACACACTGCTGTAAGTATAGAGAGTTTCCACACTATGTGTCACTCAGTCACTGTCTGTTCTGCTGTTCCTACAGTGTGGACCATGGAGGAGAGAGCAGGAACAAACCAGGACCCAGGAAATGTGAGTCTGTCAGCACTGAACACTCCCTCATTTCTTCTCCTCCCTCACCCCCTCCTTCGTTCAGAACTCTCTTTTTCAACCCCTCCCTCTTTTACTCTTTCACACACTCTTTCATAGTGACTTTCTCTCACACACTGCATTACACACATAATGAGATGAATATTAATAATGATAATTAATCTGATTCATGCCTCTGATCTGTAGATGGCTGTCAGCTCACACTGGATCCAAACACAGTGAGCCAAGAGCTGTATCTGTCTGAGGGGGACAGGAAGGTGACATGTGGATTAGAGGAGCTGCCATATCCTGATCATCCAGAGAGATTTGATGGCTGGTTACAGGTCATGTGCAGAGAGAGTCTGTCTGAGCGCTGTTACTGGGAGGCTGAGTGGAGTGTGCCTGAGTGGGGACGGGTTCATATATCAGTGACATATAAAGACATCAACAGGAAAGGAGAGGGTGATGACTGCAGATTTGGATGGAATAAAAACTCCTGGAGTCTCAACTGCTCTAAACACAGATACTCTGTCAGGCACAACAAGAAGGAAATATTCATACCTGCCCCTCCCTCCCCCTACCACAGAGTAGGAGTGTGTGTGTACAGAGTAGGAGTGTGTGTATACAGAGTTGGAGTGTGTGTGGACCGCCCAGCCAGCACTCTGTCCTTCTACAGCGTCTCTGACTCTGACACACTGACCCTCCTGTACAGATTCCACACCAGCTTCAATGAACACAAACCTCTCTGTGCAGGGTTTAGAGTGTATGGAGATAACACCTCAGTGTCCCTGTGCCAACTGGAGTAGAGTCTTATACACACACACACACAGTCACTTAGTCAACCATATACACACACCCACTCTACCTCATACACACCACAGAGTACCACAAACACACACACAGACACACACACATGCTCTGCCTAACACACTTATGATCAACCATAACCTAAACCTGGGGTCTCACCCATCCATATATGAAACACGCACATGTGTAAACACACACACACAAACACACAGTCACTTAGTCAAAAACATATACGTCATATACACACACCCACACACAAAACACACACGTTTAGGGACAAGTCTTGATTTGGGAACATTGGTTGCCATGTGAATGAGGTCCTGTAGTCATTTTTTATGTTTTTTTTGTTTTGTGAAAATGGATAAACAAGAAATGATTTTTTTACTGAAATAAAACCAGGAATCATTTTGTTTTAAACTATTTTAAATAGAAAGCTAATAACCATTTATATTTTATAGCTGTTCATGAACTGGCAGAAGCTCTAAGGGTTGAATTATGGTCGTCTGTGGGGCTGAGGTCTGTGATAAGTAAACTTTGTCAGTGCTTTTAACTGATTCCATTTTAACGCAGTTTGTGATAGCTGAGCAAGAATAGTTTGTGAGTACACGGCTCATTGGTAAGCTTGATAATCACTTGGTAAGTCAATTGTAAATGATGATGAATGTATTCAAAACTTGCTAATTATACCTTGGAACTTGAGTTTTATTCCATTCTTGGTAAACTTGTTTAAATTAGATCACTAAACTGATGCTTGGCCATGGAGTCAGACGTGGGCCTTTTATTTCTGCTTATTGTACTCTAATTTAGTTTTTTTTTTTTTTTTTTTACCAGTGTTTGCTTTCTGTTTGATTTATTGTATTGACACCCATCCTGGGTCATTTTTTCTGCAGATTCTTGTTCCTTACAACAACAACAACAACATCAAAAATTCAAAGATAAAGATGTACTTTTTAACTGCACGTTTCTTAACTTTGTTATAAATTGTTTCATATTTACTAATTGTATTTTCTAAACTATGCTATGAAATGTTTAAATGTACACTAAATGAATTATGCCACATGCCTTTTGTCTGTGTAATCTGTCAGATAACTCACACCAGCTTTGCATGTTTGTGCAAGGTGTCTTGCTGTTTCCATGCTCTTGTGTTTCTTGGCAGTGTGAATTCCACAAAGACATTCAGGGTGATTGAACAGGGATCTTAGACAATATAAGGCAGATGAGTGCTTCTGGGAATTGAAGTCTATGACTGCATTCTAAAGTAATGACAAATGACCCCCAGCCCATAGTGCACACAGCACAAAACACAAATATTACAGTGCAGAGAGCAGTATTCAAACTGAGATAAACGCACGCTACCTCACAATACCACCACCATACCAGAACCAATAACACTATTTACACGCCCAAGATGAATGCACCGCTGCTCTCCAAGAATACCCCGAAACAGTCTGCATGAGAGTGATTTCCTTCTGTCTCTACTTAATGAGGTGACAGAAAGTAGTCACTCTGCGGGCTTTTTCAGGGTGTTGTCAGGGAGCTGACAGACCATCACTGGGGACTGTTTATTCTGCATGTCATCTGTCAAGAACATCCACCTGTTTCCCCAACCACACCTTTTTAAGGACCAGACTTCCTGGACTATGCAAATTCAGTATGATGACTACTATGGGATTTAATTCACCAAATGTTCAAAATGCTCCTCTGTTTGTTTTTGTTGCTTGTCTAACCCACCAAGTTAGTGTCCAAGAGGGAGTACCCACAAACGCCTGGTAAAGGAAGGCACATGACTGCTGTGCTGCAGGAAACACACCACAGAGGAAGAGCTGCACACTGGACCCACTTTGACATGTGTGGCTTCCAATGAACACCTCTTAGTCTGAAATCATAAATATGGCCTAGATGTTTTCCATAAGTAGGCAACATGAAACATATGCATCCAGTAAGCATGAAGTAATGATTAGAATAACCTATGATACGTAGAGGTCGTAGGATTTCCATACCCATCTATGCAGTTATATTTGCACCTTTTCTTTGTTCAACCTAAAAACCTTCATCAAATTTTAGCCTGCTGTTTTTGTTCCCGAGTCATAGCTGAGCTTTTCCTGCATACAGTGATGCACTGCTAAAGTTTCAATCTTCATTTGCTGAGAGGGATATTCCAAGGTAAAGCTATTTAATAGCTGAATTACATTTATATTAAACAAATTATATCAAACTGTATGGCCTGACATCTGGCTCTCAGGTTCAGAGGATTCGTTGGATTGTATTTTTCATTTCCTCATTCTTTGTACAATTCAGACACAGTATAAATCATACCCTTTGTGGCTATCTCAAAGTCATTGAGCTGATCTTGGAGGCCTGCCACATAGTCTCTAAGAGATCGCGCTTGGTTCAAAGCATCGTACAGGTCAATTAGCATCCTCAGTTAAACCCTGAAGCATCTGCTGGATACTGGCATAGTTCTAAGAGAGGGCTTTGTTTGTGTTTGAGTGTGCTGATCATCTTGTGTCAGAGAGCATTTTAAGATCTCTAATTCGGCTGTTTTAGTGATGATATTTTAGTCCCAGACACATAAAAATTAGCCAAGATGTTGCTGTCTGATTGCAATCGATAGGATAACAATATTTGAGCTCAAAATGTTGCTCACCTTTTTGGCTTTTAAGTGCAATATCTCTGAAAGTCCCCAAAAAAATCAGTGTTACCATTAAAAACATGCTGTTCCTCAATAACCAAAGCAGTAACTGCTCTTTGCTCAACAAGCAGCAATGCCACACTTCCTGTGACTGAAAGGTTTTTTTGAGTTGCACTACATCGGATTCAGCAACTGAAGTCTTTTATTCACTGAAAGTTTATCTTATTCAAAAGAACACCGTCCCCTGAATTTTCCCCTTTCAGAAAGACAATGGACTCTCGACAAGGTCAAACTTCAGCTCATTTCTGCAATTCACACCTCTTCACGCAGCACCTTTGTTCGATTTAGTGCAACAAGAATTGACACTAACTCGATATCGCACAATGGAGCACAGTCCCACAGTTCACACCTATGAATGGAGACAACTGTTCCTTAAGTTTATGTCAGTCAACAAATTTCAATCTCCAAATGAGTCAACGCGGCATACCTGGGGTGCTGCACACAAGGAGGATTCTCCTGTGTTCTCCATTTTGATAGGCTGCTGACTGACCTGTGACAGCATTCTGTGTGCCACTGCTAAACTAGCCAAACAACCTGTTTTATGCAGGGATTTGCTCCAGCCACACGCTACACCACCTGATGTTGATGGTAATTTGCCTCCTTGGTCCAGGAGGTGAGCTAGCGAGCAAAAACAGGTGGAGTGGTGCTTGGCCAGAGTGAATGTCTGCATTCACTGCAGTCCTCAGTGTCAACACTCTCAGTCACATTTCCAGTATAGGGGGTTCATTTGGGCCTCCCTGCTGGTTGAGCATGGAATGGGAAAAGATGCACCGAGGTAAAGCCAGACTGCTGGAGAACGCAGGCATTGATCCTGTTACCTCTTACATACTAAGCGAGCGCTCTACCAGGTGAGGGTTCCAGGATGGGAAAGCACCATTTCAGAATAAGCAAAGCTTGGCACACTTACCCTACATTCACACATAAGAGGAATTTCCACATCACAGCCAGTTATTCCTATTCGTGTCAATAAGAATTTTCCATTAACACTGCGCTCACCTGCCACTGTGTTGTGTTGGACGGAAAAAACAAACAGAACCCTGCTCTATTTTTTCAGTTGATGGGAGCGGGAAAACAATCAGATATCTGTTAATTTTATTGAAAAAACAGCTGAGTAATTCATTCTTGCGGTACAAGGATACCCTGAGCTGTATGATGTAAAATAAAAGGTACACTGAAACACTGACAAGAGCATACAGGTTAAACATATCAAGGCGGTTTTGGAATTTCAGGTCGTCATAGTGCTTAGGAATGGGATCATTTCCACAGAATATCGTCTCTGTATGTCTGTGTGATTGTCAGTGGCAAAGTTTTATAGGGTAATAATCCCCAACATTTTGATAAAATAGCCTACCCCATATGTGGACATGGACGCGTAGTCCATTGCGATTTTGGTATCTCTTTAGAATATACCTAATCTATTTATCCTTTATTGTCTACTCCCATTGAACACTTGTATTTATCATTTCATGAATTATGTATTATTATAAGTCTTGTAATATATTTACATAAATGCATTTACATTCATATCTTAATTTGTATAAATATAATCAGAAGGAGCAGGAGAACTCCCATCTGCAGAAACAGCTGGGGGAGAAGAAGCAGGAGAACTCCCAACTGCAGAACCAGCTGGAAGACAAGGAGAAGGAGAACTCCCAACTGCAGCAACAGTTGCAGGAAAAGGAGCAGAAGTTCTCTGATCTACACACCAGATACAGCAGCATGAGAGCCAGTTATCTGCCTACAGAGATGTGCTCCTCTTTTTCCCCTGAGAAGACAGGTGAACACCCTCACACACAGAGAAGAGTATATTTATAATGCTTTCATTATCACTGCACCCCAGTTACCTTTAAACTTTCTATTGACTGTCATCTGTCAGTCAAGTATGAATCAGGTCAGAGGGTCAGTGATGAAAATCTACAATGATTAGAGAGCTGGGCATGTATTGCTTTATGATATAATGATTTCAGATTAATGATTTTTGTTTCATTGTTCTCTGCAGTCAGAGGTCTTTTTGCAGAATGGTCACGTAAGTTCCGTTGTTTCACATACATTATTGTAATAATTTAGCCAGCATGACTGACCCTGTGTGATATTGTGTTAGGCAGCATGACTGACCCTGTGTGATATTGTGTTAGGCAGCATGACTGACCCTCTGTGATATTGTGTTAGGCAGCATGACTGACCCTGTGTGATATTGTGTTAGGCAGCACGACTAACCCTGTGTGATATTGTGTTTGGCAGCATGACTGACCCTGTGTGATATTGTGTTAGGCATCATGACTGACCCTGTGTGATATTGTGTTAGCCGGCATGACTGACCCTGTGTGATATTGTGTGAGGCAGCATGACTGACCCTGTGTGATATTGTGTTAGGCAGCATGACTGACCCTGTGTGATATTGTGTTAGGCAGCATGACTGACCCTGTGTGACATTGTGTTAGGCAGCACGACTGACCCTGTGTGATATTGTGTTAGGCAGCATGACTGACCCTGTGTAATATTGTGTTAGGCATCATGACTGACCCTGTGTGATATTGTGTTAGGCAGCATGACTGACCCTGTGTGATATTGTGTTAGGCAGCATGACTGACCCTGTGTGATATTGTGTTAGGCATCATGACTGACCCTGTGTGATATTGTCTTAGGCAGCATGACTGACCCTGTGTGATATTGTGTTAGGCAGCATGACTGACCCTGTGTGATATTGTGTAAAGCAGCATGACTGACCCTGTGTGATATTGTGTTAGGCATCATGACTGACCCTGTGTGATATTGTCTTAGGCAGCATGACTGACCCTGTGTCCCAGACACATACAAATTAGCCAAGATGTTGCTCACTGATGGCAAAGGATAGGAAAAAAAACATTTGAGCTCCTGATCTTGTGTAGAAGTGACAATATCCCACTATCATGTATAACTATGGATACACTTGAAACAAGCCCTTATTTGTTTCCCTTCGGTTGGGGTTATATCATATGTAAGTCCCAAACACATGAAAATTGGCCAAGATGTTGCTCTCTGTCTGCAGTGGATAGGATAACAATATTTCAGCTCTCAATGGTGCTCACCGTTTAGGCTTTTAAGTGCAATGTCTCTGAAAGTCTTAAGACAGTATTAAGAGGAACTCCTGCCTGGTCCACAAAAACATCAGGGTTACCACTAAAAGCGTGCTGTGCCTCAATAACCAAAGCAGTAACTGCTCATTGCTCCACAGGCACCAATGCCACCCTTCCTGTGACTGGAAGGTTTGTCTGAGTTGCGCGACATCAGATGCAGCAACTGAACTCTTTCACTGACTGAAAGTTTTCCTTATTCAAAAGAACACCACCCCCTGAATTTTCCCCTTTCAGAAAGACAATGGACTCTCAACATGGTCAGGCTTCAGCTCATTTCTGCATCTCACACCTCTCCATGCAGCACCTTTGCTCGATTTAGTGCAACAAGAATTGACACTAACTCGATATCACACAATGGAGCACAGTCCCACAGTTCACACCTATGAATGGAGATGACTTTTCCTTAAGTTTATGTCAGTCAACAAATTTCAATCTCCAAATGAGTCAACGCAGCATACCTGGGGTGCTGCACACAAAAAGGATTCTCCTGTGTTCTCCATTTTGATAGGCTGCTGACTGACCTGTGACACAGCATTCTGTGTGCCTCTGCTAAACTAGCCAAACAACCTGTTTTATGCAGGGATTTGCTCCAGCCACACACTACACCACCTGATGTTGATGGTAATTTGCCTCCTTGGTCCAGGAGGTGAGCTAGCGAGCAAAAACAGGTGGAGTGGTGCTTGGCCAGAGTGAATGTCTGCATTCACTGCAGTCCTCAGCGTCGACACTCTTCACATTTCCAGTATAGGGGGTTCATTTGAGCCTTTTTTTAAGTTTAATATTTAAACTTAAAAAAACTTTAAAATGTATTTTTATGAAAAAAAAAATGGCTGAGTAATTCATTCTTGAGGTTCAAGGTGACTGTTTTTAGACATGGTTTTTACTGCTTTCGTGTAATTGATTCTTTTTTGCTGCTGCATTTGAGTTGTAACTGTTGTATGTATTCCTTGTACGTCTCTTTGGATAAAAGCATCTGCTAAATGTAAATGCAAAACAGCTGACAGTTTTTTCGTTGAGGTTTTGATTTAGTTTCGGTTTCGTTTCTTTAATTTTCATTTCTGCATTTTTGTTTGGAAGAATTCCCATGGGGGGAGGGGGATTTCTTTTAGGTGCATGTGCGGTGTGAGCAGAGATGGGCACAAATACATCAGAAAGTGTCTTGTTACAAATTCCAAATTTAAAATACAAAATACTGGTGTGAGAAAATGTATTTAATAATTACCTGTAATTATCTGTAACACTATTTAGGCATTTAGCAGATGCCTTTTTCAGGAGCGATTTACAATAAGTGCAACAGTAGAGTAAGCTAATTTTCTAGATCTCTAACTATACAAGAAATCACTTGAAGAAGTGCAGGAGACAATGAAAAGTGCCATTACAGTAGAGTAAGATACAACACATTTAGTATGTGAGAGAAAGAGAAGTGCTCCCTTCCCCCAAACAACATATTCTCCTTCATGTACCCCCTTACACTACAGTTTCAGTTTGGTTGTTTTTTAGGACAACTAACTTCTCCAACAGTTCAGCATTTAGTCGCCTTCTGTGAGGGCGGTAAACCTAAAAAACAACTTCTGACCAGTGAAAAAATTAATTGAAAGATTGTCGAACTTGAAATTATCAGTAAGAAATTCGGGCGTCATTTCTGAGCTCCGATTTCTCCGACCTGAGCACTGGTGACATCACAACAAGGAAAAGTTTCCAGCATTTGGGTTAAAAGAAGCCAATTTGTGGGTTCAAAGGGAAAATGCCTGTAAGCTACTGAGAATGGCAGCAACAACCGAGAGTGAGGAGAGAGGAGCCGGCGATGGAGCTGAGAACCCTGGGCTGGGCAGGAGGCAAGCGGGGGCAGAGCCCCGGTGGTGAGAGGGACGTGTGCCGAAAAGTAAAGCACAGCGTGCGTCTGACTGCCCTGCCCAGTCCACAGAGAGGTGATCTGTGTCGTGCCCTCTCTCCTTCTTGGCCTGCTTCATCGCCCGACCGGCAGTGACTGTGAGTCGGGGAAGCCTGCAGGATTCAGCCGTGGTGGTTCCAGGACAGAGCAGCAGTCCCCTGCCTATTTTCATTGGGTTTTGTTTTTTTATTTTGGGACGCGGAGGAGACCTGCGCGGGCCAAGCCATGTCCTACCCTTTGCTTTTCTTTTTGTGAGTGTGTGTGTGTGTGTGTGTGTGTGTGTGAGTGTGTGGACCTCTCTCTCCCTGGGTGTGTTGCTCCCCCCCCCCCCAGGTGGCCGAGTGGGGGCTGGCCTGTGCCGGTTTGGCTGGCTCAGGAAAGGGTCTTGGCCTTAGCACAGAGTGGAGTGGTGTGAGTGTGGGGCACGGGGGTTTGTACTGGAGTGTCTGGCCTGTGGTGCAGTGTGAGGAAGTCCCTCTCCCAGGGCTTGTCCTGGCGTCATGGGGCCGGCCGGTTGGTGGGGGCTACCGCTGTGCAGGGGGGGAATTTGGAGAGGGGGAGGGGGGCCAGAGTGGGCGGCTGCCCTAGTATGAGCTGTTCCTATTTTACAATAAAGACTCTGCTTACCTGATTCCCTGTGTCATTGTTGTTCATGGTGGGTGGATCCCTGTACCTGTGGTGGGAGGGTCGCCAGGGGGCGCTAGTGCGACTCCTGATGAGAGAGGGAGAGAGAGATGGCGCTGGGAGGAACAGATGAAGGAGGACTATAAGGGCTGTCAGTCTCCCTGATGCAGCTCAGCTGATGCAAACAGAGATGAGAGAGAGACTGTGTGAGAGATTACCGGTGAGAGAGAGAGTGTGAGAAAAAGACAGAGATGAGATGCTAACAGAGATGAGTGAGACTGGGTGAAAGAGACAGAGAGAGTGAGAGAGAGATGAGATGCTCACATGGTAACTCACTGTGTGATGAGGTATGGAGCAGGGTCTGCATGTCCCCGTATTCATTTACTCACTGTGTGATGAGGTATGGAGCAGGGTCCGCATGTCCCCATATTCATTTACTCACTGTGTGATGAGGTATGGAGCAGGGTCCGCATGTCCCCATATTCATTTACTCACTGTGTGATGAGGTATGGAGCAGGGTCCGCATGTCCCCATATTCATTTACTCACTGTGTGATGAGGTATGGAGCAGGGTCCGCATGTCCCCATATTCATTTACTCACTGTGTGATGAGGTATGGAGCAGGGTCCGCATGTCCCCATATTCATTTACTCACTGTGTGATGAGGTATGGAGCAGGGTCTGCATGTCCCCATATTCATTTACTCACTGTGTGATGAGGTATGGAGCAGGGTCCGCATGTCCCCATATTCATTTACTCACTGTGTGATGAGGTATGGAGCAGGGTCCGCATGTCCCCATATTCATTTACTCACTGTGTGATGAGGTATGGAGCAGGGTCCGCGTGTCCCCATATTCATTTACTCACTGTGTGATGAGGTATGGAGCAGGGTCTGCATGTACCCATATTCATTTACTCACTGTGTGATGAGGTATGGAGCAGGGTCTGCATGTCCCCATATTCATTTACTCACTGTGTGATGAGGTATGGAGCAGGATCTGCGTGTCCCCATATTCATTTACTCACTGTGTGATGAGGTATGGAGCAGGGTCTGCATGTCCCCATATTCATTTACTCACTCTGTGATGAGGTATGGAGCAGGGTCCGCATGTCCCCATATTCATTTACTCACTGTGTGATGAGGTATGGAGCAGGGTCCGCGTGTCCCCATATTCATTTACTCACTGTGTGATGAGGTATGGAGCAGGGTCTGCATGTCCCCATATTCATTTACTCACTGTGTGATGAGGTATGTAGCTGTTACTGCTGCTCACATATCAGAACCCTCAAACCTGATGCTCCTGTTTAGCTCTTAGCTTTCTCTGATTATCATTTGCTTTTGTGCATTTTTTTTTTTTTTTTTTTTTTTTTTTTTTTTTGCAGAGACAGCAATTTAGAGTTCAAATGAACGTTAAAAATTCATGTTCATGGTTAAGCTGGTCTGGGTTAAGCTGTTTTGCTTCCTCTAATGGCTAACCAAAACCCACTCAAACCCAAGTGACTGTAGACACTCTGAGGAACAAGAAGCCACATTTCTCTGTAGGGTTTATTTTACACAAACTAGTGCGGATAATCAGTCTCAGACATTTTTAACCCAGTTACATTATTGTTATGAATTCAGAAAAATTGACTTTAATAAACTAATACAGTTATTAGTATGACTAACCCCATTCAATATTAATAACTTTATATCTGAGTTATAATTAAGTTTAACAAAGAGTCCTTTGATAGTGAGTTGGCTTTAGCTCAATGTGTGAACAACATTGAGACGGACACCATGCCAATCAAAAACGTATTTATACAAACTGGATAAATAGATATGCTAACACGCTAAATGTAATGGATAACTAAAGTGGGAAAAGGAGATGGAGAGAAGGAAAGAGAGGACACAAAGGATTGCACATGGCTGAATGAATGGAGGGAATGAATGAATAGAGAAAGAGAGATGCGCATGCATGAGAGCGCGTGTCAGGAGTTGTCCTGACAGGGCTGTTGGTGTGCCGTTTCCTCAGGTGAGCTAGGGAGACCGGGGTGGGTGCGTCAGTCATTTGTTCATTGAATGATTGCTGTGGGCGGTGTTTGCTGCTGGTGTGCGCTTCACACCTGCTTTCCATCTGCCTGTCCTGATTACTGGGGCTATTTTGGCAGGTAGGTAAGGGCGGCACAGGAGTGGAGATGCCAATGAAAAGAGCAAGAGTGTTTTAAACAGTTTTGCTTTTGGTTTATTTTGGGATTTTGGTTTCATTTTCTAATTTATTTATATTTTGCTTTTGAGGTTCTGGGAGTCCTCAACAAAGTTTTTTGGGTTTGGTTAATTTCATTTTTGTTGTTTTCCTTTTTGTGTGTGGGTGAGTGTTGTTGTTGTGTGTGTTTTTAGGTGGCATCCTGAGTGCGTCGGCAGGAGTGGACCTCCGCGAGGATCCCTGGGGGGAGGGACGAACTTCTGAGCGGCAGCTGGTCCGTGGAATCCTCTGCCCCGAGAAGCGAATGCTGGGGAGAAGGACTCCTCAACGGTGAAGGGAGGTGGCTGTAGACTGACAGCATGAGTCATTCGGCTCGGGGTGGTTGTAGGACCGGCTGTCGTTTCTTTGTCTCCCCAGTGTGGTCCCATGGAGCTTCAGGTCCCGTGAGGAGAGGACATGGGACACTGCCAGAAGTAGCCAGAGGTTCCATTGCCAGGCTGATAGGTCCCTTTTTTTTTTTTTTTTTTTTTTTTTTTTTTTTTTTGTTTTTGGTGTTGTGTGGCATGGGGAATTGCTCTCCTGTGGGCTGGGTCTGGGTGGAGGGAGGACGGGGTCTTGAGACCATGAACCTTCATTAAAGCTGACAGCTGATTCACCCAGTGTGGCTGACAGTGGAGATGATCAGTGGGGCTGAGTTTTTACCGTTGTAATGGAAACTGGGGCTAAATAATGGATGGAGTTTCCCAGTGAAGGTGTAACCAGTGAAGGAGTAGATATGAGACCTGGCCTCCACATTGTAAAAGGAGATCTGACCCCTCATAATCCACATACACCCCCACTGTCCTGGGCTTGTCCTGGTCTGGTGAAAGGTTTGGGTTGTACCCACTTCCAACACCTGACATCTGCCGTAGACCGAAGTGATCTCTTTGCCACCATGTTAAATGGGACAGTCACGTCATTGACATGGTCAAGGTCCGTGCACGGGCACAGTTGGCGATCACACTAGATGTGTACCATGCCCGAGACCAACTGAACCATGCCCAAGCGGGCCGGAGCAATTACACTAGTCAAACTAACTGGACCTTGGGGTCAAACGTGTTTAGGTACGGAATGGATCGCAGAGTGTAAGTACACCCTAAAATATGAAATTCAGTTTGCCCTGCTGTTGACATAGCAGTGTCATACTCATGAGCTAAATTGAAACCTGGAGAATGAAGTTAATGCATCCATGTTATTTTCAAATTATCTATTTTACACAGGCAACTGTCACAGTCTGTGTCTGCACCAAAAACACTACAACATATTGGGGTTGGGCTGTGGCACACAGTACAGGATAAAGAGAGGGGAATTTCCTCATTCGGTCACACAATGTTTCAGAGTAGAGTAAACTACAGCACAGTGTGTTTGAGAGCAGAGTGAGGTACAGCACAGTGTGTTTCAGAGCAGAGTGAGGTAGAGCACAGTGCATGTTTGTGAAAATGGATCCTGATGAAGTTTATTCAAACATCTCAGACTCTCCAGGGATCAGGCATGAGGGTAAGACACAAAGTAAGAAACACAGGGGATGGGGGTTTAAGTACAGCTGAGGTTCTCCTGTTTTAGCTTCTCTGACCTGGGTCAAATACAGATACTAATTGCTCATTTTTTTATTTTTATTTGAAATATTTGTTTTCTGTGTTTGAATTATGTGCAAATGAAGTGGGCCTAACAAAATACTTTTATTTGCACAATTTGCAAATATTGTCTTGAAAAAGCAAATAGTTTTGATATTTTATACACTGTCTGGTGCACTCTGACACATCATCAGTGATGTTACGCAGGGCCATTGGGTGTTTCGGGTCTCAACATCAGACACCCTCACCCAGGTGACTTAGCTGGGGTTGATCAGGCCCCGACTTGTGTCTGAGTATCTTTCTGCCTTGGCTCGCTCCTCTTGATCCACAGCATCCATGAGGCTTGCTGTACTTTCCCAGGTCCCAGTCTGTCTCTGGCTGCGCCTAGAAGGCCGGTTGGAGTCTTGGGTTGGGTTTGAGCTTTCTCCTCTGCCTTAACAAAAGTGCTCGTTTACTTAACTGGGCACAGGTGTTTAAACTGGCAGATTGCTCTGCTCATGGTGTCGACCACTGTCTCCAGCACCTGGTCATGGTGCCACCATGATTATTTGAAGTAGTTCAAATAATTGAAATAACTGATTACAAAATAGCATTTTAAAGAAATAAATGCAAAATTGAAATATTAATTATTTACAACTACTTCAAATTCATTATAAATGATATTCCAAATTTCAAACAGTTTAATCAAATAAGTGTCTCCCACTAGCTGTAAAATGCAATGCATACAAATTAGGGTTTCTGTCAAAACATGACTGCATAGCGTTCTGTTCACTCAAATTGGTGAGACTTTCACTATGCTTGATTGTTTTGGGTACAGACACCCTAATTCAGTTACTTACTTTCAAAGTGAAATGTTTAGTTGGTTGAAGATGGATAGTAATGAACTAAGGGGCTTAAGTGTTTTGAGTTCATATTACATCAACAAATTGTGTTTCAATGTGTACATCATATAATCTTGTGCAATTTATTTAAATTCACATGAATGAAAAACAACTAAATTCAATTATGCTGAATCAACAAGACAGATTATTTTAAGTGAAAATTCCTAATATGCCTTAGGGTGCAACAGTTATGGATTGGTTGTGATCTGGATTAGCGGCTAAGATTATGTACAGGTTTAGTATGTTGTTAAGCTCTATAGCTGTTCCTGTTTCCACTCATACTGCTGATGTAACTGACTGAGTGGTCACCATGAATGAGAAGCGTTTGTGGTGACCACATGGTTTATACAAATTATTCTCAGAATGAAATGGTGAAGGCTGAAAATGTTTATACCAGTAAAATAGCAATTGCATTTACTCCTCCATAATTTGATCAAATGATTTCAAGCAATTCTGAACTACATTAATTAATGAACATTTTCAAACAAAAAAGACTCTAAGTAGGATTTAAAAGTAAAACAGGTTATGAAATGATTTTGACATTGAGAGAGAATAATTTACATACATTTGTTGTACATAATTTTAAGAGCAGGAGTATGTTCAGTAGTAGCTGTGCTGGTAGCAGGAGTGTGTTCAGTAGTAGCTCTGCTGGTAGCAGGGTGTGTGTTCAGCTCTAGCTGTGCTGGTAGCAGGACTGTTTTCAGATATCGCTGTGCTGGTAGCAGGTGTGTGTTCAGCTCTACCCGGGCAGATAGCAGGAATGTGTTCAGTCGTAGCTGTGCTGATAGCAGGGTGTGTGTTCAGCTCTAGCTGTGCTGGTAGCAGGGTATGTGTTTGGCTCTAGCTGTGCTGGTCGCAGGAGTGTGTTCAGTAGTTGTCTAGCTGTGCTGGTAGCAGGATCGTGTTCAGATCTAGCTGTGCTAGTAGCAGGGTAGTGTTCAGCTCTAGCTGTGCTGGTAGCAGGAGTGTGTTTAGTCGTAGCTGTGCTGGTAGCAGGTGTGTGTTCAGCTCTAGCTGTGCTAGTAGCAGGTCTGTGTTCAGCTCAGCTTCAGTAAATGAAAAGCGTGTTCATGGAATTTTCAATGAGTATAAATCGACACCCCTAAAATACTATTAAGGAGCTTGTAGTTCCTTTGTTAGCAATTTTAAAAGATGGCAGAGAAAAGGCAAGAGAAAAACAATTTTTTCTGAAGCGGCGACTGAAGTTTGTATTGTAAGTAAAGCAAGTCACGGGGACTGTCACGTTTTCCAAAATCAGTTCAAATCACACGTAGAATAATTCATTCAAATTAGAACTATTACGTATTTAGGATCCTCGATAACAGTGCGCCCTCGTATGTCTCTTCCATTCTGCAGTCCCTTTCCTTTCACTCTTTCACCTTGTATAAAATAGTGACAAAAATTGTAATATTTAGACTTATTTTTGAAAGACAAGAGAAGATTTGATTGCAAATTCCTACACAGTAAATGGCTGCCTATATTAGTCCAATAACATAAGAACCTATGTTTACTAAATAATAATGTAATAAAAACACATATGTTATGGCAGTCCTATTTCTGCGCTGCTTTGAAGACGTGTTGACTGCTTAAGTTTTTCTTAGAAGAACCAGGCGCGTTCACATGTTTTATGGAATTCATGTAAAATTCCAATTAAGAATTAATTTGATTAATCAGGATTACACAAATGAAGCATCACCTGATTTAATGTTGAATCTAACAGTGATTTTATATAAAAATTTGAACTGTTATAATAGTTATATTACTGCCAAATAATTTGATACTCATTTTTAATCCAAATGAAAGATAAGTGAATGGAATGGTCTGAATCTGGAGAGGGGGAGGGGGGCCAGAGTGGGCGGCTGCCCTAGTATGAGCTGTTCCTATTTTACAATAAAGACTCTGCTTACCTGATTCCCTGTGTCATTGTTGTTCATGGTGGGTGGATCCCTGTACCTGTGGTGGGAGGGTCGCCAGGGGGCGCTAGTGCGACTCCTGATGAGAGAGGGAGAGAGAGATGGCGCTGGGAGGAACAGATGAAGGAGGACTATAAGGGCTGTCAGTCTCCCTGATGCAGCTCAGCTGATGCAAACAGAGATGAGAGAGAGACTGTGTGAGAGATTACCGGTGAGAGAGAGAGTGTGAGAAAAAGACAGAGATGAGATGCTAACAGAGATGAGTGAGACTGGGTGAAAGAGACAGAGAGAGTGAGAGAGAGATGAGATGCTCACATGGTAACTCACTGTGTGATGAGGTATGGAGCAGGGTCCGCATGTCCCCATATTCATTTACTCACTGTGTGATGAGGTATGGAGCAGGGTCCGCATGTCCCCATATTCATTTACTCACTGTGTGATGAGGTATGGAGCAGGGTCTGCATGTCCCCATATTCATTTACTCACTGTGTGATGAGGTATGGAGCAGGGTCTGCATGTCCCCATATTCATTTACTCACTGTGTGATGAGGTATGGAGCAGGGTCTGCATGTCCCCATATTCATTTACTCACTGTGTGATGAGGTATGGAGCAGGGTCTGCATGTCCCCATATTCATTTACTCACTGTGTGATGAGGTATGGAGCAGGGTCTGCATGTCCCCATATTCATTTACTCACTGTGTGATGACGTATGGAGCAGGGTCTGCATGTCCCCATATTCATTTACTCACTGTGTGATGAGGTATGGAGCAGGGTCTGCATGTCCCCATATTCATTTACTCACTGTGTGATGAGGTATGGAGCAGGGTCTGCATGTCCCCATATTCATTTACTCACTGTGTGATGAGGTATGGAGCAGGGTCCGCATGTCCCCATATTCATTTACTCACTGTGTGATGAGGTATGGAGCAGGGTCTGCATGTCCCCATATTCATTTACTCACTGTGTGATGAGGTATGGAGCAGGGTCCGCATGTCCCCATATTCATTTACTCACTGTGTGATGAGGTATGGAGCAGGGTCCGCATGTCCCCATATTCATTTACTCACTGTGTGATGAGGTATGGAGCAGGGTCCGCGTGTCCCCATATTCATTTACTCACTGTGTGATGAGGTATGGAGCAGGGTCTGCATGTACCCATATTCATTTACTCACTGTGTGATGAGGTATGGAGCAGGATCTGCGTGTCCCCATATTCATTTACTCACTGTGTGATGAGGTATGGAGCAGGGTGTGCATGTCCCCATATTCATTTACTCACTGCGTGATGAGGTATGGAGCAGGGTCTGCATGTCCCCATATTCATTTACTCACTGTGTGATGAGGTATGGAGCAGGGTCTGCATGTCCCCATATTCATTTACTCACTGTGTGATGAGGTATGGAGCAGGGTCTGCATGTCCCCAAATTCATTTACTCACTGTGTGATGAGGTATGGAGCAGGGTCTGCATGTCCCCATATTCATTTACTCACTGTGTGATGAGGTATGGAGCAGGGTCTGCATGTCCCCATATTCATTTACTCACTGTGTGATGAGGTATGTAGCTGTTACTGCTGCTCACATATCAGGACCCTCAAACCTGATGTTCCTGTTTAGCTCTTAGCTTTCTCTGATTATCTTTTGCTTTTGTGCATTTTTTTTTTTTTTTTTTGCAGAGACAGCAATTTAGAGTTCAAATGAACGTTAAAAATTCATGTTCATGGTTAAGCTGGTCTGGGTTAAGCTGTTTTGCTTCCTCTAATGGCTAACCAAAACCCACTCAAACCCAAGTGACTGTAGACACTCTGAGGAACAAGAAGCCACATTTCTCTGTAGGGTTTATTTTACACAAACTAGTGCGGATAATCAGTCTCAGACATTTTTAACCCAGTTACATTATTGTTATGAATTCAGAAAAATTGACTTTAATAAACTAATACAGTTATTAGTATGACTAACCCCATTCAATATTAATAACTTTATATCTGAGTTATAATTAAGTTTAACAAAGAGTCCTTTGATAGTGAGTTGGCTTTAGCTCAATGTGTGAACAACATTGAGACGGACACCATGCCAATCAAAAACGTATTTATACAAACTGGATAAATAGATATGCTAACACGCTAAATGTAATGGATAACTAAAGTGGGAAAAGGAGATGGAGAGAAGGAAAGAGAGGACACAAAGGATTGCACATGGCTGAATGAATGGAGGGAATGAATGAATAGATAGATAGATAGATAGATAGATAGATAGATAGATAGATAGATAGATAGATAGATAGATAGATAGATAGATAGATAGATAGATAGATAGATAGATAGATAGATAGATAGATGACTTTATTCATCCCCGAAGGGAAATTATATTGTCATAGCAGTCTGGTAAATTTGAATACAATACAGATACAATGGAATAAAAAATAAGATAAAATAAAATAAAAATAAATAAATTACTGAGGTCGAGAGAATAAAAACAAAACAAGATATAGACAAGATGTACACATACCTTAAATAATATACTATGAATAGAGAAGAAGAGATGCACATGCATGAGAGCACGTGTCAGGAGTTGTCCTGACAGGGCTGTTGGTGTGCCGTTTCCTCAGGTGAGCTAGGGAGACCGGGGTGGGTGCGTCAGTCATTTGTTCATTGAATGATTGCTGTGGGCGGTGTTTGCTGCTGGTGTGCGCTTCACACCTGCTTTCCATCTGCCTGTCCTGATTACTGGGGCTATTTTGGCAGGTAGGTAAGGGCGGCACGGGAGTGGAGATGCCAATGAAAAGAGCAAGAGTGTTTTAAACAGTTTTGCTTTTGGTTTATTTTGGGATTTTGGTTTCATTTTCTAATTTATTTATATTTTGCTTTTGAGGTTCTGGGAGTCCTCAACAAAGTTTTTTGGGTTTGGTTAATTTCATTTTTGTTGTTTTCCTTTTTGTGTGTGGGTGAGTGTTGTTGTTGTGTGTGTTTTTAGGTGGCATCCTGAGTGCGTCGGCAGGAGTGGACCTCCGCGAGGATCCCTGGGGGGAGGGACGAACTTCTGAGCGGCAGCTGGTCCGTGGAATCCTCTGCCCCGAGAAGCGAATGCTGGGGAGAAGGACCCCTCAACGGTGAAGGGAGGTGGCTGTAGACTGACAGCGTGAGTCATTCGGCTCGGGGTGGTTGTAGGACCGGCTGTCGTTTCTTTGTCTCCCCAGAGTGGTCCCATGGAGCTTCAGGTCCCGTGAGGAGAGGACATGGGACACTGCCAGAAGTAGCCAGAGGTTCCATTGCCAGGCTGATAGGTCCCTTTTTTTTTTTTTTTTGGTGTTGTGTGGCATGGGAAATTGCTCTCCTGTGGGCTGGGTCTGGGTGGAGGGAGGACGGAGTCTTGACCATGAACCTTCATTAAAGCTGACAGCTGATTCACCCAGTGTGGCTGACAGTGGAGATGATCAGTGGGGCTGAGTTTTTACCGTTGTAATGGAAACTGGGGCTAAATAATGGATGGAGTTTCTCAGTGAAGGTGTAACCAGTGAAGGAGTAGATATGAGACCTGGCCTCCACATTGTAAAAGGAGATCTGACCCCCCTCATAATCCACATACACCCCCACTGTCCTGGGCTTGTCCTGGTCTGGTGAAAGGTTTTGGTAGTACCCACTTCCAACACCTGACATCTGCCGTAGACCGAAGTGATCTCTTTGCCACCATGTTAAATGGGACAGTCACGTCATTGACATGGTCAAGGTCCGTGCACAGGCACAGTTGGCGATCACACTAGCTGTGTACCATGCCCGAGACCAACTGAACCATGCCCAAGCGGGCCGGAGCAATTACACTAGTCAAACTAACTGGACCTTGGGGTCAAACGTGTTTAGGTACGGAATGGATCGCAGAGTGTAAGTACACCCTAAAATATGAAATTCAGTTTGCCCTGCTGTTGACAGAGCAGTGTCATACTCATGAGCCAAATTGAAACCTGGAGAATGAAGTTAATGCATCCATGTTATTTTCAAATTATCTATTTTACACAGGCAACTGGAACAGTCTGTGTCTGCACCAAAAACACTACAACATATTGGGGTTGGGCTGTGGCACACAGTACAGGATAAAGAGAGGGGAATTTCCTCATTCGGTCACACAATGTTTCAGAGTAGAGTAAACTACAGTGTGTTTGAGAGCAGAGTGAGGTACAGCACAGTGTGTTTCAGAGCAGAGTGAGGTAGAGCACAGTGCATGTTTGAGAAAATGGATCCTGATGAAGTTTATTCAAACATCTCAGACTCTCCAGGGATCAGGCATGAGGGTAAGACACAAAGTAAGAAACACAGGGGATGGGGGTTTAAGTACAGCTGAGGTTCTCCTGTTTTAGCTTCTCTGACCTGGGTCAAATACAGATACTAATTGCTCATTTTTTTATTTTTATTTGAAATATTTGTTTTCTGTGTTTGAATTATGTGCAAATGAAGTGGGCCTAACAAAATACTTTTATTTGCACAATTTGCAAATATTTTCTTGGAAAAAGCAAATGCTTTTGATATTTTATACACTGTCTGGTGCACTCTGACACATCATCAGTGATGTTACGCAGGGCCATTGGGTGTTTCGGGTCTCAACATCAGACACCCTCACCCAGGTGACTTAGCTGGGGTTGATCAGGCCTGACTTGTGTCTGAGTATCTTTCTGCCTTGGCTCGCTCCTCTTGATCCACAGCATCCATGAGGCTTGCTGTACTTTCCCAGGTCCCAGTCTGTCTCTGGCTGCGCCTAGAAGGCCGGTTGGAGTCTTGGGTTGGGTTTGAGCTTTCTCCTCTGCCTTAACAAAAGTGCTCGTTTACTTAACTGGGCACAGGTGTTTAAACTGGCAGATTGCTCTGCTCATGGTGTTGACCACTGTCTCCAGCACCTGGTCATGGTGCCACCATGATTATTTGAAGTAGTTCAAATAATTGAAATAACTGATTACAAAATAGCATTTTAAAGAAATAAATGCAAAATTGAAATATTAATTATTTACAACTACTTCAAATTCATTATAAATGATATTCCAAATTTCAAACAGTTTAATCAAATAAGTGTCTCCCATTAGCTGTAAAATGCAATGCATACAAATTAGGGTTTCTGTCAAAACATGACTGCATAGCGTTCTGTTCACTCAAATTGGTGAGACTTTCACTATGCTTGATTGTTTTGGGTACAGACACCCTAATTCAGTTACTTACTTTCAAAGTGAAATGTTTAGTTGGTTGAAGATGGATAGTAATGAACTAAGGGGCTTAAGTGTTTTGAGTTCATATTACATCAACAAATTGTGTTTCAATGTGTACATCATATAATCTTGTGCAATTTATTTAAATTCACATGAATGAAAAACAACTAAATTCAATTATGCTGAATCAACAAGACAGATTATTTTAAGTGAAAATTCCTAATATGCCTTAGGGTGCAACAGTTATGGATTGGTTGTGATCTGGATTAGCGGCTAAGATTGTGTACAGGTTTAGTATGTTGTTAAGCTCTATAGCTGTTCCTGTTTCCACTCATACTGCTGATGTAACTGACTGAGTGGTCACCATGAATGAGAAGCGTTTGTGGTGACCACATGGTTTATACAAATTATTCTCAGAATGAAATGGTGAAGGCTGAAAATGTTTATACCAGTAAAATAGCAATTGCATTTACTCCTCCATAATTTGATCAAATGATTTCAAGCAATTCTGAACTACATTAATTAATGAACATTTTCAAACAAAAAAGACTCTAAGTAGGATTTAAAAGTAAAACAGGTTATGAAATGATTTTGACATTGAGAGAGAATAATTTACATACATTTGTTGTACATAATTTTAAGAGCAGGAGTATGTTCAGTAGTAGCTGTGCTGGTAGCAGGAGTGTGTTCAGTAGTAGCTCTGCTGGTAGCAGGGTGTGTGTTCAGCTCTAGCTGTGCTGGTAGCAGGACTGTTTTCAGATATCGCTGTGCTGGTAGCAGGTGTGTGTTCAGCTCTACCCGGGCAGATAGCAGGAATGTGTTCAGTCGTAGCTGTGCTGATAGCAGGGTGTGTGTTCAGCTCTAGCTGTGCTGGTAGCAGGGTATGTGTTTGGCTCTAGCTGTGCTGGTCGCAGGAGTGTGTTCAGTAGTTGTCTAGCTGTGCTGGTAGCAGGATCGTGTTCAGATCTAGCTGTGCTAGTAGCAGGGTAGTGTTCAGCTCTAGCTGTGCTGGTAGCAGGAGTGTGTTTAGTCGTAGCTGTGCTGGTAGCAGGTGTGTGTTCAGCTCTAGCTGTGCTAGTAGCAGGTCTGTGTTCAGCTCAGCTTCAGTAAATGAAAAGCGTGTTCATGGAATTTTCAATGAGTATAAATCGACACCCCTAAAATACTATTAAGGAGCTTGTAGTTCCTTTGTTAGCAATTTCAAAAGATGGCAGAGAAAAGGCAAGAGAAAAACAATTTTTTCTGAAGCGGCGACTGAAGTTTGTATTGTAAGTAAAGCAAGTCACGGGGACTGTCACGTTTTCCAAAATCAGTTCAAATCACACGTAGAATAATTAATTCAAATTAGAACTATTCCGTATTTAGGATCCTCGATAACAGTGCGCCCTCGTATGTCTCTTCCATTCTGCAGTCCCTTTCCTTTCACTCTTTCACCTTGTATAAAATAGTGACAAAAATTGTAATATTTAGACTTATTTTTGAAAGACAAGAGAAGATTTGATTGCAAATTCCTACACAGTAAATGGCTGCCTATATTAGTCCAATAACATAAGAACCTATGTTTACTAAATAATAATGTAATAAAAACACATATGTTATGGCAGTCCTATTTCTGCGCTGCTTTGAAGACGTGTTGACTGCTTAAGTTTTTCTTAGAAGAACCAGGCGCGTTCACATGTTTTATGGAATTCATGTAAAATTCCAATTAAGAATTAATTTGATTAATCAGGATTACACAAATGAAGCATCACCTGATTTAATGTTGAATCTAACAGTGATTTTATATAAAAATTTGAACTGTTATAATAGTTATATTACTGCCAAATAATTTGATACTCATTTTTAATCCAAATGAAAGATAAGTGAATGGAATGGTAACAGCAAAAACACAAAAAACATGCTTTACAGCTGTGTTTTTCCATTTATGCATACAATACAAACAGTTTACAGCACTAAATTTCTTTGGATCCTACGAACAAACTGATATACAAAATTTTTGATAAAGCCCAAACTGTTTGCGTAAACACATTTAAGAACGATTTACGATCAAATTGTTCGGCTCACGTTTGATAAATGAGGCCCATTGTGTGCAAATCGATGGCATAAAAATAAAAATAATCAGTTTTAAATTACGTCTTTAATACAATGGGGAGATCTGAACTATTTCCACACCCACTGTAAATGGGTAGTGTGTAAAATGTAAGCTGTGAAAGTAACTTAGGAGTTTCTCCAAAATGTTTAAATTTAGTGGAATAAGTGGAAGTGGAGATGCTGACACAGCACATTAACCACAGTAAACGCAGTGTTGCTGACTCTGACACGTTCTGTCAGAGAGAAGAAGCAGAAGTCCCTCCAGCCACAGCATCAACACTCTGTGGATATAACGTCTATTTCACCACTCAGAGTCAGCACTGAGCATGTTTTTATTTCTGTTTTATTGTCCTGGCAGGAAAGTCAGAAAATCTTTACCAAAATGTGAGGCTGAAACCAATCGGAGCTCATGCTACCTCTCCCGCAGCTTCCCCTGGGAGCCAATCAGCAGGTAGTGTGCAGTTTGGACTTATGCCATTGGTCAGATGAATTCAAGTCTTTAAAGATATTCTGATGAAACAGAGGTGGCAAATTCTATCACCATTCAGACATACAGAGATGTGTGCTGTTTACCTCCTCAGGGGGGAAGAGCTCTGCTCAGAGAGACTGTGTGTGGAAGAGGACATCACTGCTGTTCATCTCTCTGTGGATCATCACTCTGATCTCTCTCATCACCACACTGGGCCTCTACTGTAAGTGTTAATGAGGAGTTTACTATCAGAACAGAACCACACTGGGCCTCTACTGTAAGTGTTAATGAGGAGTTTACTATCAGAACAGAAACACACTGGGCCTCTGCTGTAAGTGTTAATGAGGAGTTTACTATCAGAACAGAACCACACTGGGCGTCCACTGTAAGTGTTAATGAGGAGTAATATCTGTGAGACTGTTGGAATGACAGAACTGGCCAATATGGAGGAGTCATGGCCGGATGCAGGATAATTTGTGAACAGACATGTCATTTTACATTTAGCCCACAACTGCTTCAGTAAATATTCAGGTATGCAATGGAATAATGTGTGGGTATTAATGTCAACTGTTTAAGACACTCTGGCTATAAGCGTTTCTCCTTGATGCATGGATTCATGCATAGATTATAAGATGATCTGGTCAAAGACAGCTTCAAATGTTTATTCTCAGAAAACAGACTTGTGCTTTATAAGAGCTTGTGTTCTCACTTGACCAGTACATGTGTGAAAGAGAAATCCCTTAAAAAATAACAGAGTGCTGGTTCTTAAAATAAAAGCAGAGGCCTGCGGTTAATATGGTATTTGAAAACATCTCTTGGAATGCATAGCGTGTGTGGTGTTACATTAAAGAAAGCACCAGCTAGTTGAACGGTATGTTAGAGATCAATAAAACTAATTCACTTAACACAACTAATTCATTATCATTCATTCAGCAATGTCTTCCTAAGTTTTTTCTTAAATTTGTTGTTGAGAAAGGTCCTAAGAAAAGTCTCTGTCAGATTTATGACGCATTCGTAGACCGCAGAACTGTTCGCACTTGTGTTCTTATAATGATGAATTCCATTGTCCTTGTAAGTGGAAAGCGCATGCCAGGTTTTCCTAATTAAAATAGGTAATATAAATAAAAGGGCATGAGACCGCAGGGCCGTGTGCACACACAGATCTCACACATAGAAATTAAGAAATTGAGAAGTCAAGAATGCCCAAACACTTACACAGATAGCCTCAACACTGGCCACAATCTCCAAGACACTTAAAGAAATGAATACAAATTTAAAAAATAAAAATATGCACTGAAACCTGTTTGATTTTTTTTAACTGATACGTTTCTTTCTTGAGATTAATTATAAGCTAAAAGCACTGTAATTTTAAAGCCTTCATTTACAAACAAGCAATTAATTGCTGTCGAACTTGGACAGCAAGTATGTTGTCCGGTCTCAGGAGTAGGGTTTCAAGAAGAAAATTCTTCTTAAGAATGGTTAGTGAATGAGGCCCAATGTCTTTCAGATCATATCAGGAGGTAAAAAAAAATACACTGTATCAGAGAGTAATATGGAATAATCAGTGTGAAAGCATAACTGTATCAGGGAGTAATGTGGAATAATCAGTGAGAAAACATAACTTTTTTTAGAGAGTAATATGGAATAATAAGTGAGAAAGCATAACTGCGGTTTTACAATCCTTCACACAGGTCAGGTATGGACTTTCTGTTTCAGACATCTGGAAATGACATCTTCATGTTAAATATCACTGTTATTTCACTGTTACTTTTTCAGTCAAACAGAGTTCAGCCTTGCCGAGTGAACTCACAGAGCAACAGAGGAACTCCTCCATCCACATCACAGGTGAGTGTAGATTTATTAACACTGGTGAGGGCAGATTTGTTAATCCCACCATATCGCCCATCAGAGCTCATCCTCCAAAAGTGGGCCTCAACTGGACTTTTTGTGTGTTCGAAATCTTTAGATGTGGAGTGCCCCCTAGAGGTCTGGAAAACTATGTCACTTCTTAATTTAGACTTGGAGAAGAGGGGCAGAGGGGCATAAAACTGTAAGTATGACACTGCCCCCTGGACACCAAGCCCAAGAGCAAATGTCTGTACCGTTTAAACTCCTTCTAAGCACATTCAATGTTGTCTGAAAATTCATCAACTGAAAATATATCTTGTCACGTATTTTGTCCATGTCTCACACACACAGCACATGTTAATGGCCCTTAATGCAATTGAATGTGTAAAACATGAGTCATTTGGTATAGCTAGCAGTTGTGAAACCGTATATTAATAAGCTGTCTGGGGAAACAAAGATAGAATTAAAGAACATTTTATAATAAGGACAATTAAAATGGTAGAGATGTGATAACTATGGATAAAATATGAATTTAAAACAGTGCAGTTCTCTGTGTACATTGGGGAAAAACTTTAAAGGTGGGTAGCATACTGTACCCTTAGTTTCCCCCTACTCTCTCAAGATGAGTAGGCCTATATTCAAAATTGTAATGCACAGTCTCGCAAAAACATTTAAAATACATTTAGTAATGTAAAATTTCAAGGTTCTTATTTTACGTTCTTTTTTTTAAAGACAAGTATGATGCCCTG